>BPLQ01004126.1:299765-310131 GCA_021605075.1 Caerostris darwini
ATATTAAAATTGGATTACAACTTCCTTTCAGTTCAATTTGATCTAAATTGATATTGGTCAGTAGAGTTTTAATTTGTCAGATTTATCTGGATAATTATGAGTTATACGTTGGGAAAGTGTTGTCATCATTCAAGAATTATCTATTAGTCACAAGTCAAATTATTCAAATGAAAAATTAGCATTTCTGTATTGTAACTGTAGATTTTAATCTTATATTGATTGGTTTGTCGATCTACGGCCATCTTGTGCACACGAGGGCTAAACAAACTGCACTACAGGCAAATGTTAAACAGCACACGAGGGCTAAGTGGATTCCGAACCACAAACAAGCATCCATGCCACGACCAGAAATCGAACCTGGAGCCTGTGGTACCAAAGACCAGAGTGCTAGCCAATTGGCCATCAGGCCGGCAATCCTATATTGAATCATATCATTTCAAAAGATGAATATGCTTTATATTTGAGTCAATTTGTTAAAAAACAAAGAGTTATCAACATCTTGTTCTTGAGCATTACATTAAATTTCTCCAGTTTTGCTTTATTTTTCTGTATAATTACAGAAAAATTCCTGCACAATTCCTGTAAAATCTATCGTTAAATCATCATTTTCTATTTTACCATAGAATGGCAGCTTAAAATGATTTTTAACAACTGAAATAAAGCGACTCGTTTTGTGCAAATCACGAAGGTGGTGATTTACGGGTTTGACGCTTGAATGATTTGGTTTGTCACTCTATGGTCATTTTACGCACACTTCAGGCTAATCAGACAGGGACCTACAGTTTAAAGGGGATTCCGAACCACCAACAAACATTCATGCCACCGAGGAGTTGAACTTGAAGCCTGTGGTACCAGAGCGCTAGCCAATTGGCTATCAGGCCGCTGACGCTTGAATGGGAATTGAATGAACCTTTTTGTAAGATTGACTTGATGAAATAAAAAGTAATTAGCATTAGACCATTAGATTATTAGATTATGATCTGAGAATTAGAACAAATTTCTTGCGTTTTGTCACATTTTTCTATAAATATAGTAAAAGTTTCATTAAATTGCCATTTCCATTTTTTCAGTTTGCTTTTTCATTTCGTATAAGTGGTAACAGCTATTACATCGTATCAGAAGCGCCCTTTATAAATATAATGAAACTTTTTTTTATTTACAACTTTAGAAATAAATTCAATACTCAATTTAGAATTCTCTACCCTTTAATCAATAGAAATTCAGCTTTACCTCTTAATCCCAAAATTCTAATATATCTCTTTTATCTTTGTCCAGTATTAGCTCATTAAAGCCCAGTTTGGGGTTCTGTTGCACGTACAAATTTTGACATTTTTCAAAGGCTTGAGAACAAAACTCTCAGAATGTTAACAATTCACACTGGTACTTTCGTAATGACGATATTAGACGAGCTAGCTCTCTCGATTCCAAGTTTAAGACAATTTGTTCACAAAATTTCTACTAAATTCTATAATGATATGCGAAACATCAATAACCCTATTTTAAAATATGCTACAAAATTACGATTATGATATTTCTCCCCGCAAACATAGCAAAAGACCTCGCACTGTACTAAATATTTTAAATTAATTCCTTACAACTGCCTGGATGAAAAAAGTTCGCTTTTCTCCTAAGCTATTTTTTCTCCTAATTTGACCTTTGCTCATTCTGTTTTATTACATGCAGCTGATTTCATCAACATCTACATTTTTGAAATTTTTCATTTTATAATTTTATTAAATAAATAATTCTTTTTAAGAAAAGGGCATTTAATTATCTATTTTGCTTATTAACTCAAAGGGCATGAGACCACCGCTATGTTTCAACATTTTACAAAGAAGGAGCTAGTGGCAGCTACGCGGCCAAGGATCTCCGTAATAATCTACAATAAGAATGAAACTTTTTCAATAATTGCTAAGAACTAACTGGTGTAGTTAAATGTAACACCTTTCATTTTATTTTCGTAATTTCTTTACATGTTTGTCCTTATGTAGCTTAAAAATTCAATAAATAATTGCTACATAACTTGGGCCCATCGTAATTAATCCTATTTTGACTTTTCACACGTTTTATTGTTTTTGATTAAATTAAAATAAGTTTTAATTTTACGATCTTACAAATTATAAGCATAAATCCTTTTTTTTTTTTTTTTTTTGTTATAATAATTTTTCTGCTAAATATAAATTCATTTCTTTATGATTTACCAAAAATTGTTGGTAAATCTAGAACAGGGGTGGCCAATCCAAATGATGCTGCGGGCCACTTTGGAAATGCATCATAATTCCGCTGGCCGCATATAAAATTATATATTCCCATATTAGATTTGGACCCACTGTAGACATTTTTTTGGAGCGTAAAATTGATACACAATGAGTTATTATTATTGTGTTTACTGTTATTTTTACATGTAAGCACGGATAATATAATAATAATAATGATAACGCACATTGTAAAGAAATATATAATACTAAAAATGAAATATAAAAAATATATAAATATAAATGAAATAAAAAAAAATGAAATCATTACAAAATATTTATTTTACTAGTGTGATATTTGTTTCTCCAGTCTTTCACTTAGCTTTTGCTAATCGATCTCAATTTTGATATTTACATATCGTTATTGGTGTTTATAATCTAGTTATTCTGCGAACTCATAATTATAAACTCATAAATAAAACAAACAATATCAGAATATATTTTAAAATTAAAATTAATTTTTTATAATTTCGACAGTTTTGGAGATGCATCATAACGCCGCGGGCCACATATGAAATTATATATCCCTATATTAAATTTAGACTCACTATAGAAATTTTTCGGAGAGGAAAATTGAAACATAATGAGTTATTACTTTTGTATTTACTAATTTTTTTTACATGTTAACATAGATAATTTAATAATAATGATACTAAACTCACATTATAAAAAAATATATAATACTAAAAATGAAATATAAAAAATATATAAATATAAATGAAACAAAAAAAATTAAATCATTACAAAATTTTTATTTTACTAATGTGATATTTATTTCTCCAGTCTTTTGTTTCTCCAGTTATTCTGCTAACTCATAATTGTAAACTCATAAATAAAACAGACAATATCTGTCATATATTCGCAAGAATATTACTTTAAAATCAAAGTTAATTTTTTTCTCATAATTTCGACAGTTAATTTTTCAATTCCTACTATTAGGTCACACTCTCCCTATATATATTTTGTTCAAATTTCAAATCGTTAATAAAATACTTTTTATTCATCCACTCAAGTTCAAATACATTTTTTTTAACTTGTAGTGGAAGACATTTGATGTTGATACAGTTTCTTCAAATATTAATTCATTAATTAAATTTAATTAATTAATTTTAGTTTTTTTTACATTTAAGTTGCATATATCTACTAATAGATGGCGCCAGATAAACTTTAAAAAAATTTAATGAAAATTATTTATAAAGGACTTTCTGCAATATAGTGAAAAAAAAGTAGGAATTTACATAATTTTTTTTTTTTTTTTTTTTTAAATTACTTGTTGAATATATGGATGCACAAATCATGTATTTTTGAATACATTGATTTTCACTACTTTGGCCATTATAAAATAAACATATTTTGTAAAAATATGGCAAATCTCATGGACTGAAAAATGTTCAAGGTCGCGGGTTCGCCACCCCTGTTCTAGAATAATAGCCAGATATTTTGTCCTTCAGATTTATCTAAGGAACTGTGATCTGTGAGAAGGGAGTGCTTAACAGTGTGCTCTACACGTCACAAATTAAATTTACAAATCCACAATTACTCACAATTTAAATCTTTTATTGTCATGAGAGTAATACTTGTGATTTAGTGTAACAGTATATGTCAACTTCGTCATCTTATTTTTATCTTCGAATTTAATTTGTTTGAAATATCAATCCTATTTCGTAATTAAATATATTATTGGGTTTATATTTAGAGAAATGTGTTAATACTTTCCCAAGTCTTAAATTAAAATAATTACAATTGGAAAAAAAAGGCACTTATTTTCAGACTTTAATTAAAAACAGACTCAACGTAGAATATGTTCCAGTCTTAGTCTTATAAAAAAGTCGACAGAATCTGATAAATTCATATAGACAAATATTGAAAAAAAAAAAAAATAAATAAATAAATAAATAAAAAATCCAATTTTTCTAATTTATTATAAATTATCAGATATGAATAAACGATTTCAATTCTGTAAATTGAGGTTTTGTTGAAAATAAATAATGGAAATTAAAAAAAAAAAAAAAAAAAATAAATATATATATATATATGCCAGCTTTTAATGTGCCCGAAGCTCAATGTCAACGCAGGCCGCTGGTGAGCATTATAGCCTACAATGTTGTAGACAGTTGTCAAAAACGAGGAGCCTCGATATGCTGTTTGTTATGTTCAGCATCTTGCCTCATTAATCGGATTACGTAGTGGAGTTTTTCTGAGTTTTCTTTCGTACGATGCGCACATGCGGGGTAGTTCCCCTTAAAAGTCTCTATAGAAGTTAAAACCCTCCTTCTTCAAAGTCAAGAAACCAAGCCAGACTTTACCGACTGGTGCTCCATCACAACAGAAGCTGTCCTCATTCCATGAAAACAAACAGGGTTCTTGGACTTGGTCTAGATGTTGTTGTCTACCAAGTAAAACTATTCAAGAATCAACATATATATTATTTTTTTAATATATAGACTCATTTATATATAAAACTGTAAAAATATAAATACATATGCATATATATGTAAGAAATAATTAAAACAAACACATAAATGTAAAATATGACAAATACATGAAAATAAAGTAATGAGTAAACAAATATTGCCATCCAACCGCTAGTCATAAAGAAACTTGGGGATTCATGCCTCTTTATATTTTTATTACAAGTTATTATACATTTTATGGCATTGAATTACGAATTCCCATCATTCTTTTTCAAGGTGTTAACATGAATATAAAGAACTCATCTTTGGTAAAGTAATATGAGAGAATCGTAAATACATTTACACGCTTTACAGGTTTTCTACTCAGAATGTATATGTTGAATCGATATTCATGTCTCTTGGTCAAAGTGTAATTATTTTCAATATTATTTATGAATTTTATATGAAAAAATTTCTAACCTATTAATTGAGTGAAGCATTATTTTACATTATTTTATTTATTACAATCTACCTTTTACAATACTATTTTTATTACAATATTTTTGCCTTTTATTGTAAACAAGAAAAAATTGTTCAAATGTTAAATTTTTAATAAAAAAACTTATTGGTGTTGCATCATTTAAAATGTAATGAAATACTTTATGATGTATAAATATTTTATGATCATTAATGGTTTACAAATGAGAAATAAAGATAATGATTATTTCAAATAAATAGTACTAATATTTTAGTACAACTTACAATAAAAATAAGAGAATAAATATTAATTCAATAAATAATTAAATTTAAAATTTTACCAATATTTAAAATAATATATCTTATTTGTGGAATAGATTAGAAAATTATTCATTCAGAAAGCTCTCAATAGATGGCGCCATGTGTAGTAAAAATTTAAGTATTAAGTTTCGGAACTGTTCAAATTTATAAAAAAACAAACATATCTTTAATACTACTTATTATAAGACTAATTAATAATTTTGGAATCTTTTGAAATTTCAAACACTCCTTTATTGTATAATGAATATTATTGTAAAATGTTAAATTATGTTAACAATTACAATTTATTACAGAAAAATTCTTAAAACGAATTATTGAATATAACTAGTTATATGATGAAGATTTGGAATGAAAATTAGTGTTATGTAAGGTATATTATAAATTTCGATTGAAAAAATAAGAGGGAAAAAAAAAAAAAATATCACTGTTTCCGCCCGGGTTCGAACCGGGGACCTTGCGCGTGTGAAGCGCACGTGATAACCACTACACTACGGAAACACGTTTGTCAGAAGGAATTTTATATTTTTGTGTAGAATAAACAACTCAAGAAGTGGTAAAAAGAAATACATTTGCATAAAATGAATGTTTTTAAACAAGATTGAATACTTGAAAACTTTTAATTTAATTGGTTGGTAAAATATTTTTATTGTTTATGATTGAAACGTTAATTTTTTCCTTTCTTTTAGAATCTTTAAAATTAAAATAAGTAAAGCGCTGTGATAAATTAATTCAAATTTTGGTACTTACGTATTAACGGTACCTTGGCGACAAACTTGGCGCTTTTAAGTGTCGCCAATATAACGGCTGCAAGATTTGCTGAGTTTTGACGCCATTTTGTTGTGCTACGAAAATGCGTATTTCGGATTTGACAGAAACAGGCGCGTTTGCACTTTATTGGCGCAACTATCGCCAAGGTACCATTAATACGTAAGTACCCAAATTTTCTTATTCTTTTTAAAAAATTTTAGTAATACGATTTCTTAATTTTCAGTTGGTTTCATATGTTTCAAATTTATGAAAAAAAACACAATTTACAGATTTTATCAGTGGTAATTCTTCAAAGAAATTAATTTATACTAAAATGAAAACCTATCTAATATTATTCCTGAAGTATTTTGCGTTCTGATTTAAGCTTTAATACTGATCTAATACGCGAAAACAGGTAAAATTAAATATTTATGTGATGAATTCTTTACCAGTAGAGTTCGACTATAGAGTAAGAATTTGAAGTTTTAGTTATTATCTTTGTTTCATACAAATAACCTTCTATTTTGATTTCAAATAATAATAACAGATTCACATTCATGGTAATAGTATATATATTAGTAAATGGGAAAATTGTAATCAAAATTTATAATTAAAATTAATAAAATTGATTGCATAAATTTAATAATAAAACACAAATAATTTAAAAAACTCACTGAAATGACTGAAAAACTAATGTATAATTAGTAATTTTTTTGATACATAATTTCATGTATTAAAAATATCGGAAAAAAATTATAAAATATACATAATAAATAATATTTAATTAAAATATTAGTATTTTTTTAAAAATAGCACTTTTAATAATAAAAATAATAATTTAAAAATTATATTCTAAAATTAAAAAATAATATATAATAATTGTAAATAATTAATATTTATTTAATATTATTCTAATGTTAAATAAATATTAAAATTAAAAATTAGTATTCTTAAATAATAATAAAAATTAGTATTTTTCTAATAATTTAAAAGTATTCTTCTCATTTAAAAATAATAAATAACCTTCAATAATTTGTTTATTTTTATACTCAAAATTAAAAATTCAAATTTAAAAAAAAAAATTATAAAATTCAATGTTTGAAAATAAATGGATAATTTTAGTTGATAAAGATCTACTATACTTTTTAAAAATATATCTGATATCTACTATAACACCAAAAATATTTTTGTACATAATATCATTATCAAATTATTAATTTTTTTTCAATTTCAATTAAAAATAATTCCTTTCAATTCAATAAAAATTAATTAATTCACATCTTTTCAATTACAATAAAAATTAATTCAATTCACTTAAATTAATTAATGCATTAAAGTAATAAAAATTAATTCAACTCTATTAAATTAATTAATGCATTGATACAATAATAATAATTTTTTTCAATTTAATAAAAATTAATTCAATTCTATTAAATTAATTAATGCATTAATAAAATAAAAAATGTTTCAATTTAATAAAAATTAATTCAATCATTGCATCAAAATTAATTTTCATTAAAAAAAGTAATAAATTAACATTTTAATTCTTTCAACTACAAATTAACCCACGTTTAAAAAAATACGCATAACGTGGTTCATTCTCGTAACTGAATATCAAGGTCATTCGGACAGTTCTTCGAAGATAGATAGTACTCAGCACGAGTAGAGAGTTGATTATTTACAAAAGGCGACCTCACCCAATAACTTAGAAGAAGAATCTTTTAATTCCAGTTATTTGAAGAAACTGATACTGCGTTGCATCCGCTTTCAAAATCGTGTTTATTTGCATTGCATATTATTATTATTATTTTTTTTTTCGTCCACATCCGTTCTGTATCAGCTTCAAAGAGAACCACTGATAAAGCCGCCTTTCATTGCTTGTATTACTCTAAGCCACACACGAAAATCATTAGCAATTGCCGAGTCGGCATTTCACAGATGGCCGCCGAAATACGAGAATACAGCTGGGTGCAACAAATATATCTTTTATTAAGCTTTCTTTTAAGTCTTCTGATGTGGGAGCATATTAGAAAAATATTGTGTTAAAAAAAATTATTGTATCTTATGTTATCAAAGGAGGTTTGTTTGGAGTTTAACTAATAGTTTTACTGTGTCGGTTATTCTGACCTGACTTAAATGGCAGATATATAGCCTAAAACGGGCTCATCAGTCATCAATAAGAAGCTTTTCCAGTTTGGAAACCAGATACGTTTTATACGAACCTTCGAAATATTTCCAATATTAGAAATACATTTTTTTTAACTTTATTTATTACAGACGGAAATGACTTTTAAATGCCTTCAGAAATCTTAAAAAAAGATTATAATTTCTTTAATACTTTCTATTATTCCTCGAATACGAATGTAAATCGTCTTATTATATTACTCCTATTCTCTGAATATACTCCTATTCTTTTCTTAATCTTACTCCTACTCCTGTATTCCTCTTATAATATATCCTAATATCCATCTTTATTATATTACTCTCTCTTCTTCCTCCTACTCCTATATCTCCTACATTCCTCCTATCCAACCTTATTATATTACACCTATTCTCTTCTTCCTCCTACTCCTATATCTCCTATATTCCTCCTACCCATCCTTATTATATTACTCCTATTCTCTTCTTCCTCCTACTCCTATATTCCTCCTATCCATCCTTATTATATTACTCCTATTCTCTTCTTCCTCCTACTTTTATAATTCTCCTATAATATATCCTCCTATCCATCCTTATTATATTACACCTATTCTCTTCTTCCTCCTACTCCCATACTATATTACTCCACTTTATTATATTACTCCTATTTACTCCTCTATATTGTATTAAATACATGCTTCTCAGTGCCCAGCAAAATATTACAAGTTCCACCTAATTGCAACACAATAACATAAAGATTCTTAAGATCAAAGAATTCTGACTATAGTAAACAGAAAATTTGGAAAGTTATAGTGTTAAGAGAATTTACTTTATCTATAAACAAGGAAATACTACTGTGACCAAAAAGTAAGACCAATTTTTAATTTACAATTCCTGAGACTTATGGGATTTCAATTTTTCTTTTCTTTTTTAGGTTGTTGGCACTGTCCTTGACATCTGTGTGAAATTTGACGTCAAAATATTCATTAGTGTTCGAGTTACGCTTGGCTTTGTGAGACGCTAAAACAGATTCGGGCGACTTTTGAAATGTTTGAATTAACAGTTCAGAGAATAGCAGTATAAACAGTTCAAAGAAGGCAGAGAACGCGTTGAAGACGAAGAGCCCTCTGGTCGACCATAAAATCTCAACCGACGAAGCTCAAGTCCAAAAAATTAAAGATTTGGTGCTTGCAAACCGTAGATTTACAATTAGAGACCTTGCTGCTGATGTTGGAATTTCAAAAGGATCGGTCGATTCCATTTTGGGCCTCAAACGCGTCAAATCTCGATTGGTACCGAAGACGCTGAATGAGCCAGCTCACTCTGTGTTGAATTCTTCGTGACTTTTTCGCCAAACATGAAACCCATATCGTTCCACAACCACCGTATTCATACAGTGCGTCTTCTGGCTATTCCCTAAACTCAAAAGACCACTTCGGGGACACCGTTTTGAGTCGATTGAAGAGATTCAACATGAATCGAAGCGCGCTTTGAAGGCCATCCCTGCCGATGACTTTTTAGCATGCATTGAGGATTGGAAAAAAAGTTGGCATAAGTGCATTGTGTCCGGAGGGGATTACTCTGAAGGCGAGGAAATAAATTTGGAAGAATAAATAAAGAGTTTTTGAAAAAAAAATAATTGGTCTTACTTTTTGGGCACATTAGTACATGTTCTTTCTCAGTGCCAAGGAAAGCATTACAAGTTCCGTCTAATTGCAAGACAGTAACATAAAGATCCTTAAGATAAAAAAAATTCTGACTGTAGTAAAAAAGAAAAAAAATTGAGCAATTTATAATATTAAGATAGTTTACATTATCTATAAACAAAACATGGGTCAGAATGGCCAAATGGTTAGCGCTCTGGCGCTCGATACCACAGGTTTCGGGTTCGAGTCCCGGCGGTGCCATGGATGTTTGTAGTGGTTCGGAATCCACTTTAAACCGTAGGTCCCGGTCCTAATATGATCGTAGAGCGTTGCGGGGTCATTGAAAGGAAGTTGTAATCCAATTTTAATATATATATATATTACAACA
>BPLQ01004126.1:324042-338832 GCA_021605075.1 Caerostris darwini
TAACTTTTAGCATCAGAAATATTTGTGAACAATTTTCTCTTCAAACTTAAAATTAATTTGAATATAGTTGTAAACATTTTTGCTATTAAGTATCGGTTTATGTCAGTTATTATGCTATTTAGCCTTGATTATTATGGAAATTATTAAACCGGATATCTCTGCAAATTTTAACTTTTAGCGTCAGAAATATTTGTGAATAATTTTCACTTCAAATTGAACATTAATTTCGTTCGAATATAGTTGTAAACATTTTTGCTACTAAGTATCAGTTCATGTCAGTTATTAATCAGAAATATTAATTGAATTTTAGTAAAGGTCGTCCTCTAGCTTTGATGAATTTTTCATGTAATTTTGGTCGTAATTAAGGCATTTTGTATCGTAGATCTCATTAGTTTAACAGCATTAAAACAAAAAAGTAAGGTAATTTTCTCTTCAAACTGAAAATTAATTTCATTTGAATAGAGTTGTAAAATTTTTGCTACTAAGTATATCAATTATTACACTATTTAGTCTTCATTATAATGAAAGTTATTAAACCGGATAACTTTACAATTTTTAACATTTAGCATCAGAAATAATTGGGAATAATTTTCTCTTTAAACTGGAAATTAATATTTGAATATAGTTGTAGAACCTTTTGCAGATAAGTATCGGTTTACATCAGTTATTATGTAATTTAGCCTTCATTATTTTGGATATTATCAATCCGGATATCTCTACAGTTTTTAACTTTTAGCATCAGAAATATTTGTGAACAATTTTATTTTTAATTTTCGTTCAATAAGACAAATAAATAATCAATAAAAATTAATCAATTAATGAACTGCTAAAAATGTCTTACAAGTTACCACAGAAATGAATAAGCATAATATTTGTTTTTGAAAAAAAACCCAACATATTTAAATATGAATAGAGTAGTGTTTTATAATGGTAATTTATAAAAGCATATATGACTTTTAATGTGGCTCATTTCTCATCAATGTTTATTTTACCTTTCATATTTAAATTGCTTAATAAAAATATCTAAAAAGTTGCCCTAAAAATGAATAATCATAATATTAATATTCTAATATTTGCTTTTGAAAAAAAAATTTAAATTTTTTCAATAGTGGTGTTCTATAATGGTAATTTATAACAGCATATGTGACTTGTACTTTAGTTCATTATCAATTTTGATTTTGTCTGTCACACTTAAATCATTTAATAAAATGTTTAAAAGTATAAAATTTTGCTTCACCTAATGTGAGATATAAAAAAATTATTTTTATTACATTAAAATTTGATCCAATACATTCAACTTTGAATTTTTCCCTTTCAAATGTAAATTACTTGAACAAAATTAAAACTCGAGTAAAAAATATTAAATTTCTCAAAGTATGATTCAAGATTCAATTATATGCATCATTTTTTTTCACATTTGAATCACCAGATAACAATCTCTAAAAGCTCTTCTTTTTTTAGAAACCTTCATCAACCAACTCTTCACAGAGTACCACCTGGATTGAAAAATATGGCTACCATTTTAAAGAAGCAATGGTATTTAGACACCAAAGATTCTACATGAGGTCGAAGGATGACTAATTCTTCAGCTGCTGTTATGACTAATATCATACCTATGACTCGGTCGACAACAGTCTCTGCAGCTGTTGCTTTGTCGCTGGCACTTCATTTTTTTGCACTTGAAGCAATCTATCAGCCACTAGAATCCAATATGGGCACTGTTCACCTTTCAGAGAAAAAAAAAGGGTTGTTAAAAAAAGGGGTGACCATGGTTGCAGAACAGTTTTTACAAGACCACCCTTTGCGTACCTAATGGAACATTTTGCGCTGCCTTCCATTTGGACACAATGGTCATTGTTGGGAAGAAGAATGTTCTTGCAAAAAGCCGAAAGTGGAAAATGAGGGAAAAAATATGGATTCTACTTTTTTTTTATTCATAGATGTCCCTTTCGGAAGGCCCTGAATGAAAGATTTTTGTCCGGTAAAAGGCATATTCACCGTGAATGAATAAAGTACACACCGAAAGGGGTGTTTAGACTGGAAGCTGTATTCTATACATATTTTTTTTCCTTGAAGTGATATTTCATATTTGAGATTTGGTTTGTACATCGGGTTTAAATTTTACTGTAAGAACTGTAGCTAGTTTCGAATAGCATTGAAGTTTTTACAAAGATCATTAAAAAAATCCAAGTTAATGCTCATTATGATATCTTAATAGTTAAAAACTTCATTAAAAGATCAAAATAAATGCTCATTAAACGATCTTAGTAAGTTAAAAGCTTTATTAAAAGATCCAAGTAAATGTTCATTAAAAGATTTTAGTAAGTAAAAAATGTTCATTAAAAGATCCAAGTAAATGTTCATTAAAAGATCTTAGTAAGTTAAAAACTATCACTAAAACTTTCATTTAAGATTTTCCTTCAATGAAAAGATCTTAGAAAGCTAAAAATTCCATTAAAAGATCCAAGTAAATGCTCATTAAAAGATCTTAGTAAGTCAAAAACTATGTTAAAAGATCCTAGTAAGGGATCACGAAAAGATCTTAGAAAGCTAAAGATTTCATTAAAAGATCTAAGTAATTGCTCATGGAAAGATCTTAGTAAGTTAAAAACTTCATTAAAAGTTCCAAGTAAATGCTTTTTAAAAGATCTTAGTAAATTAAAAATTTCATTAAAAGATTGCAATAAGTTAAAAGCTTCCTTAAAAGATCTTAATAAGTAAAACTTCATTAAAAGATTTTATTAAGTTAAAAACTTCATCGAAAGATCCAAGTAAATGCTCATTAAAAGATCTTAGTAAGTTAAAAATTTCATTAAAAAATATTAATAAGTTAAAAACTTTATTAAAAAGGTCCAAATAAATGCTTATTAAAAGTTCGTAGCAAATTAAAAAATTCATTAAAAGATCCAAGTAAATGCTCATTAATAGATGCAAAGTTAAAAATTTAATTTAAAGATCTTAGTAAGTTAAAAACTTCTTTAAAAGATTTTAATAAAAGATAATTTTTTTCATTAAAAGATATTAATAAGTTAAAAGTTTCATTAAAAAATCTTATTAAGTTAAAAGCTTCATTAAAACATCCAAGTAAATACTCATTAAAAAATCTTATTAAGTTAAAAGCTTCATTAAAACATCCAAGTAAATACTCATTAAAAAATCTTAGTAAATTAAAAATTTCATTAAAAAATCTTAGTAAGTTAAAAATTTCATTAAAAGATTTAAGTAAACGCTATAAAAGATTTCATTACGAAGGAATAGAGTAGAGGCGAAAGGGGTGTTTAGATAGTAATACTGGAATTTTTAAAATAATTAATTTTTAAAAAAATCACTTAAAGATCTTAGAAAGATTAAAAGTTCAATTAAAGATCTAAGTAAATTCGATAAAAAATTTCACTGCATATACTGAAAATATTTAAAAACGTTAATTGAGAGATTATATATTTTTTCTTTGAGTGTTTTTCGTTTTATGCATTGTTTGGATTTAATTTTCATGGTGACTTTCAAATAGGGTTTAATCTTATTGCTGAGTATTACTGAAGTTTGAATTCATTAAAAGGTCCAAGTAAATGCTAACAGAGACTAAGTTATAATTTTGTTGAAGAATTAAAGGCAAAGTAGGAAATCAAAATCCTTCTGAACCGTGGATCGTGACAGCTGTTACTCATTTAATAAAAATCTTAAATAGTAAATTTTCGTATTCGTTTGTACAAAAGTGAATAATATTTACATTCAGCCTTAACTTGTTTATAATCCGTGTACTATATTTTTCGTAATTTACACAAGCTAAGTTGAAAACTTTCTTTATTCATATAATAATATAATTTTCTGAGCAAAAATATCAATTAGTTTTTTAAATAATTGATGAAATCAATCCACTTTAACTCTAGTATATATACATGCTGAGTGATTTAATCAATGATTCTGACTTTTAAAAGGAAATGAACCAAATTTTGCCCGAATCGAGGTGCTGGATGGCTGAGGTTCGAATCAGCTGAAGTGTGATTTGAATTATTGCTTTTCGGTCATTTTCTGCACATTTTAGACTAATTAGACCGGGACCTACAGTTTACAGTAGTTTCTGAATCACTATCAAACATCTGTGCCACCACCAGAATTTGAACCTGAAGCCTGTGGTACCAAAGGACAGAACGCTTGCAAATTGACCTTTAGGCCGCCGCTGAAATATCTTAGAATCTAAAAAAAAAAAAATATCTTAGAAATATTTTCTTCTTAAAATGTTAATTTCAATCAGTAAAATACGCTATAAATTTCTTCACTGAAACATTTATATCCTTTTTTATTCAAAATGTGTTTTCAATGTTTCTTGTGTTCTACCATTTGCAATTTTAGAATGTTGAAAATGGTAATAAATGGTCCAAATAAAAATCAATCGATATTTAAATCTACGCCACATTTAAAAAATATAATTTTTGAATATTAACATCTTTCGAATATTTAGTCGACTTTCAATTTTTAAAATATTTTAAAACTACTTTATTTATATAATTTTCTGATAATTTTAATGAAAACATATTAATTAATTATTTCGTAAGTGATTAAAACCTTTGTGGATGATAATACAATTACAAAAAAACTTAACCGACATTTTTAGAAGTAAATAATGCTATTCTTTTAAAAATTAATTATTTCAAATATAAAAAAAAATGTATTTCACAAATGATAAAATCTTTTTGAATCACAGTACTGCTACAAAAACTAAACCAACAATTCTGAAGTCATTATAAATAATGCTTACTTTAAAAACGAAAACTGTAAAATATAAAGGTAAATTTATTAAATTGGTTTAAATTTGCTTTTAAATTTTAAATTTACATCACATTTTACAGTAGTTTTATTAAAAAAAATAGTAAATACATATTTTGCAAACGATAAAAGTTTTCTGTAAGTTT
The DNA here is from genome assembly GCA_021605075.1 of Caerostris darwini. Lineage (NCBI taxonomy): Eukaryota > Metazoa > Arthropoda > Arachnida > Araneae > Araneidae > Caerostris > Caerostris darwini. Next base: position 328,953 of record BPLQ01004126.1, read on the forward strand.
TAAACTACTACATCTAAACTGCTACACAAACTAAACCGACATTTTCAGAAGCTAAATAATGCTATTCTTTAAAAACAAATATAATAAAAGTATACATAATAAAAGCAATATAATAAAATTATATATAATAAAAGCGATATAATAAAAGTATATATAATAAAAGCAATATAATAAAAGTATAATAAATAAAGCATAATAATTTCAAATATAATAAAAGCATATTTCACAAATGGTAAAATCTTTTTGAAAATGACAGTATTACTACAAAAACGAAACCGACAATTCTGAAGTCATTATAAATTAATGCTACTTTCAAAACAAAAACCATAAAAGATAAAGGCCAATTTATTATATTGGTTTGAATTTGATTACTGTAAATTTTATAGATAGTTTTATTAAAAAAATAACAAATACATATTATGCAAACGATAAAAGTTTTCTGTAAGTTCTAAATTTCTTTCACTTAGTTTTCATAAAATCGTTTGGAATTCTATAGTTTATTTTAATTTCTTTCGCTTTTTTTTTTATAAAATCGTTTGGAATTCTGCAGATTATTTTTTATTTAATCTGTTTTCTTTTTTCAATTTTGAGAAATAACTGATGAACATAATTTATTGATATTTTTTTTCTTTCTTTGTTTAAAATTGCTATTATGTGTTTTATTTTTAGATTAAATTCCCAAATTTCATGGGTAACCCGTATATGGTCCCAACCTATTAAATTTTATTATTATTATTTTTTTTTATACTAATATGTAATTTTGTTTTTACAGCATTCTACATCTAAACTACTACAAGAACTAAAACGACATTTTTGAAAGCCGTTATAAATAATGCTATTCTTAAACGGAAAAATGAAAGCTAAAGCAAAAGATCTAGACTCTTCCAAAAATTAAAAGAAGAAAAAAAAAAATTCGTCATTTTTAACGACAGTTTTCTTTAGAATTTTTTCGACCGTTACAGAAACCAAACGAAAAAGAAGCTGTTCGCGCATGTGCTATCCGAGTCACTTAAATGAAAAATAGACAAGATTGAAAGAAGCGATAGCTCTTAAAGAATCACTTGGCCCCTAAAGAGGCTCTTAGTGACTCACACGTGCGTTCAGATTCTTTTTTTCATTCTTCGGCTTAGAAAGAGTATTAAGAATAAAGTAGGTTTTAGGTTTGCCACAGCGAACACGTGCCCATCAAACTTGTCATCCCAAACGACGTTCTTCTTCCTTCTTTATAATGATTCTCTTGCTGATTTTGCAAGAAGTTTATCTAAGAAGCTTTTAGCAATGGATTATAAAATCCAGAAGTACTGTTGTTGTTGTTGTTGTTTCTTATCCCACTTGGCTGGCCAAGCCCACGAGCCCATACGTGCTCATGATTGAAGGGGAAGGAAGCAGCTTCTGTTGTGATGGAGCACCCATAGGTAGAAGCCTGACTTTTGCTCCGTGACGCTCTTACAGTCATAGGAGACCGGGACTTACGGCTTAAAGTGGATTCCGAACCACTACAAACATCCATGGCACCGCCGGGATTCGAACCCGAAACCTGTGGTACCGAGTGTCAGAGCGCTAGACACTCGGCCATTCAGGTCCCAAATTTGCCAATGGCACGCGGTGTTCCCAGGTGGTCACCCACCCAAGTACTGACCGCGCCCAATGATGCTTGACTTCGGTGATCTAAACGAGAACCGGTATATTCAGCATGGTACGGCCGTGCCAGAAGTACTAATCTGCTTAAGAAAATAAAAAGATTCTAAAACTTTTCTTCTAAAAATAATAATGGACAGTTTTTGTGAAATCATTCTAATTCAGGCATGGGCAACTTTCCTAATTTGATTGTTGCAAAATTACAATTCTGTTTCCCAGTTAAGGGCCTGGTTAAATTTTTAAACGAAATAAATTAATATTAAAAAATGTAATCTGTTTAGCTGATATACAGGTCATTCATAAAATTCAGAATTATAAGTAAGAACAAAACACATTACAGGGGTCTGAAAAAATACAAAACTATAGAATTCCAAACAATTTCTTTTCTTTTTCTTTCTTAAAAAAAAATTATAAATTTTAATGAAAAGGTTCAAAATTGAAAATCGTCTAAGACACGAAAAACCTTGCTACCCAAAACGATAACCAAATTTTTATGGGTGATAAATTAAAACGTATGTCGCTATTTAGTATCTGCAATCAAATTCTTTGATATAAGATTCTAAGACTTTTTAATGTAATGAACGACATAACAATTTAATGTTAAGATTAACCTTGTACTAGAACACAAAGACTGTCAATAATTAATGTTGGTATTATTTAAAAATAACTTTACTTTTGTTTTTCATTAAATTTCTTTCCGTTTCTTCAGTTCTTTCTTTAATAATCGAATGGAATTCCATATATTTTTTTAAAACATGTTTTTTATAACATAGTTTTTAATTCTATAGTTTACTTTTTATTTAATCTAATTTCTTTTTCAGTTTTGAGCGATAACTGATAAACATAATTTATTGCCTGAATGTCGTTTATTGATATTTTTTTCTTTCTTTGTTTAAAATTGCTACTATGCGTTTAATTCTTACATTAAATTCTAAATTTTATGGGTAACTTATATATCGGGCCGCCGATATTATTATTATTGATTATCTTTTATTATTATTTTTTTATGTTAATATGTAATTTTTTCTAAAGCACACCACTTGTTAAAACTACAAATCGCTAAGAGTTAATATTTCCTGTCTATCATTATATTCATTGTTACATGACGTGCAAAACTTTGAAAACAAACTCCCATTGTGATATACGTATTACAGACAGAGAGAGAGGAAGAAAAGGCAAGTACAGTATATAGTTTTTAATAATTTTTTTTTATCTATAGTTTAAAATTTCTTCTTATTTTACTAAAATTTGTTTTTTGCTGTGGATTATCTTTATTACTATTATATTTTTTATTTCTCTTCAGTTATCTGAATTTCAATTTAAAATAATTAATATAATATATAAAGAATACAAATAATTGATGTACAGGAGTGATGTTCCCTTAATAATCTTAATAGGTAAAATTATTATTACAATGTTTTGGCGAAAAGGAAACTAAATAGTTTAAATTATCATATATCGATGGTTTCCTAAAAAACATGTAATTTAGTCTCTTTAAAAGAAGTCAAGAACAAATTAAGCCCAGTGCTTTTGAATTGAATTACTGCTTTTTTAAATGATTGAATAAATATAATATTGACATTAATAGAAAAAAACACTTTTTGTAAAACTACTTTTATGCTAACAGTAACGTTAAACAGTATCAAAAGCATTACAGACATCAAAAAGCAGATCATCGATATTGTCATGTTTATACAACGAGCAGTACTTCTTTATATAACAATGCGTGGAAGGCAGATTTTGGGCAAGTTGTTCAATCAATAGTGAAGAATACGTCTTTTAAACAACAGTGCATGTCTCCCACAATTTTAAGGCGGCCTGATGGCCAATTGGCTAGCGCTCTAGCCATTGATATCACAGGCATCAGGTTGAAATCCTGGCTTTGGCATGGATAGTTATTAGTGGTTCGGAATCCACGTTAACCTGTAAATCTCGGTCTAATTAACCTAAAGCATTAAAAAAAATAACCGTAGAGCGACAAACCAAACTCATATTTTTTGGACATTCAGTACTTTCATCTACATAACTGAAAAATTTCTGAATTTACTTTCAAAAACCACGCTCCAAAAACTAAAATAAGTTTAAAGAGTTTTAAAACTGCGATAAAATTTGTGGTTACAGGGAAAAAAAAGCAAAACAAAATCTTAAATCAAATAGGAATTAAAAGTGTGAAATTTTTTGCATTCAGTACTTTCGCATATATAATTGAGAAATTTTTGAATTTACTTCCAAACAGCCAGTCTTTTAAAGCTAAAATAAATTTTAAATATTATTAAAACTGCGATAAACATGCAGTTGTGGTTACAGGGGTTAAAAAAATAGTAGCAAAACTAAAACTTGAATCAAGTAGCAATTGAAAGCGTTAAGCATAATGCAATTAATTCATTTTCCTATTTCGAGATATGATTTAAGAGTATCCAAAACCCAATCCATTCAAACAGATGTCACAATTGTTGATGTTTTTTGTCCATCAACTTTCAAAGGACGCCGTGAAGGAGCTCTTTAGAAAATCGCAAATTAGGATATAAAATTACAATATTTGTCTAATTTTCATAAGGAATAAAAGTGGCAATCATTATATCATGGCTAACAAAGATGTCTTTGAATGTTGAAATGATAAATAACCTTTTCTCCAAGAAGTGAAATTGAGATCTTTTACAACATTACACGGTCTGTTGATCATGATTTATAAATTATTATCTAAATTAAATGATGTAACGTTTAAATCAGGGTTGGTGCGGTAATGAATACGATAAAAACTAAAATCGTAAATTTCGTACATGCATTAGTATATGTTGTAAGTATAAATACACATACATTATTTTATGTAACTTTATTTTGTTTTAAATCTTGCTGAATATAAATGTGTAAAAGTAAATTATGTTCTTATTTTATTTAAACAATTATCTAGATTTTGTGTTTTCATTATCTAAAAATTTTTTATTTAAATGATTAAAACATCTTGCCCTGAGTAATTATTTAAAAATTTTGAACATCTAAAGTCATCATCCTCCCTGCTTTAATAATAATAATGATAATAAAACCTTCATCAAAAGTCTATGTATCATTATCTCTGCCTCAAATGTTTATGCATCATTATTTCTGCATCAAATATCTATGAATCTTTATCTCTGCATCAAATGTCTATGCATCATTATCTTTGCATCAAATGCCTATGCATCATTATTTCTGTATTAAAAGTCTATGCTTTAGTATCTCCGCATTAAAAGTCTATGCTTTAGTATCTCCGCATTAAAAGTCTATGGATCATTATCACTGCATTAAAAATCTATGCATCCTTATCTCTGCATCAAAAGTATGTGCATCATTATCTCTGCATCAAATGCCTATTCATCATTATCTCTGCATCAAATGTCTATGTATCATTTTCTCTGCATTAAAAAAATTTCTCAATTTTTCTAAGAAACCTATTGCCGTTTATCTATGTTTACACTGAAATACTATTAACTTTTATTGAAATTGTATCCTAAGGCTCATCATTGCTTTCATTTTGAATTATTAATAAAAAAAAAACTTTATTGATAAATTTTTTACTATTACTGAAGAAAAAAAAAATAAAGTATCTATTTGTAGCTTAATTTTTTTACAGAGATAAATAATTTTTTTAATTTTTCTAATCTATGATGCATTAAATAACTTTCTTTAAAATTTTAGCATATGAAATGATTTTGTTGTTGTTATTATTATATGTTACTGCTTATAACAATGAAAAAAAAATGAATTATATATTTGAAATTATAAAATGAAAATCCTATTAAAAAATTAGAAAAAAAAATTTAAAAACTGATGAATTAGATAACGCAATGCTTGTTTTTGTTTTACAGTCAGATTAAATTGATGCTTATAACAATACAAAAAATTGTATTAAGCACTTGAAATTACAAAGTGAAAACCCTATTAAAATAATTAGAGAAAAAAAAATTCCGAAAACTGATGAATTTGATAATGCAACATTTTTTTTTTTTTTTAACAGTTAGATTAAATAGGTACAAGCCATTAAACTATACTTCATTAAAAACATTAGAAACATTTTATAAAGTATATATTCTCGATAATATGTCATTATTATAAACATAAACACATTTGTTCTAACAGTACATAGAATCGATAAACTAACGGACTAACCTCCTCAAAAAATAACAAGCAAATTTCAAACACATGAGTATACATCTAAATATGAAATTACTCCTTCTATCGTAAACAATTAAAAAAAACAACAACATTTCTTGACACGGATGAGTAATTTTTTCCTGCCAGCCTTGACATGTTTGCATGGAGCAAAATTAGTCAGATGTTGCTCTTGAAACCCGTTCAGCAGTTGTTTACAGTTCCTGACAGGAAGCACAGGTGGAGATTGTGAACCCTTGAACTCTTCCAGCACCTGACAGACGAGTTCTTGTTCCCTTTTCCAGATGCAAATTCAGGGCTTCACCCCTCTCCCCTAATTGGTGTTTGGAACATAGGGAATGATGTTTTCTTTTTTTAAAGTGAGTGTTTGTGTGTGTGTGGTTATTAACATGCAGGTTGAACAAACTAGACATTCGGGTTACTTAACCTAAACACCTGTCACGAGTTTGCGAAGTCATTTTGTTTTTAAGTTGTTTTTATGTTAAATATATATAAGATATTTTTTATTATTAATATCATTTCAAAAATGTAGTTTTATATGAATGCAAAGAAAACATACTTTTATTTGTCTTATTTTACATTGAAAAATAATTGTAAAATAAATTATTTTTCAATGTATCAATAATCAAAATGATTCATCCTTAATTACATTCATTTTGATTTATCATCATGAATCAAAATGTTTTTTTTTAAAAAATCTTTCCTAGAAAATAATTACTCGAAAAAAAAAATGATGCATTTTAAAGAATTTTGTTAATATTATATTTGGGTTACTGTGCAATCAAAAACATGCTTTTTTATTTTTATTGTAATATAAAAAATTTTTTTTTCTTCCAGTGCATGCATTCTTAGAGCAAGACATCAAAATATTTCAGAGGAGGTTAACATTGACTGTATCATAAAGTGGCGATTTTAAATTCTATCCCTTCTTTTTTATATCATAATTTTATATACACATTTTATCAAGAATATCTTACTTTTGAATTTTAATTTCTAATTTTAAATATTTAAATATCATAAACTTTCTTATAATGCAGTTTAATTTATAATTATAACAGGAATTACGGAGACTACACCCCTGGTACTCCAACATACTGTAATCTGTTTTAAAATGTGATGTTGTGTTTTCAATGTACTCGAAAACAAATGATGCATTTTAAAGAATTTTATTAATAGTATTATAGTTGGAGTATTGCGTAATCAAAATCATGCTTATTTTATTTTTATTGTATTATAGAAAATACTTTTTTTCCAGTGCAAGCACCCTTAGAATAAGATAAGTGATGTTCTAGAATAGTACATCAAAATATTTTAGGGAAGGTTAACACTGACTGTGCACCAAAGTGGCGATTTAAGATCTAGCACTACATATCAACTTACTATAATCTCTTTTAAAATGTGATGTCCTTTTAAAATGTGATGATGTGTTTTAAATGTACTGAAAAAAATTATGTGTTAATTAACCAAAAATATTAGTAACAATTTTTGTTAAAATATATTTATGATTAACATTAGTTAAAAGCAATTAAATTGAAATCATTTAATAAGAATATTGATCTGTTACAATTATCCATTATAAAAGTGAAAAGAAATTGAAAAAAATTTACAGTTAACAACAAAGAAAAATATGGTATTTTGTAAATTTTAAATAAAATTTACATTGGCTTTCCTTACATGAAATAAAAACAACAACTTTTAATTGGAATTAAATTAAGAATAACATTACATAAATTAGAATAATGAAGCTTAAAAAAAAAGCATGTAATTTTTATTACTTCACTCATCTATAATGCATTAAGTAACTTAAGTAAAGCTAAAAACTCAAAAGAATTTTCATACTAAAATTAAAAAAAAAAAAATAATAATAAAGTAAAATAAATCCAAAATAGGTAAAAATAAATCTATCCTATAGATGAATAATATCCTATCTAGGTCCTATAAATCTAGTAACCATAACGAACAACAATAGCAATTTTATGATTTATTCGAATCCAAGCAATTCAGAAATTTTGATTACTTAACATGATAAAAAAAAAAAAAAAACCAAAAAAATTTAAGCCAAAATTAAAAATGAAAGGTACCCGTCAAAAAAAAATATTGCTACAAAGAGTCATGCTAATAGAAAATAAAATAAAATACATACATAACAAAAACCTATAGATTCTTTACCAGGACAAATACAACATTTGCTATTTATCGGTCGCAGTAAAAGTATACATAAATATGAATACCCGAAAGATGTATAATAGCAATAAACATCAACCCTTTATGACCCCAAGCTAACAAAAAATTAACGCTACGTTAACCCTTCAAACCCAGAAAAACATGCCTTAAAGAAAGGATCTTTCATTTTCTGACAAGCATAAGAGATGCGATTTGCCTGTGTACTTTGAAGGGTAGTTCTTGAAGAGATCCCGTTTGAACTCGGCAGGGGTTGATGCATGAGGAGGGTTGGAAATGAATGGAACGTTTTTTATTCTTTTGTCAGGGGTGAAATATGTATACCTCCCTGCTTTTACTGTTGTTGGAGGAAAAAAAATGGCAACAGAATGCATAAAAGATTATGGTTTGATACGTAAAAGTTTATTGTGCAAAAAGCACTTAAAAGTATTTTCAATTGAAGTGAATGTGAATCTATAACAAAAACCTATAGGTTCCTCAACCAAAATTTCTATATAGATTTTGGATTTATATTGGTGATTGGTTTTACCTTTAAATGTGTATTGAATAGATCTTTACAGTAATATAAAATGAATCTTTATGTGCTGCCTTTCTTTCTATTTAGGTCATCAGTGGATTGGAAAAAAAAACAACAACTTCAATCTAAAAATTAAAGAATTTTAAAAGAGACTTCAACTAATTTTTTATTAGTTGAAAAATTCATGTTTTTTGGTAGATCACGATCGTATTTATGGTTATGCTGTTAACGTTATGATTTTCATATGATTGAAGTGAATTTGAACCTTAGTTGCTATAACAAAACCATCTAGGTTCCCCAACCATAGTTGATGTATAGATTTTGGTTTTATATTGGTGATTGGTTTTACCTTTAAAAGATGGTGTATTGGATAGATCTTTCAAATAATCTAAAATGAAAAATCTTTATATGGAGTTTTTCTTTCTATTTAGGTCATTAGTGGATTTAGGAAAAAAAAAGTCTTCAGTCTCTAATTTAAATGATTTAAAAAGACTTCAACTAATTTTTTGTCATTTGAAGAATTCATATTTTAAAAAGAAACATTTCTTCTGTTTTTTGGTTCATCACGGTTGAATAGGTCATCAGTGGATTTGGAAAAAAAAAAAAAAGTCTTCAGTCTCTAAGTTAAATGATTTTAAAAGAGACTTCAACTAACTTTTTACCTGTTGAAAAATTCATATTTAAAAAAAAATATTTCTCAACACCAACCTTTCTGGAAAACGGTATCTTTTATTAAATTTAAAAAAGAATAACCAACTTGAATCTTCGCTTAGGGTTTGAACCTTAGTTGCTATAACAAAAACCTACAGATTCCTTACCTTAGTGGCTATATAGATTTTGGATTTATATTGGTAATCGGTTTTTCTTTTAAAAGAGGATGTATTCAATATATCTGTAAAATAATATAAAATGAAATATCTTTATATGTAGCCTTTCTTTCTATTTAGGTCATCAATGGATTTGAAAAAAATTAAAAAAAGTCTCCTGTCTCTAAGTTAAAGGATTTTAAAAGAGACTTCAACTAATTTTTTTCAGTTGAAGAATTCACATTTTAAAAAGAACTGTTTTTTCACAATCGTATTTATGATTATGTTGTTATCATTATGGTTTCAAATTAAAGTTAATTTGGACCTTAGTTGCTGTGACAAAAGCCTATAGGTTCCACAACCTTAGTTTCTATATAGATTTTGGATTTATATTGGTAATGGTTTTTCACTTTTAAAGATGGTGTATTGAATAGTTTTTAAAATAATATAAAATAAAAAAACTTTATATGCTGTCTTTCTTTCTATTTAGGTGATCAGTGGATTTGGAAAAAAAAAATTCTTCAGTCTTTAAATTAAAGGAATTTAAAAGAGACTTCAACTGAATTTTTATCAGTTGAAGAATTCATAT
>BPLQ01004126.1:338842-370993 GCA_021605075.1 Caerostris darwini
CTCGAAATTAAAGGATTTTAAAAGAGACTTCAACTAACTTTTTATCAGTTGAAGAATTCATATTTTAAAAAGAACTGTTTTTGGATTGATCGTGAAATAAAAAAATAAAAAACAAAAAATTGTATGGATTATAGCGTTTTGTAAAAGTTTAACACAAAACAAAAATATTTACAGATTTCTTAAATACTCTCAAATTTACACAAGAATATTTGAATTGGATAAAAATAATTAAACAAAAAATAGAAGAACGCCAAATTTGTATTACGAACATGTTTTCCTTAATTACTTTGTATAATCAAATTTACTAAAAAACTATAGCTTTTATTAAATTAAAAAAATAGAACCAATTTAAATCTTCCCATAATGTTTGATTACACTCTATAAAGCCTCGAAGTTAAAAGATTTTAAAAGAGACTTCAACTAACTTTTTATTAGTTGAAGAATTCATATTTAAAAAAAAACAAACTGTTTTTTAGTTGACCCGTGAAGTTAAAAAATAAAACATTTCTATGGAATATAAAGTTTTGTAAAATATTAATACACAATAAAAAGATTTACTGATTTCTTAAATTCTCTCAAGTTTACACAAGTATATTTGAATCGGATAAAAATAATTAAACAAAAAATAGAAGAACGTCGACTTTCACTAATTACTTTGTATAATCAACTTTTTTGGAAAACTATAGCTTTTATTAACTTAAAAAAAAAAGAACCATTTGGAATCTTCCCGTAGTGTTTGATTACACACTATATCGAATTATAAGGAATTTTGAAAAAATAAAATAAAATAAAAATCGGAATCTTTATTTAAGAGAGTAAAAAAATCAGATACATAAAACATTTTCCTTTTATAGGAGCACGCAGATTTAATACACCTGGTTAAATTCATTTGTCACGCTCAACTTCTACATTATAAAAATAGACATTATACCTTTAAAAAATCCAATAAATAAATAGATAATAAATCATTACTATTTTATTTAAAAGCAGCTGATGAAAAGCATATTATATATAGCATTTAGTATGAAATTTAAATCCAGACATAAGCTTCTACGTATTATTCATGGTCATATCCTTCTACCTATACATTTCGTGCCATTTTAGGCAACAACAATGCAGGTTTATGTATTTCCGTATCTCAAAGAGTTAAGCCTTCTTTTGTGTTGGGGATTATGTCACGGGGCATAAAGGGTTTTAAAAGAGACTTCAAAGGGTTATCAAAGTGACCAAAACGTCGTGTTATCAGTGTTATTGATCTTTTGAAAATATTATTCCAAAACTGAAAAGATGAAGGCGTTCTATGGAATGTTTTGTTGTTGGATGTTTTTGCAAAAAGTGAGCAGTACGTGTTTGCATAAGACTTGCCTTTTCTTGGTCTCTTTCAAAGGGGGTTGTTCTGTTGATGGTTGTGAAAGATCTGTCACCGATCTGTTGAATTGGAAAATACAGATCGGAGATTAAAAATGATATGGTTTTGCGAAAAAAGGGGTGATCGTGAAGGCATTTGATCCTCGAAAATGTTAGAGTTTTGTTGGGATCCATACAAAAATGTACAAAATTTAAAATAGGGGTGGCCAACCCAAATGATCTTTGGAAATGCATCATAACTCTGCGGGCCGCCTATAAAATTATATATCCCCATATTAGATTTAGAACCACTATAGACATTTCTTGGAGTGAAAAATTGAAACATAATGAGTTATTATTTTTGTGTTTACTATTATTTTTACATGTAATGTAAATAATATAATAATAATGATACTAAACGCACATTGTAAAGAAATATCTAACTCTAAAAATTAAATATAAAAAATATATAAATATAAATGAAATATAAAAAAAATCATTAAAAAAAATTTCTTTTACTAGTGCGATATTTGTTTCTCGGCTCTTTCACTTAGCTTTTGCAAATCGATCTCAATTTGGGTATTTGCACATCGCAAAGGGTTGTTGCAGGTTAGTGTCCGTTATGTTTAAGCATGTTTTGTGTTTGGCCAATTTCATTTTAGAAAAAAAAGTTCGCAGTAGTAGGTTGAACCAAAAGCGCTAATAACTTCAACTAAGAGTTTGGTTTGCTCTGCTATCAACAATCAACTGTGCGTATCTAGGAATGGTCACTTAAAGTAAAACATAGAACCTGCTATATTAGATGTTCCAAGATGCGCGCGCATCATGAGTTCTCAGAATATACTTTAATTGTTCTGTGAACTCATAACTGTAAACTCATAAATGAAACAGGCAATATCTGTTATAATTCGCAAGAATATCCTTTTAAAAGTTAATTTTTTCTCATAATTTCGACAGTTAACATTTTTGAATATATGGACATTTTGGATAAAATAAATATAAACTAATTTTTGTTAAAATTGTGTTATAATTTGAATTTAATATACAGGCATACGGGCATTTATTTTGATATTTTTATAAAGTCAGTGACATATTATTTTAAGTATTTAAGTAATATTTTTGGTTTTTTGATGTTAAATTATATTTTTTATTGCTGAAATATGAATAAAATTAAGACAACAAAATATTGATATTTGAAAAACAGCATAATCTATAAATATTAAAAAATGGTGAATATTTTGTATTGTCATTTTTCTATGGTAATAAAAATAAATAATGGAAAACCTACAAAGAGAAAAAGAAATGACTAATTTTGTAATCTTTTATTATTATTTCAATTTAAAAAACTTGATATTAGTCCTAAGTAATATAATAAATTTATTTAATATATTAATTATTTATAAATTATCTCTCATTAAATACATTTCTGTTACTTAATTTCAGGGTTTAAAAAAAAAATTTTTCTTAAAGGTTTCTTATTGAAGTTTATAATTAATACAAATTAATTAATAATTTTTTTATCTAAATACATATTTCATTATTTCTTTTAGGAAATTAATGTTTTTTTATATTTTATGTATTAGGATATATTACCTCGAATATGCCATCTTTAATTTATTTTGCAATAAAATGCAGAATTGTAATAAATAAATTGATATGATTGTTTTTCTATTAAAAGATTTCTATCACAATATTTAAATTAAGATTACCTAATGTATTTCTGGAATATCCTAGTTAAACTATAAATTTAATCGTAGATAAAATTATATGGCTAATTTATTCCTGGAACTATTTAAGTACATATATTGAATTTTTAATTTTTTTACACAATAATTAACATAAGTATTTCATAAGTTGTTATTTGTGTCAGATATTTTAAAGAGGAATGTTATACAAAAAAGGAGAGAAAAAATTCGTGTTAATTTTATTTAAAAGTAAATTTTGAAAGTAATCAAAGCAACAATTTGAAAATAATTCATTTTAGTATGATGTCAATTAATATTCACAATCTTATGCTCCTACTATTTTGTGCTGCCATCTATGAACAACAATATGAAGCTTGAGAATAATTTTAACTGTTGAATATTTTTTTCAAGGAAAAGGATTCTGAAAACTCCATATATTTTCTAGCATTTACAGATATTTAATTTTTATATATTGTATCAAGTATTTTATTAATGTTCTTTTTACACTATTGTTCCCCATATTGATTTTCATATGGCTATTCTACTTTATATTTCAATTTTGTTTTGTTTTAATATTCTGTAAGAATTTCGAATCTTTAGGGCATTTATTTCGTAACTCACTTAGAGGTTGGAATTAGAAATTATATACAGAGCAATCTATTTATTTAAATTTATCTTTTAAAATACAGTGATTCCATATAAAACAATAATATTCCAATTCAAATTTTAAAAATATTTTTTAGAGAAAAATCTAATTCTTTATTTAAAAACAAAAATCTGATCTCAATTCTACATTCTGAAATTTTTTTTTAATTTCTAAATTCTCAACAGGATTCCTACTTGTACCTTCATTTTTGAATTGCAAATTTTTCATACGAGTTCAACACCACACGAAGATACGGTAATGATTGATTTAATACATAAATGAGGCAAAAAAAGAAGATAATGGATTGATTTTTAGACACCTCAGTATTTGTTTTTAATCACCTTGTGTGTTTAGAAACTTGATTTAATTTTTGAACTTAAATAAACTGCTTCCAGCTGCTTTAAGAAGGATGATAAGGACCATGTTCAAAAAGGGTTATTTATTTTATTTTATTTATTTATTTATTATTTATTTTTTTTTACATTAATTAAGATTTTGATAAATCTCATCAAAGAAAAAAAATTTTTTTTCCCCTTGATTCTTTAATTATGCTAATGACGAACTTGAATTATAATGATAAATATAAGGGAATAAAAGCAGGTTTTTATTAGAATATTTCTATTAAATTAATACTAATATTGGTTTTATAAAAATTTGATTACTTGATGAGTTTTCAATACACGGCGGTACATGACGCCCACGGATGTTAAAATACAAAGAAAAAAAATGGGTTTTAAAATATTTTCAACCATATATTTGCTGGTTTATGGTATTTCAAAAGTATATGATATTTAAGGTAGAACTTTGTTTCTCTCTTAAGAGAGTTTTATCGCTTGCGTTATACATAAAAAGTATAAAAAATTTCCAAATAAAAATAAAAATTTCCTAATAAAATTTCCAATAATCAAGCTTTTTTTGGAAATAAACCTAATTCCACATTTTTATCGATGCAGACCATGCATACTTATAGTACTATGACAACATAATATTCACACATGATAAAAAAATTCTCTTAAACTAATGTTATGTATGGGAATGGATTTTAAAATATTTCCAATATTATATATTGCACTGAAATATTTATTACAAAATTATAAGATATATAAGATATAAATGCATTTATGCGTTTTTCTCTTAAAAATATTATATATGCAATAATATATATTAAATGTTATTATAAATATATATTTATTAAATAAATTATATCTCTTTAAAATATTATTCTTATTAATATTATTTCTCTTAAATATTATTCTCCTATAAATCTTAATCTAATCTCTTAAATGATTTTTAATAATTTAAAAGATTCCCTTAATCTTAATCTCTTTTACTAAAAATAGTATATGTTATTTGATATGCGTTTTTCTTTTAAAATATAGGTTTGCTAATGTTTACGTTAATTATAGCATTATTTAGATTTATCACGATATTTCCAAAACAATCAAGTTTTATGGGAACAATTGTAATTCGTATTTTTATCGGGCATCTTATCATCACATTTTATCTGTCACTATCTTATACTAGGAAAACATCAAGTCCACACAGGATAAAAAAATAAAAGTTATACAAGTTTTATTTTGATCAAATATAATTTTCCCTAAATAATCAAATTTTTTGGAAATAATCATAATTTCTTTAACATAGCAGATTCCAACTTACGGTGGTGAAAAGTTTATGGTAATGCAAAAGTGTTCAATATAAAAAGAAAAAATTAATGATCAAAAAAGGAATATTAAATAAAGACAATTTCTCCATTTTTCAAGCAATATCTCATAAATAAATTCATTAGATTTTTTTTTCTGATAATATGTATGCTGATTTATTTCCATATCAGACAGGTGGTGATCTTTTATCTGATAAATTTACTACAACTATATGTTTTACTATAAGTCTTAAATTGGAACACGTTACAGAAAATAAATTTGTTCAAAACCCGAGAAAGAAGCATATCATTAGATTCAAATTATAGTAAATGTGTGAAAGTAGGTAAATATATCAGTGTCCCATAATATTTTTTTTTAAAAAGTATGATATTTCGTGGATGAAAAAATTAGGTTTTAAAAAAAAAAGTATTCAATATATTTTACCTCAGTCAACCAATATTTCAACCAATATATATATATATATATATATATACATATATACATATATATATACATATATATATATATATATATACATACATATATATATATATATATATATATATATATATATATATATATATATATATATATATATATATATATATATATATATATATATATATATATATATATGGTATATATGTATATATATGCACCACAATATATATATATTGTATTTTTCTCCATCCAAAAAAAAAAAAAGATAAAATATCATAAGAGAGGGTAAAAAACATTAAAGTAACATGACGATAATGACCAAATTCAATATACACATGAATATAACAATATTGAATAGATAAAGAACTTCATGAATTGTTCAAGAATCTCTAAAAGAATACACAAAAGTAAGATAAATGTAGACGTAAATGGTGAATGAAGTATTCCAAATTCTACATGAAACGTTATCATATTCAATAGCCAAAATAATATATCAAAGTTTCAAAATTCTAGTCATAAGTGAAGAATGAAGTATTCCAAATACAATAAGAAGTACTATACAGCTCTATAGGCATGGGAAAATGCCAAAAGTGATAAATATGAAACTTCAAAAAGAAGGGATTGATAAACGCTCTACGAATACTTATGGCCATTGGATATACCAATGCTTAAAATCCCAACCCAAAACATGAAAAGTGATTCAAAACCATATTACAAAACACTTCGAGCAAAAGTCAAATTCTCCGGAAAATTCCTGAAGACAACATTATTCATGAAGGATTTCAAGAGTTAAGGGGCCCAAAGTACCATTTTCCGCCAAAATTTGCAATGGAGTTTTATTTACTTGTACCTCATTTTCGGATAACGTCACGGACCCCTAACCGGGACAACATCATGTTCACACATGATAAAAAAATTAGTTTTTCTCCACGTGTTTTTTTAATAAATATGGGTTTCACCCAGCCCATTCGATTGTCGATGAAAGACACCTTCTTAGAATTTCTATCGAGTCTAGACCTTCTCCAAAGTACTAAATACTGCATACCTGCAGTAAATAATGAACTGCCTTTCACTTACATGCTAGCTAGACAAGTGTTATTAATTGTGTATAATAAATAGTAAATCTAATCTGAGTTCAATAATACAAGGGCGGCTGATGACGGTCTATTAAAATTCCATAATGTAAATTATTTAATATCATAATTATTTATAAATTAGAGCAATTTAAGCATATATAGCTTAAAAATGTGTATCCAGATCGTATGACTGTCGATGAAAGACATCTTCATAGAATTTCTATTGAGTCTACATCTTTTACAAAAAACTAAATACTGCACACCTCCAGTAAATAATGAACTATCTTTCACTTGCATGCTAGCTAGCACACATTAGTATTGGACAAGTGTTATTAATTGCGTATAATAAATAGTAAATCTAGTCTGAGTTCAATAACACAAGGACTGCTAATGACGATCTATTAAAATCTCATAATATAAATGAATTAATATCATAATTATACATAAGCTGTGGCATTCGCCATAAAAAATCACTGTTTCAATATTTTAAACATTCTTTTACGATTTAGTGAATTAAAATTATTAAAAATTAGTAAAAAAAAAGTAATCCACTTACAAACTAAATATGCTAACAATAATATAATAATAAATTTTTTTCCAAGGTTTTTTTAAAACATATATTGGTTCCATCAAGATCTTCCGACTATCGATTAAAGACACCTTCTTAGAATTTCTATCGAGTCTAGACCTTTTCCAAAAAGCTAATATTGCACATAGCAAACAAATAACGAACTATTTTTCACTTGTCTGCTAGCTAGCCCACATAATTACTTAGCAATGAATTTAACAATAGTAAAATAAATCTAATATGTGTTCAGTAATACAAGGGTTGCTAATCAAGATCTCATAATGAAATAATGTATATTTTTTAATATCTTAATTATTTATAAACTATGGCTTTCGCCATAAAAAAAATCACTGTTTCAATATTTTAAACATTCTTTTATGAGCTTAGTATATTAAAATTAGCAATAAAGAATCACGAGATTTCTTATGCTAAAGAACTGGTCACGAAATTTACAGGTCTTAAATATAGCAGACATCATTCAATATTGATGCAGCTTGAGTTCTTGTCACCATTAAGGGATTACCATGTAGAAGTGGAATCTTTCGACATTATGAGAGACGTTTTTCCAAATGTGTGTTAAATATCGTGAATTTGTGTTTATTAATCTAAAAATGGAATGGCTACGAAGTTTCCATTTTATATTTTTCTGCACTTTACTACACTAGGTAGGAATATTTTTTCGTCCTTCAGTCTAACTGGGACATGGCTACAAAGTTTTTATTCCTTATTTTTCTGTGCTTTGGTATACTAGGTAAGATTATTTTTTGGTAAACTTTTCAATACTTAAAAAAAGTATTAAAATTTTGTATAAGATAATTTCAATTAATATCTAGTTTAAATAAGTTGAGTAATTTTTTTTCCATCGCAATTAATGAAGAAATTATATGAAAAACGATTTAGAAAATTATTATTATTTAATTGTTTATTAATTTCTTTGTTTAATAAGGATAAATGAATCAATAATATTAATTTTTATATTATATTTTGATTACATATACTAATTAACTTTCTTAAAATAAAAAAAAAGAACATTTGAAAAGAAGTTTACAAAACATCGTAATTTTTTAGGTTGTTTATTTTAAACAAAAATTTAAATGGTTAACATTTGAAATGTATATTATTTTACTTATTAAAGGAATGCAATAGCACTTAATGAAAAGCACTTAAAATGTAATGAAATTCAATATAAAGTTTAGATTATTACGAAAAAGATTTATACAAAAAATATTGGTATCCATTACCTATGACATATGTAGTCTAATGTAAAGTGCTGCATTAGTTGTTTGACAAATTGTAATTAGAGTAAACATATTTGACCATTTAAATGTATAACAAAATACAAAAAACTTAATTTAAACCTATAAAGAAAACATATTTTTTCCAAAAATAAATCTTACCTTAAAAAAAAACATTAAATTAATGAAAATAATCAAATTTAGGACATTTAAATATGTACAAAAATAATACATTTCCAATACATTAAATAAATAATTAAATCAATGATTATTATAGTGAATTAGCTATTTAAAAAAAGGCATTAATATAATTAAAAAAATTTTTATTAAAGGAGAGGGAATGAAATTTAAAAATGTGTTTTATTTATTTACTTAAAGTTGCTATTAAAATGCATTATCAGTACTAAACAGACAATTTGTATTTTCAAACATAAATTCGTTTTCAATTGTTTACTTAAATCTAAATATTAATGCTGGAGTAATGTTTTATTTTTGCTACAACATGATAGTTGAGAAAGGAACTATTTACATAATTTATAACTTTTTTTATTAAGTTTCAAGAAAAGAAACTCTGAACAAATCTGGAAATATATTCACTTTATTATAACAATGAAATAGAAAATGAAATCATTATTAATATAATAATTATTATTATTTTATTTTTTCTTAACCAATAATAGAAAATGTTAATAATAATTAACCTTTAGTAGCAAATCTAGAAATATTTGCCAATTTTTTTTTTTACTTTTTAAAGTGTAAATTCTAAAAATAAAAAATATTAATAATAAAAACGAAATAAGCTATTAATTAATTAAAAAATCCAATAATTTTTCGGAAAACATTTTAAGTAAAATATATAGATTCTACTTACTTCTTTTTTGTGATACACAAACATCTATTTAAGATTGTATAGATTCACATATTATATATATTATTATTATTTACATATTACAAAGATATTATTATCTACATATTATATGCATATTATTATTTACATATTCTATTAACGGATTGTATTCTTTTCAAGGATGATAAATTATAAACAAAACTATTCTAAAGCTTAATTAAGTTGTTTTCCTTAATTTTGTTAAAAATGTTTACTTTTTATACTTACTTCCCTATCCTATTTTACTTATTTAATTAAAGACAAATTAATTTAAAATGCCAAATCTTTATTTAATATATCATTTTATTATTAAATAAAAGTATTTAGCCGCCCAATACTGGTAAAAGGTTTTAAATAACAATTTTTTTCAGTCAATAAGGTGTGCTACAAATCTTATATAGCAAAGAAAAATCAAGATAGCATTTTATTGTTATATATGTTACCGCTAAAGTGAAGAAATCAGCTATTCTACAGATTATCTAGGTAATGTGCAGATTAACTAGAAGGATCCGTTAAAGTGCCGAAAATTATTTCATTTCTCAAATTACCTAGGTAATTTGCACATCACCGATTAGGCACTCGTTAAAGTGAAAATTAGAACTTTGCTGGAACAACAGCAACATTTCTGTGCACTTAAATTAACATAATGTTATTTATTTATTTTTCGATATCAAAATAATCAAGTTAATGCTATCAAACAATCAACAAATTAGTTGATAGAATCAATCACGAATCGATTAAAAACTGTAATACAAAGAATGAAACGGTTTAAAATATTATTGCAAGTAAGGAAATGAATTTGCAAAGCATATGATAAAATTATGCTTACTTATTAGTGTAACCTAAAGATTTGTGAAACTTTTAATTACATAGTAATTGGATTTTGCTACAAGCCCACCTAATTGTGGTACATTTAGATTTCTAGTCACATTTTCTGAAACCTTTTCCAGTTGCAAGGGATTGCTTTATTTCTTTTTGACATAAATTAATATCTACAGCATGGACATCTTTCGTTAAAAATCTCTCTTTGAAAACACTGAATTCAAATAAAAAAAATGGTTTCGCTGGCGAAACCAAACTAAAAGTGGAGTAAGGAGTAAGGAAAGTAAATGAGATAAATAAACTTTTGAGCATTAACGATACGGAAGCGGTTAATGTGCACATTATCTAGTTAAAATGCAGAAAACTCTTGATTCCCCACTTTAACGGAGCAAATCAGTCAATCTGCAGATTAGCTGGGTAATGTGCAAATTAACGGCTTTCGAGCTTTAGCGGTAACATGTACACTTTCAAATGGATTCGTTCACTTCAAGGTGTATTCGTTCAGACGCAGTTCCTTTTTCCCAAATGTTATCTGAACATAGAGCAGCAATGCGATACAAAAAGGATTGACATATCTTGGAGGAATACACACGATGCGTTTCCTGCTGTTCACAAGAAAAAATCCCCAAGAAGCAGAGCTACCGCACTTATGCGACCAAAATAAATAAACTTTTGATCATTAACGATACGGAAGTTGTTAATGTACACATTATCTAGGTAAATTGCGGAAAACATTTGACTCTGCACTTTTAATCTGTCAATTTACAGATTATGTTAGTTATGTAATGTGTACATTAACGGCTTTCGAGCTTTAGCGGTAACATATACACGTTCAAATGGATTCGTTCACTTCCAGGTGTATTAGTTCAGACGCAGTTCCTTTTCCCCAAATGTTATCCGTATGTAAAGCAACAATGCGACACAAAAAGGATCGACAGATCTTGGACGAATACCACGATGCTGTTCCTGCTGTTCACAAGAACAAATTCCCAAGAACCAGAGCTACTGCACTTATGCAACTAAAATAAATACATTTTTGAGCATTAACGATAAGGAAGTGGTTAATGTGCACATTACCTAGATAAATTGCGGAAAACGCTTGATTCCGCACTTTTAACGAACAGATCAGTTAATCTATAGATTAGCTATGTAATGTGCACATTAACGGCTTTCGAGCTTTAGCGGTAACATATACACGTTCAAATGGATTCGTTCACTTCCAGGTGTATTCGTTCAGACGCAGTTCCTTTTCCCCAAATGTTATCCGTATGTAAAGCAACAATGCGACACAAAAAGGATCGACAGATCTTGGACGAATACCACGATGCTGTTCCTGCTGTTCACAAGAACAAATTCCCAAGAACCAGAGCTACTGCACTTATGCAACTAAAATAATTACATTTTTGAGCATTAACGATAAGGAAGTGGTTAATGTGCACATTACCTAGATAAATTGCGGAAAACGCTTGATTCCGCCCTTTTAACGAACAGATCAGTTAATCTATACATTAGCTATGTAATGTGTACATTAACGGCTTTCGAGCTTTAGCGGTAACATGTACACGTTCAACTTGATTCGTTCACTTCCAGGTGTATTCGTTCAGACGCAGTTCCTTTTCCCCAAATGTTATCCGAACGTAAAGCAACGATGCGACACAAAAAGGATCGACAGATCTTGGACGAATACCACGATGCGTTTCTTGCTGTTCACAAGAAGAAATCCCCAAGAACCAGAGCTACTGCACTTATGCAATGGAACTTTGCCAAAGAACAGTAACTTCAAGGCCCAAAATAGGTTTATTGTCTTTATTCCTGGCTTTATGTTTGGAGTTTGTGAACTGGACTCGATCTCAGTAAGTTACTAACATTTATGCAACATATTTTATAAGAAGAGTTTCCGCATTTTTCCTGTAAAATGTATGTGGTAATATATAGATTTAATAGCAGTTGTGATAGTGTATAGATGTCTCTATTTCTATTATTGTTTTTATTTTATTATATTATTTTATGGTCAACTGCCGTACATGGGTTGTTTTACAACGGCCTCTGTACATTTTGAGGTTTATATTTAAAAAAAAAATAAAAAATAAAAAATAAAAAATAAAAATAAAAATTGTGATGTTTTAATAGGATGCTTCATTAATTTACATTTTATAATTGTTTGTATATTTTCTTACGGAATTGTATAGTTCAAATTATTTCATGAGTTCGCATGTTGGAATTTCCAGGAAAGATATAAAATAGGTTAACCATCTTGTAGCATTTTTCCTACGTGTTGTAGCATTTCGCCCCCAGGAGAGAGGAATGTATATTCTTTAGCAAGTACATAATAACAACCTATCACTCAAATTTGACAGCAGATTAGCAGTGTTGTGGATATTTATGTTACATGCAATTAGTATTTTGTATTAATGAAAACAATCTATCACTCAAATCTGATAGCAGATAATCAGTTTCCTGGATAATGAGACCTTGGAAAATTAGCGATTGTCTGTTCGACCTTCACAGGTTGAAACAATTACAGATCAAATATGGACTACGCCATGAGTTGTTGCATCGTGATTGGTGATAGAGCATGGCTGACTCTAATGAAAAATGAGGGAAGCCCCCTCCTCCTGACGAAATTTCTTAAAGAGGTTTTTGGAGAAGTAGAAAGAAAAAGAGAGTTCTGCTACAAGTCGACATGAAATGTTATTTTTCTTTATTTTTCCAGAAAGTGATTAAATTGTGAGGATTCCGTCTGTTTACAAAGTGTGCCCTTTGTGGTTTCGTGTATCACGCCGTGTGATAATTAATGTTTGCCGCAGACCGGAGAATTAGATTCGTCGTAGACTTGAGAACTCTGAAAAACTCAGTCCTTGAAGTGAACTGAACTTGCGAATCAAATTTAATTCTTTATTTTTAATTTTTTTGTAAATGATAATTTGTAATAAATAGTGTTCTGTGTATAATTATATATATAAGGCTTGTAAATAAAAATTAAAATGTTCCCTTGAACCTTCCTTTCTGAAAGTGACCCTCTTCTTGAAGCTGTTGTAGGTCTAGTATAGGCCGAGACGTTACAATCTCTATTTCTGCAGGGTCATGATACTGAAAGGAATATCGTAGTGGTGAAGGATTTATGATCAGCACTTTCATCAGTTTTCTATCAGTATTCATTTCAGAAATAGAAAAGCTCAGGTGGTGTAAGAATGATAAAAAGAAATAAAATCGACTGATTTAACATCTGCTTAATATTATAAGTATACTGTGAAATGTAAATACAAAAGTTTAAATGCAGTTTATTTTTCATGAGTTGTGACTGATTCATTTTAGGGTAAAAGGCAATATTTTCTGTGTACTCTTTTAAAAGAGACATTAAATCGGATTACTAATGATGTGATTTAACACAACATCAAGGTCATTTGATTATTAATTTAATTTAGCCCACGAGTTGTGAGAAGTTGGTGAATCCTAGTTTATGAATTAAATTATTAAAAACAGAACCTTGTGACTAACCAAAAAATTACCAACATGCTCTAATTAGTTCTCTTACAACTAAACAAAAACATTTCCCATCATTAGGCGCCATCTGGTGGCTTAAATAAGAAATCTTGTAATATAAAATATATTTAATTAATTAATAAATATAATATTAAATTTATAACATATTTAGTGTAATAAATATTTAATTATTAATTAAAGTTAATGTATATATATATAATAAGGAATCAAAATAAAGAAAATGTTATAAGTAATTAAAATCGAGAATCTTGTTTTTTTATTTAGCGATATACGTAGATGATTTTTAAATATCTATTTTTTAATTCAAGGAAATCAAAGATGAATTGTTAAACAAGGGAGATTTCAATGTACTGCTGGTTGATGGCAAGGAGGAGTATGGAATGGATTTCGTATATGCCAAGGAAAATAGCAAAAGGGCGGCCAACATAATAATAAAAGTTCTACAAAATATACAGGTAAGATTAACTTATGCATTACGGATCTAAGGCTAATAATTAAGTCAGATTTTACGTATGCCAGAATAAAACATTTAATCTATGTACAAATTGTAATATGTTAATACATTTTAATGCAATAACGTTAAAAATGGCTTCCAATAATAATTTATGGTATTATGGCAATAGACTATGCTTATAGTAGATTATCGCTTATGGTAGGTTTGGCTTATACCAGAATTAATGTAACAGAGATATTGGGATGTGTTTATAGTACAGACAAATTTAAATTGAACTCATTGAAAAACTTATGTATATATATAGGCGTTTCACTTCCATATGCAATGCTTCAATTAGTGATTATTATATAATAAAAAAATTGCTACTGATCATTTTTTTAAATTTCTTGTTCCTTGCCCATAATGGACTGGTGTTCCTTGGGACCTGTTGGATTGCTGTTCCATCCTATGACTGGTGTTCTTTGGAACCTGTTGGACTGGTATTCCATCCTAGAACTGGTGTTCTTTGGCGTCTGTTGGATTGATGTTCCATCCTATGATTTGTGTTCCATGG
The DNA here is from genome assembly GCA_021605075.1 of Caerostris darwini. Lineage (NCBI taxonomy): Eukaryota > Metazoa > Arthropoda > Arachnida > Araneae > Araneidae > Caerostris > Caerostris darwini. The sequence continues at coordinate 353,703 of BPLQ01004126.1, forward strand.
GAACTGTCGGATTGGTGTTCCATCCTATTGGAAACACATACACTGCTGGACATGTAGAAAAATCCTCCAGCAAGTGTGGGAGGCCCTCCGATCCCATTATTGGAATTATCGGGATACTGCCAATGATTTAATTCACGTAAATTTACGTGAACCATTACATGCGCGTATAAATTAGCCCGTATAAAGTACTGGTGCTTCAATATCCGAATACATTGTATTCTGTTGAGGACCCAGCGAGCGAATCTATTGCTCGGTGGGAACTGGTGTTCCTTGGGGCCTGTTGGATTGCTGTTCCATCCTATGACTGGTGTTCTTTGGGACCTGTTGGATTGGTATTCCATCCTAGGATTGATGTTTTTTGGCGTCTGTTGGATTGATGTTCCATCCTATGATTGATGCTCCATGGGAACTGTTGGATTGGTGTTCCATCCTATGACTGGTGTTCTTTGGTACCTGTTAGATTGGTGCCCCAAACTATTGGAAACATACAAACTGCTGTATATATGTAGAAAAATCCTCCAGCAAGTGTGGGAGGCCCACCGATCCTATTATTAGAATTATCGGGAAACTGTCGATGATTCCTATGTGAACACTGATTTGGAATTTTACGAGATATTCTTGTAAATTTACTTGAACCATTACATGCGCATACAAGTTGGCCCGTATAAGGTAGTGGTTCTTCAATATCTGGATGCATTGTATCGTGTTGAGGACCCAGCGAGCAAACCTGTTGCTCGCTGGAGACTGGTGTTTCATCCTATGACTGATGTTCTTTGTGACCTGTTGAATTGGTGTTTCATCCTAGGTTTGGTGTTCCTTGGGACTTTTTAGACTGGTGTTCAAACTATTGGAAACACACATACTGCTGGATATCTGTAGACAAAACCTTCAGCAAGTACGACAGCGCTCCCCCACCTATCCTTGATATGCATGTAAATTTATGTGAACCATTACACGCGCATGTTAATTCACTCGTATAAAGTACTGTTGCTCCAATATCTGGATACATTGTATTCTGTTCAAGTGAAGCGAGAAATAAAGTTTGATTATAAATAGCAAGTATGAATTATAGTGAATGATAGTTTGTAATGAAGGATAGCGTATATGAATGGTAGTTTGACTAGACTTCATCTTAACATGAAGGAAACATTTCAAACATGTTGAAAAATTGTGCAATTTATTCCTAGTATTAAACTAGCTTAATTTCCAAAAAAATAATTTTATAGTATATTGGTTTCAAATTACATGGAATTATTGATATATTTATATTGATTTATAATTATATAATATTATATAATTATATAATTATTGATATTGATTTGTGTTTTATGCAGGATGAAACGGGTTTCAAAAATAAAGATCTTTACCTAATAGGACACAGTCTCGGAGCTCATACGGCTGGAATGGTTGGCCAAGGATTCAAAGTTAACAGAATAACAGGTATTCTTAAAACCTATTTATGATATTTTAAGTCAGTAAACACAAATGAACTGCCTATTTAAGAAAGTTGAAAACTCAAATAACTAATAAATCAATTACTATAATTTATTGGAAAGTAAACTTTTTGATACCAGCTGCTAATTTACAGAAAATGTGAATTATTTATTCTCAAAACATGGTCCTTCTTACTGTAAATTAAAAAAATTAAAGACGGGTATTTTAAAAAAGAAAATTGTCAGATTTTAATTAAAGAGCAAAATGTGAAATTATTAATACAAATTAAGCATTTAAAAACAAGAAAAAATATTTTGTTTAGTGTCGTCTAATTTGTTACAAATTAAGATATAAGAACTTTTCTTAATATCGTGATATCCTTAATGAAGAATCAACTACACTGGGTATCAAAATAATTAAACACCGGTAAATATATTATTAGATAATTCATTATTATTTATAGAATTTACAAATAACTGCAGCACATTAAAATTTCAATTTTCCCTCGACTAGTATATATATATGTATATGTATATATATGACGATATGAAAAATGACTGTAAGGCTGTAAGTAAATAATCGAGAACATTCCAATGGGACCACTGTAAAAGTTTTAGAGCTTCGATTCAGTATTATCATCAATTAATATAATACCTGAAATCAAGCTTTTTCTGTGTGGACCCTTTGAATTTTCGTAATGTTTCATTGTACGGCTATGAATTGAGGGACGAACCCAATAAACCTCCACAGCAATATTCCTTTAGTATCTCAGAGCATATATATATGTGAAAGATAAAGCTTAATTTAACAATATTTAATTTCTGAATATTTTCAGCGAAGTGTTTGATAAATGTAAGCAAATAATCATAATGGGATTAATTACAATAGTGCTCAAGACTCATTGCAATTAAAATATTGAACATTATTTACACGTTTTATTGTTTAAATTATCTAGAGCAATTCAGCAGAATGAGGTAATATTAATTTTTTTATGTTAGACTTGACGTTGACATAGTTCACGAACAGTTCCTGATAGACAGACAAAAGAGAGAGAAAGAGAGAGCAGACTCTCTCTCTCTGTCTGAGAGGGAGAGAGATGGGAGGAAGGAAGAGGAGGAAGACTTCTGCTAGGATTTTAAAGCTCATATCGTACAGGATTATTTCGTTTTCTTCGACATGAAGCAAGACATCCTTGTCATTCATAAAATAAGTTAACGATGTACATGACCATTGGCAAACTTGTTCAAGTGGAAAAAAGCCGTACAACCATAAAACGTATTGTCTTCATTGATTTCCTTACAATGAATGATAGAATGCTTCAGGAGCTACGGAGGACAAATATTGCATGTGCGCACAACCATAAACTCATTGCTGAAGTGACTAAGGCTGTTTGCTTTATGTTAAAGATAAAACAAGCCTTTCTGATAAGGCTTTTAGAAATAACTGCCATTTACATTTAATACAACAGGACAAAACTTGGAAAATTTCCGCTAAACATTGTGATTGCAGATATGAGAGGATTGCTTATTCTGATATTAATGCAATCAAGTCTTCTGGTTTCTGATAATTGCGATGTAATTCGTCAATTTCATGCTCTTTCACACTAGGCTGAAGGCACGGCTATACATTGTAATTTTGTTAAATGTCAAAGTAGTAGTAAATTGAGCAGGGTTTTTTTTTATTTAAGGTCTAGATCCTGGTGGGGTTGTATTTTCCAAGAATACTCCTGATAACATGATACTAGATCGAAATGATGCAGAATTAGTGGATGTCATACACACAAATGGAGGAAAAGGGCTTCCACACCGTAAGTTATCAAAATTGTTGCAAATAATTTCTTTATTTAAGGTATGATGATTAAGGATATACAATAGTAATAACTTATAATATTCTTTTGGCTATTTATTATACACTGAAGTGACAAAAGTCATGGGATAACAATATGCAAATTTTTAGATGGCAGTAGCATCGCGTAGAACAGGTATAAATGCGCAGTGCTTTCGCAGAGCTTTCATTTCTGTTCAAGTTATTCATGTGAAGAGGTTTGACGTGATGATGACCGCACGACGGGAATTAACAGACTTTGAACGCGGAATGTTAGTTGGAGCTAGCCGCATGGGTCATGCCATTTCGGAAATCGTTAGGGAATTCAACATTCCCAGATCCACTGTGTCAAGAGTGTGCCGAGAGTATGAAATTTCAGGTATAACATCCCACCATGGACAGCGCAGTGGTGCAGTGGTGACTTTTCCAGTGACGCAGCCTGCACTTAACGACCGAGACCGACGACGTCTGCAAAGAGTCATAAATTCTAACAGACAAGCAACACTGCGTCAAATAACCGCAGAAATCAATGTGGGACGTACAAGGGACTTGTCTGTTAGAACTGTGCGGAGAAATTTGGCTTTCTTGGGCTATTCCAGCAGAAGACCGACTCGAGTGCCTTTACTGACAGAACGACATCGCTTGCAGCGACTCTCGTGGGCACGTGAGCATATCGGTTGGTCCCTAGATGAATAGAAAACCGTGGCCTGGTCCGATGAGTCACGATTTCAGTTGGTAAGAGCTGATGGTAGGGTTCGAGTGTGGCGCAGACCCCACGAAGCCATGGACCCAAACTGTCAGCAAGGCACTGTTCAAGCTAGTGGTGGCTCCGTAATGGTGTGGGCTGTTTTTTCATGTCATGGACTTGGTCTTCTGGTGCGACTGGACCGACCATTGACTGGAAATGCTTATGTTCAGCTACATGGAGATCACTTGCAGCCATTCATGGACTTCATGTACCCAAACAACGATGGGATTTTTATGGATGACAATGCGCCATGTCACCGGGCCACAACTGTTCGCGATTGGTTTGAAGAACATTCTGGACAATTCCAACGAATGATCTGGCCACCTAGATCGCCCGACATGAATCCCATCGAGCATTTATGGGACATCATCGAGAGGTCTGTTCGTGCCCAAAATCCTGCACCATCAACGCTTTCACAATTATGGACGTCTATCGAGACAGCATGGCTCAATATTCCTGCAGAAGACTTCCAACGACTTGTTGAGTCCATACCACGTCGAGTTGCTGCACTTCGCCGGGCGAAAGGAGGGCCGACACGATATTAAGAGGTATCCATGACTTTTGTCACTTCAGTGAATGATGATAATGATATAATGATGATATATATATGATAATTAATTAAAAATTAATATAATGATGATTAAGGATATAATTATTATATATATATATAATTAATTACAAATTAATATAATGATTATAATGATTATCTTGCTTGTCTATAATTGTATGTGTGTGGTGTTTGTGCGTGTGTCAATAAAGCTGCGAGTTCCCCAACCTGTGCCTCAAGTATCTCAACCCAACCACACCCAGTTACAATCTGGTTACACAACCTGCACACTATATAATCTTTTTTTTTACTGGCAGTAAAAATTTTTCTTCAAAATTATAAGAGTTCAAATGTATAATTTTGTGCAAAATTTACCACATCATGTATAAGTAACAAAAATGATATCATGTTTATTATTGTTATTATCATCCTTTTTTATGTCTACCGTTACGTAAACAAAACAATCAAGTGAGTAAGATTGAAACATCTCATGACAATTTTCCAGAATTATATTTACAAAAATAAAATTTATTGATTTTTTTTATCATGCGTGAACATGATGTTGTCATGCGTGAACATGATGTTAAGGCTTCGTGACGTTATTCGAAAACGAGAGCCAAGCAAATAAAACTCCATTTGAAATTTTGGCAGGAAATGGTACTTTGGGCCCCTTAACTCTTGAAATGTTTCATGAATAACGAGTCTTAAGGAATTTTCTGGAGAATTTGGCTTTTGTTTGAAGTGTTTTGTAATATGGTTTTGAAGCACTTTTCATGTCTTGGCTTGGGAATTTAATCATTTGTATATCCAGTAGCAAGTACTCGTAGTGCGTTGATCAATTCCTTCTTCTTGAAGTTTCGCATTTATCACTTTTGGCATTTTCCCTGTCTTATGGAGCTGTATAGTGCTTCTTATTGTATTTGGAATACTTCATTCTTCATTTATGCCAAGAATTTTCAAACGTCGATATATTCTTTTGGCTATTGAATGTTGTAGTGTTTCTTGTAGAATTGGGAATACTTCATTCTTCATTTTCGACGACATTTACCTTACTTTTGTATATACTTTTAGAGATTCTTGAACAATTTCTTCTTCATGAATTCTTGATCTATTCGACATTGCTATATTCATGCGGCTATTGAATTTATTGATATAATTAATTCCAATTAATTGCTTCATGTATCTCGTGCATTATTAAACATTGGCATATTCCTGAGTTTATTCATCCGTTCTCGAATGTTCACATATGATAAATTGAAATTTGCCGAGCTGATTTCAGTTGCTTATATTTTTTATCATCCTTTTTTTCAATTCCTTCTATTAGCTCACACTCTCCTTATATATATCTTGTTCAAATTTTCAATCGTTAATAAAATACTTTTTATTCATTCAGTGAACTTCAAATACATTTTTTTGAATTTGCAGTGGATGACACTTGATGTTAATGTAGTTTTTTTCAAATATTAAATCATTAATTAAATTAAATTAATTAATTTTAGTTTTTTTTTTTTTACATTTAAGTTGCATGTATCTAATAATAGATGGCGCCAGATGTAAAAGCAAAATTTAAATTTTATTTGTAAAGGACTTTTCTGCAATATAGTAAAAAAAAATGTAGGAATTGACTTAAAAATTTTTTTTTTATATATTACTTGGTATGTCTACCGTCATGTAAACAAAACAATCAAGAGAATAAGATTGAAACATCTTGTAAGAATTTTCCAGAATCATATCTAAAAAAAAATTTAAATTTATTATTATTATTATTTTTGTTAAATTTTTTTTTCTTTTCATTTCAGTTGGAATATCCTTTCCGATGGGAGATGCTGATTTTTATGTAAATGGAGGTACCATTCAACCAAGTTGTTCATACCGGGCGTGGAACTCTATTAAGAGCCTCAATTTTTTGTACTGTAAGTGTCTTTTTTTGTACTGTAAGTAAGTACTGTGTATGAATTTTTAAAAGAAAATATGGCGCATAAAATTCATTGTATTTAATAATGATTCATAGGCAGGACCAGATTTAGATGAAAAGAGGCCCTAGGCTATTCCACTTATGAGGTCCTTTCACCTCCCATTTTTAAGCTTGTAAATGTCATGATAATAAAATACACCATTACTGTGATATATACTATAAATACGCGTTAATGATATATATATCATTAACACGTATTTCATATTATCGAAGTAATACGAATATAACCGAAAGTCGAATATAACCAATAGGTCTGTTCATTTGTCTGTTCCAATCTGCACTTTATTTATTCAAGAACAAACCAGAGCTTAGTAGCATAAAGCACGTCAATATTTGCCACAGCAATCAGTGAACATATGCACTATACTTTGGCCAATCTAGTATATACAAACGAACAGACCCAATGAGCCGAACGCGTTGATCTTAACCAATACATTTTTATGTTTGTTTGCTAGTCATATGTGACTAATAATATGACTCCTTATTTTCGATTCAGTGTTTTAGTGTTTACCGTTTTTAGCATAGTGTAATTTTGCTAACAATTTGAATGTAGGCCCCTCTTGATCTTGAGGCCCTAGTCTGAAGCCTAGTCAGCCTATAGGAAAATCCGGCCCTGTTCATAGGTGACGATATTGATCTTATGGGATTTTAAGAATTTTTTTAAAAATCCAATAGCTGGATATCTTAAAAAAATTTCTCAAGAAAATTTGATACACTACCGTACCCAAAAAGAGAGATCAATTATTTTTTTCCCAAAAACTCTTTATTTGTTCTTCCAAATTTATTTCATCGCCTTCAAAGTAATCCCTTTCGGACACAATGCACTTATGCCAACTTTTTTTCCAATTCTCAATGCATGCTAAAAAGTCATCGGCAGGGGTGGCCTTCAAAGCGCGCGCCGATTCACGTTGAATCTCTTCAATCGACTCAAAACGGTGTCCCCGGTGTGGTCTTTCGAGGTTAGGGAATGGCCAGAAGTCGCACGGTGGGAATACATTGGTTGTGGAACGATATGGGTTCCATTTTTGGCGAAAAAGTCATGAAGAATTAATGCAGTGTGAGCTGGCGTAAGTACACAATTCATTCCGCAAACAAACTCACCGAACGACTTCTGCAGAATTCTATACGTTTCCGTAAACAAAATTGAATGCAAGTTCTTTGCTCAATTAATTCAGACATTTCAAAAATCGCCGGAATCTGTTTTAGTGTCTCACAAAGTCAAGCGTAATTCAAACACTAATGAATATTTTGACGTCAAATTCCACACCGATGTCAAGGACAGTGCCAGCAACCTAAAAAAGAAAAGAAAAAAGAAAAGTCGCACGGGTGTGAATACCGTGGTTGTGGAACGATATGGGTTTCATTTTTGGCGAAACAGTCACGAAGAATCAATGCAGTGTGAGCTGGCGCATTCAGTGTTTTCGGTACAATCGAGATTTGACACGTTTGAGGCCCAAAATGGAATTGACCAATCCTTTTGAAACTCCAACATCATCAGCATTAATTGTAAATCGACGGTTTGCAAGCATCAAATCGTTAATTTTTGGGACGTGAGCTTCGTCGGTTGAGGTTGATAGTCGACCAGAAGGTTCTTCGTCTTCAACGCGTTCTCTGCCTTCTTTGAACTGTTTATATCACTTGTAAACATTTATTTCCGATATAGTTTGCTCACCTAATGCCTTCTGAAACATCTTATACGTTTTTGCACACGAATATTCATTCCGCACACGAATATTCCTTCCGAAAACAAAATATAATGTAAGTTATTTGCACAATTAATTCAGACATTTCAAAAATTGCCTGAATCAGTTTTAGCATCTTACAGAGCCAAGCGTAACTCAAACATTAATGGATATTTTGACGTCAAATTTCACACAGATGTCAAGGACAGTGCCAGTAAACTAAAAAAAAAAAAAAAAAAAAAAAAAATTGAAATTCCATATGTCCCGGGAATTTTAAATCGCAAATAGGTTTTACTTTTTGGACGCAGTAGTATAACACATTTTATTGCTCGAAGATTTATTGCTACTTGAATTGTTTTTTACTTTATACTACTAAATATTGAGTGCATTAATGTAAATACATTTTTCATAATATTTTGAATACTTAGATGCATAGAACAAAAATATTAATCACATTAAATTAATTACTTAAATATATCTTAAATTATTTCTGTATGTTTAAATTATTTTGATTATATTATTTTATAGATGCTGTATTATAAAACAGTACCTTAAATTTTATTTGTAATTAAAAGTATTATTTGTAATAGTTTAATAGTGTTATTTGTAAAAGTAATAATTTTAAAGTATTTTTTATAATAGTTTAATAGTATTACTTGCAAATGCATTTGTTCTAATGTATTATTTATAACAGTTTAATTATATTATTTGTAGGAAAAATGATTTTAAAGTATTATTTGCAATAGTAATAGTTTTGGTGTATTATTTGTAAAGCTAAATATTTGTAATAGTTTACAATAGTTTGCGAATATTGAAACATAGTTTGCATTAAACTATTAGCATCATATTTTCTAATATAATGTATAATTTAAACTGTCTACAGTGTTTGCCATAGTGGTTGACAGAAAACACGTTCACAACTTTAATAAAATTAATACTTTCATGTATGTAATGATGTTATTATTGTTATTTTATTAACTATATTAAATTCCATATTTTTTACAATATTCATACTTCTTAACATATTAAGGAAAAAAGACTCAAAAACACAATACTTTGATTAAATAAATACATAAGTAAAATAAACAGCAAGAAAATAAATTTTTTTGCTTGTATTGGTTCTAATTACGTAACTTTTAAAATACAGATATGTCGAGAGATATTCAGGTCTATAAAAATGTCGATTATCAGAATAATTTGGGAAACTCATAACTAATATTTGAAATGTCTTTCACTTTTATGATTATTTGTAAAATATTCACATTGCATAGTTTTCTAACGATAATTTTCACGAATACTTTTTGTTTACAGTACTTGGAATGGCCTCAGTACCATCAATATGTGCACATGCGCAATGTCTCGAATATTACAAACTGAGCATCAGCAATGTCTATGGGAAATTCATCGGTTTTCCTTGCAGCAGTTACAAGAAATTCCAAAGCGGCCAATGCACGATAGATGGCGCCACCAACGTCACCATGGGCTTCGAATTTGAGAAAGATTTTACTCCAAAGCAGCATGGAAAAAAATCCGTGAAATATTATGTCACAACTTCGTCTTCGTGGCCTTTTGTTTCCAGCAAGAAATTTAAATAAATGTGTGACCATTTTATTGTTTTTAATTTTTAAGTTTAAAAATATTCAAGCATTTATTTTGTTTTCTCTAGTAACTGATTTAATAAGCATTTTTGATGTATATCTAAAATGATTTATTAATTATTAGTTTTTTTATTTTATTATAATGAAAGGTTTATCATTATAAAGTATACTTTGAATAATGTATATGAAAATTTAACAATAAAAATGATATTGTTGCAATACGTGTTTGGCTGGATTGACATACAAGCAAACAGTTAAAAAAAAAAAAAAAAAAAAAACAAAAAAAATTATAAAAAAAAATCAAATGAAAATTAATTTTAATATAATTAAAGTATTTCTTAAAACAATTCAAAAACGGTGCTATATGATATTAAAGGTGTCATACAACGATAACACCTTTAATATACCACTCATAGACAACATCATCTTTAATTACCACTCATAGACAATTAGATTGATTCAATTAAAAAAGAAATATCAACACTCAATTACGATTCAATTAAAATTTTTAGTCAATAATGACAATTATTCACTTCTATACATTACTTTCATATATAGTTCAACTGTTTAATATTTTCTTGAAGTATGAATAGCTTTCCTGAATTTATCTCATTATTGTCTTTGCAACTTTGTATTGATACAATTATCATCATCAATAGCACTACAGCCCAGAGTGGGCCAAGCCTTTCATTTGAAGAGATTTCCATGCATTCCGTTGGGGGACAAGGGCCCTCCAATTCTTAACCTTCAGTACAGCAAAATCTTTTTCAACTGCGTCTCTCCATCGCAACTTGAGTCGTCCTCTTCCAAAACGTCCTTTGCCAAAAAGAGCCTTTTTTACAGGTTTTAAATCATTCATTTTAAAAACATGAGCATCCCAGTTTAATCTATTGATCTTAATACATTTTATAATATCTGGGTCTTTATAGCATTTATAAATTTCTGCGTTGTATTGTCTTTTCCAACAATCACTTTTCCTAACACCTCCAAGAATCAAGGAGAAATTAAATATATGTATCGTTAAATTGCTCTTTTGGATTCATAGACATTCAGATTGATTGAACTAAAAAAGAAATATCAATACTCAATTATAATTTAAGTAAAATTTTTAGTCTATAATGACATTCACTTCCATACATTACTTTTATATGTGATTCAGCAGTTTGATATTTTCGTAAGGTGTGGATAGTTTTCCTTAATTTATCTCATTATTGTCTTTACACCTCTGTATTGATAAAAGAAGAAATTAAATATATGTATCATTGAAGTGCCTTTTTAGATTCATAGACATTCATATTGATTGAATTAAAAAAAGAAATATCAACACTCAATTACAATTCAATTAAAAGTTTTTTGTCAATAAAGACAATTATTCACTTCCATACCTTAATTTCACAACTGTCCGATATTTTCGTGAAGTACGGATATTTTTCCTTAATCTATCTCCTTATTGTCTATGCACCCCTGTGTTGATCATATGTATCATTAAACTGCCTTTTTGGATTCATAGACATTCATATTGATTCAATTAAAAAAGAAATATCAACACTAAATTACAATTCAATTAAAAGTTTTAGTCGATAATAACAATTATTCACTTCCATACATCACTTTGGGGTTTGGGTAGTACCCCTTTTCTCTCTATACGACAATTGTGTTCTTCGCTACCTCTTTATTCAGTTCATTTATTTAGAGCACTAGTAATTGCATTAAAAATGAGTATTCTTCAGAGTCGAAACATTGTATTAATTCAGAGCTATAATATTCCACTTTTTTTTTTTCGTTGGCAACAATAAATCTTATCACATGTGTTTGTGTGTTTATTTCGGGCAAGCTTTCTTTTGTCTACCTTGCTGCTGTTCATGCGTTGTATTTGCTCCTCTTCTAAAATTTCTCTAAGTTAGAAGCTCTCGGCTGCCACCATGCCAAACCATCATCATCATCAAAGCACAAAAAGGAAATCGCCAACATAAAGAACAATTTCCTTTTTCTATTTGCTGTTTCATGCACTGCATATTTCTCATCTGAAGTTTTTCCAGGATAGTAGCCTGCAGCTGCCACCATGCTAAATCATCAGCATCACCAAAGCTCAAGAAAGAAATCGCCACCACTAAGAACAATTTTCTTTTTCTACTTCGCTGCTTTCTCATGCATTGTATATATCTTCTCATCTGATGTTTTTCCCTGATAGAGGCTTGTGGCTATCTTGTAGCCAAGGAGCTTCGTTAAATACAAATTGTGTGTGTGTTTTATTTTTCGTGGGAGAGGAGACTTTGAACACGTAATCGACAGGATTCCTGCAGCTACTTTTAAAGAAAAAAAATCTATCGGTTTCTGAAGCTGCATTGATATTAATTGGTGCACCATTTCAGAATCATAATTTCTAAATATGATTATGCAAGATGCCTATGTTTAAAAACAACAACCTCTTGAAGATAAAGTAAAACTTAAGCCTGTATAACTTTTACACACTAATACCATTTACTTGCAGAGTGTATACTTTAATTGTAAACTGAGGAATTGAACTTGTCATGAATAAATCTCGTAAAAGTATTACTTGCTTTGCAATTTGTCTTGCAGTAATGTCATTAGCTAAAGATGAACAAGCTGATTATTTAATGATAAAAAAATTCACTTTCACCAATGTATAATAGGTTTTTTTTTTTGTACAAATGTAATTCATTGGGAATTATTAAAATGAAATGTTAAAATTTTTTCCGTAGTGATATTGTATTTTGATAAACTGTACCATTTTCCAGCTCTTTTCTTTTATATCATGCCAATATGCAATGGGAAATATTTCCCAAATGTTGCAAATATTTATATTTCAAAATCTAATTTTTGCGAGACTCTAAAGAACAATTTAATATTTCACACTAAATATTTTCCCGATATTACCAATAGTTAAACTGCCTATTTTATTTATATTTTGCAAATTAATATTTCACTATAAATATTTAAATAATTTAAATATTTTTTTAAAATTAAATATGTAAATAAATTAAACTGTCTATTTTATCAAAAGACTCGATCGAGATATTACCAATAGTTAAATTGTCTATTTTATTTATATTTTGCAAATTAATATTTCAACATATAAATAAAAAAAAACATTTTCACAAATCATTTTCACTCTAAATATTTTCACGATATTACCAATAGTTAAACTGTCTATTTTATCAAAAGACACGATCAAGATATTACCAATAGTTAAATTGTCTATTTCATTTATAGTTTGTAAATTAATATTTCAACATATAAATAAAAAAACATTTTCACTCTAAATATTTTCACGATATTACCAATAGTTAAACTATCTTTTTTATCAAAAGAGAAAATATTAGAATTTAACCTGAAATACATTTCTTATATCAAATGGATAAAGATTGCAAAAAACATCGTGTCTGCAATTACATTTTTCTCGTCACTACTGAATTGCAAGATCGTAAAAAGTCTGTATAAACCATCCCATTCTTCGTCTGGCTTGCAATTTATAACTGTAGCCATTTTCACTGCCTGAGGTGTCATATAATGGATCCATTTGGCGAGACAGTAAAAACTTGTTTCATGTACAAAACGACAATAAGATAAATACCGATACATATAAATAAAGATTGTAAAAGCATTTGTAACAGAGTCATCTATATAATTGAGTATGATTCGTATATATTTAGAAATATCTCTGTAACTTCGTATAATTTTTACGTTTGTTTAGTAAAGGTAAATAAGTACGATATATTATATCATTGTTGCATCATATTTTAAAATTTTCATTATAGTATTTTGTATACAATGAAGAACGAGGTATATTAATTCGCATTTAGCATTTATTATTCATTTTATTGATTCGCATTCATTTAGTAATATATTATATTCAATGAACGAAATTTGAGTTGAAGATTATCATGGAATTTCTTTGTGCTTCCTGCTGATACATTTCGTAGAGTTATATATATACTGTATTTGTAAAAAAAGTTCTTTCCGTTTTCAGAATTTAAAAGCATTGCGATAACAGAAATTACTTTATATGTATATATAATATTCCCCCGAAGCTGTTCAATGCTGTATAATATATGGTGGAATCGTAATAAAGCAATTTAAATTTTAAAATGTTAAAAAAAAAATCCAATTTTATACTTCAACTTTTTTTAAATAACAATCACTACTTGAAAATTCATTTTAGTTAATGCTGTACCGTTTTTCCCACGACAGGTGTTGGGGCATTTCATTCCCAGGAGAGAGAAATGTATATTCTTTGTCAAGTACATAATAACAACCCTCCCTCATATTTGACAGCAGATAAGCAGTGTTGTGTGTAGTTATATTACATGCAATTGGTGTTTTGTGCTAACAAGAACAACCTTTAACTCAATTCTGATAGCAGATAATCAGTGTCATGTATAATGAGACTTAAAATTAGCGATTGTTTGTGTCATCTTCACAGGTCTAAACAATTACAAATGGAATATGGATACGCCATGAGTTGTGACATCGTAATTGGTGATAGACCATGGGCTGAGAAATGTCTACTCCAAAAAGAAGTGAGGGAAGCTGATCCCCCACCTTGACAGATTTTCTTAAAAGGAGGTTTTTGGAGAAGACAAGAGAGTTGCGCTACGAGTTGACAAAGAGTGTTGTTTTTCTCTTTTAGAGACAGAACAGGCCGGAGATTCCGCCTGTTTATAAAGTCAGCCTCTTACGGTTTCTGTCACACCATGTGATAATTAATGTCTGCTGCAGACCTGGCAATTAGATTCGACGTAGACTCGAGAGCTCTGAAAATCTCCGACTTCGGAATGAACTGTACATAGGCATAGGCCGAGACATTACAATGCTTAAAAATATTTAAAATATTTCTCATACCCCATTTTTTTTCTATGCATACATTTTTGTCCTATTTTAGTGATGAGTTTTGCGAAAAATTTATTGACTATTTCTTATTTGGGTTAAAAAGTAATTTAATTTATTTTGTTTCATGCGATAATTTTTTAGATTTAAGTGCTAAGTATGTACTTTTACTTTCTGTAGGAAAATCAGGATCAAAATGCCTATAACTTCAATACATTTTCTCTATTTTACCTCTATTTTGTATAGACTATTCCCGTTATAAATATATATGTTTCCTATTCTAAATGTAACTTTTTGGATAAATTTTATTTTTATCTGCCATTTGAATTTCCTACATATCTACTGTTTTAGAAGCGAATAACTATAGATCAATATGCTCGGTATTGTAAAACAGCACTGTAAACAGTAATATTATTTTATTAAGAGTAATATAATATAATTTTTTAGGTTTAAGTGCTGAATATGTACTTTTACTTTCTTCGAAAAATCAGGTTCAAAATGCCTAAAATGTTACTGAATTTGCCAATATTTTACTTCTACTTTTTGTAGACTACTCCCGTTATAAAATATATACGTTTCTTATTCTATATGTAGTTGTTGGATTAATTTTACTTTGATCTCCCATTTGATTTTGCTGCAAATCTATTGTTTTAGAGGCGAATGACTTTAGATCAATATGCTATGTATTGAAAAACAGCACTACAAATCATTTTATTAAGAGTAATATAATTTTTTAGATTTAAGTTTATATAGGTGCTATTACTTTCTGTAGGAAAATTACGATCAAAATACCTAAAATGTCACTGAATTTTCCAATATTTTACCTCTATTTTTTGTAGACTACTCCCGTTATAAAATAGGTCTTTCCTATTGTATATGTAATTTTTGGATGAATTTTACCTTGATCAGCTAATTGAATTTGCTACATATCTACTGTTTTACTAGGCGAATGACTTTAGATCATTATACTCGGTATTGGAACGCACAACAAAGAGTAATATTATTTTATAAAGAGCAATAGAATGTTTTAGGTTAAATGTATATAGGTATTTTTACTTTCCATAGGAAAATTAGAATCAAATTACCTAAAATTTCACTGAATTTGCCAATATTTTACCTCTGTTTTTTGATGACTACTCAAGTATATTTGTTTCCTGTTTTACATGTACTTATATATATTTTTTAATATATGCATAATCTTTTGTTTCTGTGTTCCATTTACTTTTTGGGCAAGTTTCCTTTTGTTTACGTTGTTGCTGTTCATGCATTGTATTTGCTCCTCTTCTAAAATTTTAGGAGCTCTCGGCTGCCACCATGCTGTATCATCAGCATCACCAATGCTCAAGAAAGAAATCGCCACCACAAAGAACAATTTTCTTTTTCTACCTTGCTGCTATCTCATGCACTGCATTTTTCTCCTTGCCTGATGTTTTACCCTGATACAGGCTTGCGTCTACCATGTAGCCACGGCGCTTCGTTAAATACAAATTTGTGTTGTTTTACATGTAAATTTCGAATGAATTTTACTTTGATCTGCTATTTGAATTTGCTACATATCTACTGTTTTAGAAGCAAATGGTTTTAAATCAATATGCTCTGTATTGGAAAACAGCACTACAAAGAGTAATATAATTTTTTAGATTTAAGTGCTAAACATGTACTTTTACTTTTTGCTGAAAAATTAGGATCAAAATGCCTAAAATTTCACTGAATTTGACAATATTTTATCCTCTATTTTTCGTAGACGTTTCCTATTCAATACATAACTTTTGGATGAAATTTACTTTGATGTGCCATTTGAATTTGTTACATATCTACTGTTTTAGAGGCGAATGACTTTAGATAAGTATAGTACTCGGCATTGGAAAACAGCACTACAAAGAATAATATTATTTTATTCGATTGACTACAATAAATAATTTAGCAATTTTTTTTCCTTTATTTTATTTGACGTGACGAATTGAATATTTCATTTTCCTTGCAAGTGGCAATTTTCAAAAAAATTTGATGCTTATCACAGCTTCAGAATAAATGCAGCATCATCAATAGATTCTGCCATTTTTTTTTTTACCAAAGTCTCTACCGAATGTAAAATGATTCGATGCGGTTGCGTGCATCTGTTCCAATGTTCTTTTGCACGCGATATTCTAGAATGTGAATCCATCGCCATTGCTAATAAGGAGGTGTGGACGAAGACTGATCGTGCTTGACAATTATGGATAGCATTACAAACGCACATTACAGCAATAGACCAGATTTTTCTCACCATTCTGTACGTTTAAGGGGAGATAAAAAGTTGTGAATAAAATGATAAGAGGAAGATAAGATAGCACGGCATACTACTTTGCCTCAAAAAGTTAAGACCAATTATTTTTTTTACAAAAAATCTTTATTTATTCTTCCAAATTTATTTCATCGCCCTCAAAGTTATCCCCTCCGGGACACAAGGCACTTATGCCAACGTTTTTTCCAATCCTCAATGCATGCTAAAAAGTCACCGGCAGGGATGGCCTTCAAAGCGCGCGCCGATTCACGTTGAATCTCTTCAATCGACTCAAAATGTTGTACCCGGAGTGGTCTTTTGAGTTTAGGGAATAGCCAGAAGTCGCATAGTGTGAATTCGATGGTTGTGGAA
>BPLQ01004126.1:374842-385768 GCA_021605075.1 Caerostris darwini
TATCATTTGTTATTTTAAGACATGAATGATTTCACTCGCAATTAAAGAGATTGGATACTTGATGCGTATAATGTAATAGTTTAAAATAACATGAAAAAATCATATTTATTAAATTTCTACTTGATGCAAATGTGATAAAAGTTGCTCCAAATCATTAAATATCAAGTATGAAGCTGATATATGATAGATAGTGTGATAGAATTTGATATTGATAAATATAATTTCTCCAGTTCAAGCAAACATATATTCACAATCAAAACTAGAAATAAAATGTTTGAAAAATTATAACCAAATGATATGCAGTTTATGAATTGAAAAGGATATAACAAATTAGACATGCACTGTGTGCATTGTAGGAACTTTAAGAACCACTAATTGTACAATGAATCAAGTCACGTATGAATTAGATGCTAAAGAAATGATCAGAGGTTGTATAAAAAATACATAGTGAATTATATCTGGATTAAAATTAATGGGTCATTATTGCTTAACAAATGCTAAAAAAATTCTGTCTAGACGTGTCAATTTAGTAATGGATTCAATTCAATGACTGTGAATAGTTACACGGAGTCACGTTTACATACAATGAAAACATATTAAAAAACAACAACAAATAATGGCATTTATGAGGGTAATTTAATATATAGACCAAAGAGGTAAAAGCAGTAAAATTGCGATAATGCAGAACTTAACGATTGCTGACTACACAAACAAGCGTCTAATAAACCAATCCATTTACGAGAACAGCCCACTGTTGGTACATCATCAATAACGGCAGTTTGGGACGCGTTAAATAATTGACAGCTTCAAATAATCGCCACCATTATCAGCAACACTTAAGAAATGCATTACACTTCCAAAATTACATACGGTATCTGACACTGTGGACGCTTCGTCTACCATCCGAAACTACTTAGTAGCTCCTGAGGTGCAGAATCCGTGCCTATAAGCATCTAACACCTTATAATTAGGATTTCCCCACAAGCTGTAGCGTCAGTCTGTCAATATGTATTTAATAAATCATAACTTTTGGTGGGGTTTTGGGTGCTAAATAGGTCTCCCTAATGTGCTTAAGAGGGATTTCAAGGTTCCAGGTTCTGAGAAATAATGGTGAGTTTAGCTATTGTATTTACATAAGCTCTTTTCTGTGTGATTAGAGGCGAATTGTGTGGATTGCGACAAAATATTGACATTTCCGTTATATTATTCAGAAAAGTGGTTCGGAATCCAGGTTAAGCTGTAGGTCCCGGTCTAATTAGCCCAAAGTGTGCACAAAATGACCGTAGAGCGACAGACTAAACCAAACTATTCAGAAAAACGAAAACTGGATAACTTATTATAATTTATTTTTTTAAGATATGATTTATTACAATTTCTTTATATTTTTCAGTAATTTTGAAGTTGATTACTATGTAAAAAGGTAATTTTCGGTTACCAGATGTGGTAATTTTAATTCATGTATCCTGTTATTCAAGCATTTCTTATTTCTAAACAGTATCCCTTTTTTACTAATCAATTAGAAGAAAATAATATTAATTTGAATATTTCTGTTCTGTCAAATATTTTTTACAATCAAGAAAAAAAAAGTGGTTTGGAATCCACGTTAAGCTGTAGGTCCCGGTCTAATTAGCCCAAAGTGAGCACAAAATGAGCATAGAGTGACAGATCAAACTGAACTATTCAGAAAAAAGAAAATTGGGTTACTTATTTTTCTAGCTTCTCTTTAAGATATCATTTATTAGGATTTCAATATATTTTTCACTGATTTTGAAGTTTACTACTGTGTGAAAAGGTAATTTTCGATTACCAGATGTGGTAATTTTTATTCACGAATCATGTTATTCAAGCATTTCTTATTTCTAAACAGTTTTATTTTTATTTCTAATTAATTAGAAAAAAAATAGTATTAATTTGAACATTCACCATTCATTATCTGAAACTACTTAGTAGCTCTTAAGCATCTAACACCTTATAATTAGGATTTCCCCACAAGCTGTAGCGTCGGTCTTTCAATATGTATTTAATAAATCATAACTTTTGGTGGGGTTTAAATAGGTATCCCTAATGTGCTTAAGAGGGATTTCAAGGTTCCAGGTTCTGAGAAATAAGGTATTGTATTTACATAAGCTCTTTTCTGTGTGATTAGAAGTAAATTGTGTGGATTGCGACAAAATACATACATTTCCGTTATATTATTCATCCAAGTTAAACTGAAGGTCCCGGCCTAGTTAGCCCAAAGTGTGCACAAAATGATCGTAGAGAGACAAACCAAACCAAACTATTCAGAAAAATGATAACCGGGTAACTTTTTTTTCTAGCTTTTCTTTAAGATAAGATTTATTACAATTTCTCTATATTTTTCAATGATTTTGAAATTCACTACTATGTACCGAATGTACCGGAAAGGTACCGAATGTGGTAATTTTTATTTACGAATCCTGTTATTCAAGCATTTCTTAGCTTTAATTTGAATATTTCTGTTCTGTCAAAAAGAACAATAGTTTTTCACAATAAAGAAAAACTTGAATTGTATTTTTTCTCAACTTGATTTTTCACATAAATTTGACACCGTCATGATATTGCAAAAACAACCTTGATAATTTTAGAAAAAAATTTCGGTGTTTGTTCACTACTAAGTAAAATACCCGGATGTAGTAATTTTTATTCAAGAATCTTGTTATTCAAACATTTTTTATTTTTAAAAAGTTTTCCTTTTTTTGTTTCTTAATTAGAAAAAAAGGTATTAGTAATTTGAACATTTGTGTTCTGTCAAAAAGAATAAGGTTTTTTTTTGAAAAACTTGATTTGTATTTTTTTTTTTTTCAAAACTTGATTTTTCAAGTAAATTTGGCATTATCATGATATTACAAAAATAACCTTCAAAATTTTAGAAAAATTTTCAATGATTTTTTTCAAGTGACTTAAAATTTAGAAAAAAGTGAAGAAATTATTCAATCTCAGCTATTTTCAGTGGTGACGCATACTTTTGTTTTGATGTAATACTTTACTTAGATTTTAGATCAATTCTTCGATGTAATAATGTTTTACTTAGATTTTATAATATTTTATTTAGATTTCTTAGAAATTTTACTAAAATTTGCCTGAAAATAAATAAAATCTAAAGAATATGATATAAAGAGCACATATATATATCATAATATAATTATATAAGCAAACAAACGGATAAAATATAAATGAATTTTATTAGAAGCTTATTTTTCCTAACCGATGTCATAAAAGTTAGGCGACAAGTTAGATTATATAAACAAAGAAACAAATGAAAAGTGCATGAATTACATTAGACGCTTATTTTTCCTAAATCGATATTATCAAAGAAACGTATACGCATGTTTTTGTTTATAGTTCGGCCATTGGCGACGAGGTAGGTTATATAAGCAAAGAAACAAATGAAAAATATACACTCAAGAGCCAAAACATTATGACCACCCCTACATTTTGCAATGAACTCGCCTGGATGACGTGGAAGGCACGTGATCAGGTGGAAGTGGTATTTAACTGGTATTAAGTAGTGGTATTAATCCATGCCAAGGCGGGTTGAAGCTGTGTTGCTCGCCAAAGGTGGGCCAACTCGTTATTGACAGGTGGTCATAATGTTTTGGCTCTTGAGTGTATGAATTTCATTAGAAGCTTATTTTTCTAAACCGATATCATACAAATATGAAATATTTCTAAAAAGTTATGGTAAATTATATAAGCTTATTTTTCCTAAATCGATATCACGCAGGCTTAATTTTCCTAAACCGATATCATGCAAATATGAAATATTTCTAAATAGTAATGGTAAATTATATATTATTTTTTACTAAACCTATATCATGCAAGCTTATTTTTGCTAAACGTATCATATATAAACCGATATCATGCAAATATGAAATATTTCTAAATAGACATGGTAAATTATATAAACTTATTTTTCCTAAATTGATATCATGCAAACTTATTTTTTCCCAAACAGATATCAAACATAAAATATTTCTAAATAGCATGATAAATTATATAAGCTTAATTTTCTTAAACCGATATTATTTTTTCTAAACTGATATCAAACCGATATCATACAAATACGAAAAATTTCTAGATAGTCATGGTAAATTATATAAATTTGCAAACTACAATGTAGAAAGAGCTATTTACTTACTTCATGTGGTTTCAATGCCAATTAAATGCCAATGGTTTCAGAGTACAATTATTTTTAGAAAAAAATAGATTTTAGTTCACACAGTAAAGAAGACACTCACTTGTAGATAAGAACTATGTAATAAAATATATTCTAAAGGCAATAAATTAATTTGTTCTAGATGACAGTAATTGCATTCTTCTTTACTCCTCTGCATTGAAACATTGTATGTAATCGCCCAGTATTAATCAAGAACAGTTTTTGTTTTGTTTATTGCTCCATCTTTTATTTATCACAAGACATAATGTAGTTCTATCGTATATTCTTGACGTCAGATTTCATTTATTTGATAGCCAATGCATCATTTTTTTTTTTACCAAACTGAATTTGATTTACTTTATTGTTTTCGAAACATGATTTCTTGAACAGTTCGAATCATGATTTATTTTTCAATTACTTTTGGCGAAAATTATTTGGAGGCGAAAAAAATTATTTAAAAAAAAGAAAAGAAAAAAAAAGAATCGAGTTTAAATCTAATGGAAAATTGCATCGTAAATTTCGTAGACCGGTTTTTGTTTTATGCAACCATTTTTTTTAGCCTCTACAAGTTTTTTTTATTTATGGGGACATAGTGTTTTCATTTGATAGAATGTGCCTTTATCTTACTAGAATTAATTTAAATCGTTCCTTTGGCATAAGATTTAAGCGGTACGAACTAATGCTTGATATGTATTCAGTTTGAATGAGAAATAAAACATTCATGGTATGTGATGTTCTAGATGTTTTGCAAATATTTATTGCTTGGTCTTCCATTAAGATAGGGATTTGACAAGAGTTATTCAAATGGCCATTGATTTGACAGTGAAAAAGTCGTCGAATTGCTACTGAGATAATGTAAAATACAAGTAGCGGAAAAGTGCTTATCTAAATGGTGGCCAGTAATTTATGCAAAGGGATTAAATTGAACATACTAAGAAGAGAATTTACTTGTAAGGAGATATGAAAGTTTCGCTCTGTTAGGGTAATTGAAAAAAAGGTAATAAAGAAATAGATTTTTTACAATGCAAATGATGTTAATGAATGTCAGAAATTATACTATATTTAAAATTCAGAGTGTACATTCCACGGCCCGCATAACTATTAAGTACATTTTATTTAAAACAATATATGTGATAATTTTTTTTAGAAAGTTCCAGATTTTGATACTTTAAACAAGAAATATGATCCAGTTTTAGTTTTAGTAAAAAAGAAACATTTAAATTCTACAAAAATATTTATATATTTTTTTTCTCTATTTTATTTTAGCAGAAGATCAGATGTTACGTGCTAGCTTTAGGCAGGATCCCTATCTAAGTAAATGTCTTGTATATCACTATAATATATATTGTCAAAAACAGATGCATCAGATAAACTAGATATGTTAGTTCACAATAATATATTAAAAAAAAAGCAGCATAATTAATAATTAAAGCCTGTTTGGATCCTTATGTATATGTGAACAAGCAGTTTTAGGAATGAATATAAAAAAGTCGGCAAATAAAAAAACTATAGGTTTAATGTCTTTTGCACAGTATTATTACAAAAATAGAAATAAATATTACAATACATAATAAATTAATGTAAGATAACGACGCATCAAATTCTTTATTTTACTTTTGTAGTGTTGTCGGTTGTTTGTGCAGTTGGGTGTGATAAAAGACTGTGATTGGGTTGAGACTCATCTAAATGGTGGCCAGTAATTTATGCAAAGGGATTAAATTGAACATGCTAAGAGAGAATTTACTTGTAAGGAGATATGAAAGTTTCGCTCTGTTAGGGTAATTGAAAAAAAGGTAATAAAGAAATAGATTTTTTTACAATGTAAATGATGTTAATGAATGTAAGAAATTACAATTTTTTGTGTGCTATATTTAAAATTCAGGATGTACATCCCATGGCCCGTATCATTATTAAGTCCCTTTTATTTAAACAATATAGTTGATAATTTTTTGATTTTGATACATTAAAACAAGAAATATGATCCAGTTTTAGTTTTAGTAAAAAGTAAGCATTTAAATTCTAGAAAAATATTTTTATTCGCTCTTTTTAAATATCTTATTGTAGATCAGATCTTTCGTCAATTACGTGCTAGCTATAGGCCCGATTCCAGCTGTGCAATTTTCTTTATATCACTGCGATATATATTGTCAAAAACGATGTAGTAGTAAAACAAAATAGATGTGGTTGACAAACAAGCAGTTTTGGGCATGAATATAAAATTTTCGAAAAATTAAAAAAAAAAAAAAAAAAAAAAAAAAAAAAAAAAACATTGGTTTAATGACTTTTGCGCTGTATAATTACAAAAATAGAAACAAATATAAGAATGCTTAATAAATTAATGTAAGATAACGTCTTAATTGTTTATCTAAATGGTGGCAAGTAATTTATGCAAAGGGATTAAGTTGAACATGCTAAGAGAGAATTTACTTGTAAGGAGATATTCAGGCAGTGAAATGTTTCGCTCTATTACAGTAATTGAAAAAAAAAATAATAAAGAAATATATTTTTTTACAATGCAAATGATGCTAATGAATGTAAGAAATTACAATTTTTTTTGTATTATATTTTTTGTATTTAAAATTCAGAGTGTTATATCCCACGGCCAGCAAGATTATTAAATCTATTTTATTTAGACAATATATTTGATAATTTTTTTTTAAAGTTCCAGATTTTGATACGTTAAAACAAGAAATATGATCTAGTTTTAGTTTTAATAAAAAGTAAACATTTAAATTCTAGAAAAATATTAAATTTTTTTTTTGTCTACTTTATTGCAGTAGAAGATCAGATCTTTCGTCAATTACGTGCTAGCTTTAGGCAGGTACCCTATCTATGTAATTTTTTTGTATATCACTACAATATATATTGCCAAAAACAGATCCGTCAGATAAAGTGTTCAGTGTTAAAGTGTCAGATAAAGTGTTCAGTGTTAAAGTGTCAGATAAAGTGGTTGTTCCAAACAATATGTTAAAATGCGCAAGCCTGTCTGGATCCGTACGTATTTGTGAACAAGCAGTTTTAGGCTTGAATATAAAATAGTCTACAAATAAAAAACTATAGGCTTAATGACTTTTGCGATGTATTATTACAAAAATAAAAACAAATATTAGAATGCTTAATAAATTAATGTAAGGTAACGCATCAAGTACTTTATTTTGCTTTTGTATTATGTTCTACTATGTGTATAGAAAGCGATAATGTATATATACTATATACTACTGTGCCCAAAAAGTAAGACCAATTATTTTTTTTCAAAAACTCTTTACTTATTCTTGCAAATTTATTAAAATTAATATTAATCAAATCAGAATTAATATTACATAATTATTTAATCCCCTTCGGACACAATGCACTTATGCAAACTTTTTTTCCAGTCCTCAATGCATGCTGAAATGTCATCGGCAGAGATGGCCTTCAAAGCGAGCGGCGATTCACGTTGAATCTCTTCAATCGACTCAAAACGGTGTCCCCGGAGAGGTCTTATGAGTTTAGGGAATAGCCAGAAGTCACACGGTTTCATTTTTGGCGAAAAAGTCACGAAGAATCAATTCAGTGTTTTCGGCACCTATCGAGATTTGACGCGTTTGAGGCCCAAAATGGAATTGACCGATCCTTTTGAAATTCCAACATCATCAGCAAGGTTTCTAATTGTAAATCGACGGTTTGCAAGCACCAAATTTTAAATTTTTTTGGACGTGAGCTTCGTCGGTTGATATATATATTTACATAAATTGATAAAAAATAGAATCTAAGCTAAGATTTTTAACGTGGCATATGCACGTGGCTCATAATAAATCTGCAGTATGATTTATTATCAAGCATGAGAAAATTTCATTTTTGGAGACAATGCAAGATTAATATTTGGCAGGAAGAGTAATGTTATTAATAATTATGTCAGTGGTTGTTTTACATAGGCCCGATGGTCTGGTGACATTCTTAATTGAGTAACAATTTAATATATAC
Source organism: Caerostris darwini (assembly GCA_021605075.1). Classification (NCBI taxonomy): domain Eukaryota; kingdom Metazoa; phylum Arthropoda; class Arachnida; order Araneae; family Araneidae; genus Caerostris; species Caerostris darwini. The sequence goes on from BPLQ01004126.1 coordinate 382,983, forward strand.
CATTGAGGCTATTTAATTCCTTTTTGAGGTGTTAATTAAAAGACTAAGAAAAACTCATTAATCATCAAAAGAGTGAATGCAGCATGATAAATTGTGCTGAGCCTTCATTTGAAGGTTTCTTCAATAAATCATAGAAGTGTCTTTCTTTGCAATTGCATAATCGTCAGTAGTTATTTTTGCAATTTTTAAATATAAAATAATTTATTTTAATTTTATGTTGTAAGGCAATTTAAAATAATTACTATGATAATTATTTAAGCATAGTTATTTCTTTATTTTCCTATATAAGGAGTTTATATTAACGCACAATATAGAAAAAGGATTTGTTTTCACATTACAAGTCCCATCCCTGACAATTCTACAAATTACTAATAACATGCACTCACTTATGGCAACATGCATTAGATCAAGTGCTAAGGGACGTATATTCGTCCACTACAGCCATCTTTTGGAAAACGACTAAATTTGGCAATCATGTTTTCAAATTCCAAAAGTAATTCTAGTTTTTTTAAAAGTGTCATTTAAAAAAAATTTAAAATATTTTTTTGTTTATATTTAGTACATTGTTACATTTCTTATTAGTTACACAACATGTTTTAAATTAAATAAAATTTGGATAGAAGATACTGGTGGTGACTGGACCCTACTAGAAGACACTGCTTTTCTCGATATTGTTCTAAAGATTGATCGTTGACATGCAAATCAGACATGCATCCTCTATCATAAAAGTATGAACAAACTTGGAAGTTTTTTCCCTGTTTACAGATTTTTCATCAAATTGGTCTTTTAACTAAGTATAAAGTCTATTAAATTTGATCTAGCATATTCTACATGGTATGCTTGCAATCACCTAGAATTTCATAATTATCCGTTGTAATTTGGTAAATCTTTTTGAAACGTAGTCTGTTTAATTAGATTTAATTTTCCTGTGAACTATGATCGAAGCAGATATATATATATATATATATATATATATATATCTGCTTTTCTCTGCTCTCTCTCTCTATATATATATATAGGGAGAGAGAGAGAGAAATCTATGTTTGGTTACAATTGACACAAAATTTTTTCATTTGTAGTACAATGATGAACAAGATGTGATTCTGAAATTATGCTAATCATCCTATTGCTTCATTATTATCATCCCTTCGAGATCAAAGCGCTAATCGTACAAAATTTCATCACAATTTGTCTTTCTGTAACACTAAGTTCTGCCTTCGTGTTCTGTCACTGTTCTATGTTCTGCTACAATTGACACAAAATTCTGCTTTTGTGTTCTGTTACTGTTCTGTGTTTCTGCTGCAATTGACACAAAGTTCTGTCTTCGTGTTCTGTTACTGTACTATGTTCTGTTACAATTGACACTTCTGCCTTCTTGTTCTGTTACCGTTCTATGTTCTGTTACAATTGACACAAAGTCCTGCCTTTGTGTTCTGTTACAATTGACACAAAGTTCTGTCTTCGTGCTCTGTTACTGTACTATGTTCTGCTACAATTGACACTTCTGCCTTCTTGTTCTGTTACAATAGACACAAAGTTCTGCCTTCGTGTTCTGTTACAATTGACACAAAGTTCTGCCTTCGTGTTCTGTTACAATTGACACAAAGTTGTTCAATTGTAGTGCAATGATGAACATGATGTGATTCCGAAATTATGCTGACCATCATATTGCTCCATTTTTATCATCCATTATAGATCAAAGAACTAATCGTACAAAATTCCACCACAATTTATTTACTTTAACACAAAGTTCTGTCTTATTATTATTAATATTTTGCTGCGAAAAACCATTTATTAACAATTTTTTAAAAATCGAATTTTATGAAATTTCTAATAAAAAAATCTAACAAATCCCATCCACGAAATCCCAAGATTTTTAGCGTATAATTCGCAGATTATAGGAAGGAAATTGCCATCACTGCACTTACGTAACCGCATGCATTTTCCAGCCAAATTAGTATGCATTTCACGTAAAGAGATTACCCGCGCATTTTAAACGTCCACGTGCCTTGATTGTTTCGAATCAAGTGTGATCCCTGCCTTTGAAACAATGCAGCAGGTGCATCCGAAATTGATACCGGGGGTGATGGGGTGGAGGGGTGTTCTGAAACAGCTGAAACACCCGTGACCCGCAAGTTCAACGATTTCGGCCTGTCAAAACTGAAAGGTCGTAACACAGGGTGATGCAATGTTTGGAGAGTAATTTGACCCTATTACCAAATGCGATGCCAAGTTGCGAAATCTTATCGCAGGCAGATAATGGAGCTAATGTTTTAATAGGAAAATGTGGGGTGTCTTGATACGTTATTATTTTCCCCTTATCTCGGACAATAGATCTGGTTTTGTGGAGGATTCGCTGGTATTCGAACAGATTCATGGAAAAAAAAAGTTGATGGAAATAGGAATTTAATCTGAAATCAAAAACTGAATTCATTTTTATCACAAAACATGCTTTTACTGATACCAACTTTGTGAAATGCGGGATAAAATATTACAATTCCTCTTTTCTCAATGGCTATCATTTTCATACATATTATTTTGCATTTATTTCCATTTATTTTATATTTTTCATATTTCAGATTTAAGATTATATTATTTTCAATTTATTCAATATATATATTGTTCATATAACAGATATTAAGTCTTTATTTTTTAACTTATTTTTATTACTTCTTAAAAGACAAATGACAAAATTTTATGTGGGTATTATATTATTACAAAAGTTTGGGTGGGTATTAGACATATTTAATTATTAAGATGAAAATGTAAATGGATATTAGATAGAT
>BPLQ01004126.1:397459-459164 GCA_021605075.1 Caerostris darwini
GAAATTCAATCAGGGAGAAAACGCCATTGATTTTGAGCAGAAAATGCCTATTCATCTTCTAATATATGAATTTCTTTCTGTTTGATCGGTATTTAATAAAATAACTTGATAAATTTCAATTCTTTTCTTACTTATAAATATCCTTCGCCCTTCAATTCAAAAGGCAATATTTCAATATTTCATCACAGCAATTCCAATCTTAATTTTACTAAATATCCAAACACATTCCACATCAATCTAACCAACATAAAAATATCAATATGTTCATCTTTTAATATATGCATTTCTTCCGGTTTGATCGATATTTAATATGCCAACTTGATAAATTTCAATTCTTTTCTTACTTATAAAAGCCCTTCAATTCAAAAGGCAATATTTCAATATTTCATCACAGCAATTCCAATCTTATTTTTGTAGAATATCCAAACACATTCCACATCAATCTAACCAGCACGCAACACCAAATTACACATCATTAACCATCACCAAAATTCGAAAATTCAATCAGGCAGCAAACGCCATTGATTTTGTGGTCTTCGAAGAAATAATTTACCAAGAGAGGATGGATGTGGCAACCAATTAAAAACTCTTCACCGACATTTTTGATCAGGACCAATTAAAAAAAAACTAGTTGGTATGGGGGGTTTACTTGTCTTATACCCATACCTTAGCCCTAGTTAGACGCTATATAAATTGACTGTAATATATCCTTACGTCAAATCCATAGGTCAAAGGCGTTTTCATAGATGGTTTCGTGTCTGATCCCATTTGTTCACCATCTAACCATTCTGTTCGCTGACAGTTGCCAGTTTTGCCATATTTTTTATTTTATCCCCAAAAGGCATGTAAGATAGAAGAATTAATTAAAAATACGTGTCACCAATAGTATCTGCTGAGTTCTGGTAAATGAGGGTTTCTTATTGGTTGGTCGAGTTTGACGAATCGCCATTGATGGATCACGCGCTTAGATGTCCAAAGAGATAGTAATTAAAGTAATTATAATTATGGCGTAAATATTAGATTGCAAATGGGTTCGTGGAAGAGAAATTTCCATGGTACGTGCTATAAAAGTTTCATAAGCCTCTGTCTTGATGGATCTGAGTGAATAATAAAAAAAAAATGCCTTATCTCATTAACACGTACTTAATAGGAGGAGCTTTAAGCATTTGATCATAATTCCGAAAGGTGGAAGATAATATAATTTAATTTAATATTTAAAGGAACTTTCCTTAGAGAGCATGCTAAAAATAATAATATATCAAGTTTCTCACATATTATAATTATAGTTATTAATAATAAAATATAACCATTTTATGTTAATATCAACGTACTGATCGCTTGTGGATCTTCCATCTATATATTGGAAATGGTGGTTTGCTACAATTGATTAGAAATTATGGCGTTTTTCAATTGAGTTATCAATTTTTCGTTTTTTCTTTAGCTTACCATTTATTATGATCGAAAACGAAGTAATGTAAAATTCGGTAAATCATTCGTGTCAATTGAAAATCAAGTGGAATTGAAACAATCACAAAAAGAAAGAAGAAGAAATCTGAAATAAGAAGAAATTGAACAAAATGAACTCAATGTCTTAGAATAGACTTTGAATAATTTTAGAGCTAGAATAAGCTTAGGTATATAATAATGATAGCTTTTTTAAATTAATATATAAAAAATCTATTCTAAGCTTTTTTTAATAAGTTTAGAATAGACTTTATTAACTTTGAATAACTTCTCTCTCCATATCCATATATATTAGGGGTGTGTGAAGTGTTTTTTTCGTGTAAGATCTTAGTTCATATACATTCCAAGATATTTTGTACTAACCTTCCAAGTTAAGGTTTGATTATTAGCTTTCGACTAATTATATAATACAAATAATTCGATTTAATAACAGTAGAATGGTTTTGTTAGCATCAATGTTAGGGGCTTAATAGCCGCGTGACTAGCGCTGTGGCACTCGGTCCCATAGGTTTTCGAGTCCCTGATGTGCCATGGATGTTTGTAGTGATTCGGAATCCACTTTAAACTATGGGTCCCTGCCTAACATGACTGACATGAGCCTTCAGTGTATGGCTGACAAACCTAACCCATAAAAAAAAAACCCAGCTCCTGTCACAAAATCTGCCAATTGGCAGAAGGCCTTGTCCTGTATAGGGTTGTTGCGCTAGTGAAGAAGAACGTTAATGTTAAGTTAAATATTATATGATTAATTAAACTATCTGCAATTATAAAAATAAAATGAAGGTGAAAGTAGATAAAATTTTAATGCCGAAAATTATTTTCATTATTATATATACGTAGTACACAAAAATGAACACAATTAAAAATTTAAAAGGTGTTTGCTTCCAATTCCTCGAATTAAGAAAATATAACTGTTCAGAATTATTTTTCTGTACCCTAATACTATGGCAAACTGACAGCACCCTGACTGGATCGGGCCAAGTTTCAGATTTATTTTCAAATATATTAATTTCACAATTGTTATCTCGTAGATTTCAGCTTTGTAATTGAAGTTATCTTGCTTATAACATTTTATAATGAATTTATATTCTTACCTACTTGAATAGATCAAAGTTTATTGCGTCCATGCCTCGGAATTCCCAGAAAAAATACCCCCCCCCTTCCCCTAGCACAAAATGATGACACCGAAAGGAAGACAATTAAAGGGATATTTAAGACTTAAAAATAATCAACTCCTTGAATCGCTCAAGCCAAAAATTTTTTTAGAAAGAAACTCTTGGAGGTTGAAGACAAAATATGGATTGATAAATATTTCATTTATCTCGATGTATTATTATTAACTGTATTAGTGAATCACTTCAATTATCTAATAAAAAATCAATTAAAATTTCATCACAATAATAGTAGTTATCCACTACTATAAGCAGTTGAAATTCTCGCTTTCATTCCACTGATTTTAAGCCATCATGATGTGTAGAAAAGATTACCAAAGTACCTTTAACTTTTTTCTGATAAATTTCCCTTTACTTATCTTACCGTACTACAGCAAAATTTCGACAAGCGCGGAACTGATGAATGCGATTTTGCATATAAAAGTTATCTTAAACACTTTCGTTTACTTTGCTCAATACTACAATTTCATTCATATGCTGTACGCTAAAGAGCATCAGTCACACTTTTTTTCTGTGTTAAAAGATTTTCCATCGATAAGAAATAAAACTAAAATAACCCTCTTAAATTTCAGAAACAACTGGAGGCGAAGGGTTTTCTGATATGAATGAGAGAGAAATCAATGAATTAATCAAATAAATTCGATTATTCATTGACTAAAAAAGATAGAAGATGAATTATATAATCTTGTAACACCAACCGACAGAGAAAGCACGTGACATAGTGAGGAAGATAAAGTACCTTTAACCAACAAGAAGTTAAAAGGGCACAATCTCAGTTCGCAATGGAGATTGATCTAAATGTGGTAAAAATAAAAGAAGACACTTTATGAGATACATTGAAAAACTCTGCCAGTCTTTACTACAGAACATTAAAAGAATTGCTTCCATTATTTTAATGTTCTCCAATGTCCAAGCAAAAATAATTCGTTTTTATAGAAATAATTGCATCATATATTTACTTATTCTTCATTGGTGCAACAGCCTCATGGTAGGCCAAAGCCGCCTGCCTACTGGCAGATTTCGAGACAGGAGATGATTTTTTTTTACGGAGTAGGGTTGTTTAGGCCCAACATTTTGCTGTCATATTAGTATGGGAACTACAGTTTAAAATGGATTCCGAATCACTACAAACATCCATGGCACCGCCGAGACTCGAACTCGAAATCTGGCATCGAGCGCTAGAAGCTTGGGCATCATGCCCCATGTAGTAAATAATAATAAAATCTTTTTAATCAACATTTGTTTAATAAAAAATATTTTCAATCAGCATTTGCTTCATTTTTTCCCCTTTCAATTAAAAAAATGGATTTAAATTATAGAAAGCATTCATCTTTACTTTCTACAATACATAACACGTATTTATTCCATATGATGGCAATTTTGCGGAACACCATTTTGCCATATTCCCAACAACGACCCAACGACCACAGCATTCGGTAAAGGTTTACCCCACTGGCGCATCGAAGATTGGTCGGATTTCGATCGAAAATTACGACCTGTGGTTTATACTGAGCTGCAGATTAAAATCAGGAAAGTACGGTAACGATAAGTTCTGAAGGCCATTGAACAAAAGATAACAAAACAAAACTAATGTAAATAAATCTTTTAACAAACATATGCGTTTTATAACGAACAGGTTTGGTTTGTCGTTCTAATGACATACTTTTTTTTTCTTCTTTTTCACACTTTGGGCTAATTAGACCTGGTCCTACAATTTAACGTGGATTCCGAAACACAAACATCCATGCCACAGCCATTATTATACAATGAACAAGAAAAATAAGATATTGTGTATATATTTATAAATAAATTTACCAGTAAATCAACTCTTATGTATGATATTACTTTGAACCCAAAGATTCAAAACACACACACAATTTCTAGCAATTTTTTTTTAAATAATTAAAAAAAAAAAAAAAAAAGACTTACGTTTCATTCCATTTTTCGCCCCATCACATTAAGATTCCATTAATAATAAAAAAAATGGTGTTATCATCATGAAAAAAAAAAGATTTTTCTTCTTTCATTATCTCAAAAAAGCAGCAGTAAATTTGAATTCCTTATTAGCCATCTTTTGTACGAAGCGAATCGTGGTTTTCACCACAAAAGCCACCTTGACGACATCATTAAAAAGAAATTAATGAATAGCCGTACGGATTCCCCGAACTGTTCCCCGCTTTTGTGATTAATTGATATCGTAAATATCTCATGCTGAAGTGAAGATATATATTTTAAGGTATACTGTAGCGTGTGGTTCAATTATAATGGGAAAATGGTAACCACGGCGGTTATTTATGAAGATGAGCTATTGTGCTTTCTTAATTAAGAACGCTTTCTAACCCTCCTCATATTTAGATGGGAACAATCTGTTTATTTCTGAAGGTTTTGGAATTTGGGTGTGATTAATATTACTGTCGTGTCTGTCAACGATAGCGCAGGGATTTTTTTCATCGATTGTTAGTTAAAAGTTGTTTATTTAAATCTAAGAAGCAAGTAAGGAATACATATATAATGAATACCTTTTGTAAGCTTTTAACTGCAATTTTTTTGGTTAAGATACAATTAGAACCTGATGGCCGAGCGACTAGCGCTCTGGCCCTCGGTGTCAGTCCCGGCGGTGCCATGGATATTTGTCGTGGTTCTGAATCCACTTTAAACCGTAAGTGCCTGTCTAATATGACTGTTGAGAGTTAAGCGTAGGGCTGACAGCCCTACTTCGTAAAAGGAAAAGATTATGACATATTTCGAAATCTGCCAGTAGGCAGACGGCTTTGGCGAATGAAGAAGATTGGTTTTGGCTGTCGCTCTATGCTGATCTTGTGCAAACGAGGGCTAAACTGACAGAAACTAACAAACATCCATGCCACCACCAAGATTCAAACCTGAAGCCTGTGATACCAAAGACCAGAACGCTAGCCATTTGGCCGCCAATTCGCCAAATAAACATGAAGAATATCTACTATACACATTTTTTCAAATAAACTCTCATGAAAATATTGCTTGCGTTTAAATTCCCCCCATCTACTCAGATTCTTTTTAATATATAACAATCACTTGAGCATACTTAAATGCACCTGCTATGGTTTCTTACACATAAATATATTAATTTTTGAAATTACATTACGCGTTAGTAAATAACTTTTATTACTATTTTGCTATTGGAACATGTCTAATAGTAATCAGACACAGTACATATCCTAGCATTTAAAGCAAAAATCCAGCTACGAAGGAGATTTATTAAAAAACACATTATAATAAGAAAATGTCAGTTATTCCAGAATAATTAATTACTCTAGTTTTTTTTTTACGGAACAAAATCTATAAATCAAATTTCTATTTACTACATACTATCACCCAGCCAAGAAGGCATAAAGTAAGTGAATTCGATATAAATGGCATATCATTACAAGCTCCACTTCGCTGCTGAAAGCTGTAATGCATTTCTTAATATTTAACATAAAAGTTATTTTTCTTAATGTGGTAAATTAATTTTAATCGCATGCAATTTTTTTTTATTGCAAGAGCAATTGTATTTTCAGCACATGGCACGGATCAATTAGTTGCTGACATTTCTATGATGATTGCCATTTTTATTTTCTGTCAGGATGAGAATGATAGCTGGGAAATTTCCAAAAGCTATTGTCCGAATTTTTTTCTTCTATTGGAGAAAAACTGTCCAAGCAGAGTCAGACAATAAAGACACTCCCAGTATGGGATTGGAGAACTAAAAAATATAAATTCAGGAGTTTGAATAATAAGTTTATATAAAGGCCCATTAATTTATTTAAATTCAGCTGTGAGCTTTTAGGACTGATAATGACAAAACTACAATGCATCTACCGAATACAAATATCTTCTGTTAAAATTACCTGCATATGAAAAATAACATTAGTCTTTCTACAAATTTCGTCACTCTGCATAAACCAATGAGAAAATGCGAGTGAATTTCCCGAATATTGTTCTGTAGTATATCTACTGAAACGGCGAACAGAAGAATTTTTTTTTTCAGTTAAAACATTACATTTTCATAGTGGTATTATAATATTTTTAATCTTCACATATAATAATAATATAATAATTTTATCCATAGTTATAGGTTTAATATCCATATTATAGGAAAAAAATCCTATAATATAGATATTAAACCGTATACCATTTTGTACGTTCGTTTTCATGTACCAACTGCTACTAATTACATTATGAGATGAACTGAAAAATAAGGAATGAATTTCTTCTCACTGAGCTTAGTATCAGAGTGTAGTAGTATGTATTACAGTACGTACTAGTGTAATCTGTGTACTACAGTTGATAAAAAAATAAATTTTTAATTTAACTTTACAAATTAATTTTTATCTACCTATTGGAACTTCGACAACTAAGTTCGATATTCATCAGGCCGCATCGAAATTTTCCAAAATTTGTTGGACAAAAATTCCTTTGTCTTAGAAGAAAAGAGAGCAATTCAGGTTACCCCAGTTGCGAATACAGAATTTTTCATTTCAAATTACATAGCGTAATGCAATTGCAGTATTCTAATCGCATGGAGTACTGACAAAATATTCTTATTGTCTAACATTGTCTTAGAACAGGCATGAGGAAACTACGGCCCGCGGGCCAACTCCGGCCCTCCGAAGACACTATCCGGCCCGCGGATAGAATTTTAATTTGCCAATCCGAGGCAAATTGAAAGAAATATATATTTATATATTATATATCCATTTCCTTTTCTACTTTGATTAAATATTATTATTTTTCTTCCTTTTTTTCAAAGGATTGATGATCTTTTACTTGCTCTATTTTTGTTCGAAGAAACATAAATCGGCGGAAATAGCAAGCACAGACAGCTTTCAATCGGTAAAATGTTAAAAGCGAAAGTTCTTTGTTAGTTATAGCTGTAGATTGGCACCAACAAGCGTTATCTTTTTCTCGGAGAGCAGACTTATGGGAATCCAATATAGGTGAATTGAACTCACATGTGGCAAACTGCGCATTTTAAGCTCCAGACAGCGGCTTTCTGCAGGTTGAATTAATTGAGTTGCAATCTAACAATCATCTCAAGCAGTTGTTTCTAAATATGCCAAAGTTGGAGTTTTATGAATCATTATCGAAAGTAAGTTTCCCAAATTTGATATCTCACGCCCAGAAAATCAGTGCTACGTTTGCTTCATCTTATACATGTGAACAAGTGTTTTCAACTATGGACCTTAGAAAGAATTATTTCAGAAGTAGACTGACAAATGAGCATTTAGCCTCGTTCATTAGAATCATCACTAGTACATCTCACTTCGAACCTCAATGTAAGGAACTTTTAAAAATGAAATCGCAGTTTTATTCATCTCATGAACATATTTAAATTGTAATACTGTTATATTGTTTTTAAAAATTTAGAAAAATTTATCTTGGCCCACCAAACTTTTTTTTTCGATTTTTGGCCAGCGACCGAAAAGCTAGAATCAGATAATGGCAACTCTACTTCGTATATAACTAACACAGTTATCTTCTTTTAAAATTCCCTGCATATGAAAATTAATATTAGTCTTCCTCCAAATTTCGTCACTCTGCATAAACCAATGAGAAAATGCGAGTGAATTCCCCGAATATTGTTCTGTAGTATATCTACTGAAACAGCAAACAGCAGAAATTTTTTTTTTCAGTTAAAACATTATATTTTCATAGTGGTATTATAATTTTTTTTAATCTTCATATATGGTTTAGTATTCATATTACAGGACGATTTGAGTTGGAGTCCTGTGAAGTTATGAGATAATACATTGAAAAAGAAAGCAAAGACTAATAGGTGACTTGCCCAGATATATATATATATATACATATATAGAAAGAAGGAGACATAAAGTTTTGAAGTAATCTAAAGAAAATGAGGAAGGTTTTTATTTTTATTTATTTATTCTTTTATTTATATTTAATTTATAAATATAAAAAAAAAAACAAATACAAATAATTAAGAAGCATAGTTTAAGAAAAAGGTTCCGCATAAATACAAGTAAACAGAAAGAAATAATCAAAAAATAACATGGAAGAAGAACGTAAAGAGAAATGATTGTGAAAACGCATTGGTTAAAATAACATGGGATACTCATATTACAGGAAAATATTATATTTTCGTTTAACTTCCGCAGATGAAAAAATATATTAATTTTAGATATCTTTTTGTAATTTTTCCTTGCAATTATGAGAGAAAATAACGTTGAATATATAAATATCTAAAAACTGGTGCATTAAACTTTTCGGTAGGTAGAAAGAAGTCAAACACTCTAGATTTAAATCCTAGGTTACTTATATAAATGTTGGGTGGCATAACATGGTAGCAATGTAGCAGCTCGCCTTACTCGCCATACACCTGAGAAACGCTTAAATTGCAACAAATTGTCTCTACAATGAACTAAAAATGCTTAGGGTTGGAAAACGACAGCATTTTAAATTTTATATATTTAAATAGCATTCGTTCACTAATAAAAATATCTCAAGTCAATAGAGAGTTTTTGCATACCGTATTTTCGACGTCTGTTAGCTTTTTCTCACTAACGTGCATGCTCATAAGAAATTGCGCATGCGTATCTGTAATAATGTTTCCTATGAGCATGCGCGCTAGGGAGAAAAAGCTAACGGACGTCCAAAATACGGTATGCAAAAACTCTCTAATATTGTTCATGTCAATTACAATAGATTTCTCAAAATAATAAATAATAATTTTTTTTTAAATTCACTTTAATTAGTTTATATAAATAAAATAAAATCTCTTGAAGAAATTGTTAATAAAAGTAGTATTATAACGCTTATGTTCTAACAGGTTATGTTATTCATTAATGTTCCATATGTTCCAAATGCTATTCTGAACATTTGAAACATATGGCTCCGAAGGAGTTTTAATTTCTCGGCAGTTATTCATGACTGATATCTGATGTATCTATTAGAAATATTTTATTTAAAATTAACGTATTTAAAATATTTAAAAAGAATCTGCGTTAACAACAAGAAATTTATGAAGTACTACTAATCGCCATAATTAAGCAAAATTGTCTAGATTTCTCAAAATAATAAATAATGATACTTTTTTAAATTCACTTTATTTAATTTATATAAGTAAAATAAGACTTCTTTAAAAAATTAAGTTAATAAAAGTATTATTATAACTTGCATGTTCTAATCGGTTTTGTCACTCATTAATGATGTTATTCTAAGCATTTAGAGCATATGGCATCGAAAGAGTCTTAATTTTCCGGGGTTATTGGTGATTGATATCTGATTTATGTAATTGAAATATTTTATTTTAAAATTAATATAATGAAAATATTTAAAAAGAATCTGCGTTAACAACAAGAGGAAATTTATGAAGTACTAATCTCCACACTGAAGCAAAAGTTCTTTGATCTAGATTTAATCTGGGTCGTTTTACAAGGAAAGTTTTTTTTAATGCAGGATGCAGCAGAGGTATTATAATAAGGACATGATCAGAGATTTATATAAATGTGGGCTGAAATGTTCATAGGCTGACATATAGATGGCGCTACTAGTATTAAATCCATATGATTTTTAGTTAGCCCTAACCTTCAAAAGACATGTGTATAAAATTGACAGCTGTTGCACTATTAGTATGGGAGTTATAGCATTTTTAGTGAATTTATAGTATTTTTAGTGTTCATCACGAGCAATCCACTCGGCTGACTATCGATTGGACTCCGGTGTGAAATGATGGAGCGATGTTTCATCCATTGTCACATATCGACGCAAAAATTCGGGTTTATTACGATTGAACAGCTCCAAACACTGCTTAGAATCATCAATTCGTTGTTGTTTTGGGTCGATTGTGAGCTCGCGCGGCACCCACTTTGAACAGAGCTTTCGCATATCCAAATATTCATTCACGATATGTCCAACACGTTCTTTTGATATCTTTAGGGTCTCAGCTATCTCAATCAACTTCACTTTACGGTTATCAGAAATTATTTTGCGGACTTTTTTTATGTTTTCGTCGGGGACAGCCTCTTTGGGGCGTCCTCGGTGCTCATTTCGCCTTGCTTAAATTTAGCAAACCACTTCTCTACGGTTGATTTTCCTGGTGCAAAGTCCGAATAATGTTTATCAAGCCTAGCTTTGGCTTCAATAGTATTTTTTTTCGCCAAAAAGCAATGCTTTATTAACACACGAAATTCCTTTTTATTCATTTTTTCAAACTAACAAAAGTTGCTTCACTAAAAATGCTATGACTCACATACTAATAGTGCAACAGCTGCCAAATTTATACACGAGCTTTTTGATGGTTAGGGCTAACTAAAAATCATATGGATTTAATACTAGTAGCGCCAACTATGTGTCAGCCTACGAACTTTTAAGCCCACATATATACATATATATTTCCATTTATATATTTATATATATGGACCCTGAATGGCCAAATGGCGCTCGGTGTACCGCTGTGTCACGGGTTTCAGGTTCGTGTCTTGGCGGTTTCCTGGATGCTTGTAGCGGTTCGGAATCCACTTTAAAGAGTAGGTCACGTCTAATAGGACTGTAGAGCGTTGGACGTAGGGCTGACAACTTTACCTTGTAAAAAGAAATCATCCTGTATATCGAAATCATCTTGGTCCATCATTGGGCTGTTGCACCATAGAAGAAGAAGAAATATTCTACTAAAGTTATACCAGTGGATATTTTATTTTAGAGCGTAGGGCTTACAACCCTAACCCGTATAAAGAAAAACAGGTACTTACGTACTAACGGTACCTTGGCGACAATTAGTGAAAACGCGCCAACCGCCGCTACAGATTTGGCGGTTTTTAAGTGGCGCCAATCCACACTTAAAAAACAATCAAAACGCTTTCAAAATATTTTTATTCAAAACAATAAAATATATAAAACACTTCATTTAAAATCAAAACGATTTAAAAATGCCGACCACAACGACTTTTACGTTTAGTAAACAAACTTTCATCAATTTCCACAATGCAATCTGGTCCAACTACCTTTTTTTTTTGGTTTATTCACCATATCCAAGACACATAATTCACTCATGTAATCGTTCCAATCTATAACAGTTTTATTCGATATATCAAGTTGCTTTTCACAAAATTTAATCGACGTCAACTCCTCGCACCAGCAGTATATGAATCTCAAAGCTGTACGAAATGGAATTCTGCTTCCTTCAAACTAGTTGTCTTTTCGGAATCCCACACGATGAGCACACTGACTGAAATTGCATTTCCAAAACTTACGTTCACCAAAATAAAGTTTCATGTCATGGGAATTGGGACATTTTCGTTGTTTTGGTAAAATATTTCGCTTCCGGAAAAATAAAATTGCATCGTGCTCCGTTTCTGGCAAATCCCAAATACTCATTTTCGTATCACAACAATATGGCGTCGAAACTCAGCAAGTCTACAGCCGTTAAGATTGCCGCCACTTAAAAAGCGCCAAATCTGCAGGGGCTACTGTATTGGCGCCACTGAAAAACCGCCAAATCTGCAGGGCTTCCATTGGCGACACTTAAACACGCCAAGTCTGTCACCAAGGTACCGTTAGTACGTAAGTACCGAAAAACATAGAGGGGCAGGGTTGTCAGCCCTACGCCCTATGCCAAACAGTCATATTAGACCAGGACCAACAGTTTAAAGTTGATTCCGAACCACTACAAACACTCGAACCCTAAACCTGCATCACAGAGCGCTAATCACTTGGTTATCAGGCCCCAATAAATGAAATAGTCAAAGAAATATTAATTTTTGCAACAATAGAAACATTGGTATTAATAAATCTTAACCAGAAGTATCTAAAATACCGTATATAAAAACACATTGCGCGACGAATTGTTTTTGAAGACATTAAAAAAATTTACTGTTTTTAACGGTACATAATATTAAATGAATGCAAATTTACTCAACCCATAGGGAAGAATATATTCCTCGAAATCCCTGGATAGGTAAGCCTGTTTCATTAATTACTTGAGATAACTCGAATTAATATAAGTTAGCAAATTTTTTACACTGGTAAAGTTATATCTATTTTATTTTTGTTGTTTATAGTAAAAGAAATTGATTTTTTTATACTTCAATAGTTGGAAAACATTTTAATTTTTAGGTGTGTTCATACAGACGACGATTTGCCAGATTGACGGGGAACCTTGGTTGCTTAGCAACCTCTATCTCCTGCTTTGTGAGTGAGGGAAGTTTCTTAAGCTTTAAGCCCATTGATTAAATAGAAAAAGAGCAATATAAGTATATTATTAATTAATTATTCAAATTTTTTATTAATTAATAAAAAAATATTAAAAAAATTACGCATATAAATTTTTTATATTATTATAATTTCAAGAAGCTAATAAAGAAAAAATAGATAAACAATAAAAACAAACTACTGAACGTTAATGACTAATATTCAGAACAGCGCGAGGTCTTTTGCTATTTTTAAAATCAGAAATGTCGTAAACATAGTTGCTTAGATCCTTCAAAACAGAATTATTAATATTTGGAATGGAGTTATAAAATTTTTTTGCAGTTTTATACACAAATTGTTTAAAACTTGGGAGGGAAAGAGCATGTCTGATATCATCATTTCAGAAAAACCAAGGCGAATTTGTAATCATACGTAGAATTTTATTTTCAAGTCTTTGTATGATCTCGAAATTCGACGGAGCAGTAGATCCCTGTTCGTACAGAATAAACTTTTACTATTCAAATGAGAGACAAATTTATATCGTATAATAATACTTAGACATTAAAAGAATAATACATGACTACAGTGATATGTGTTTTTCAATTAACTGGATATTACATAAAAATCCTCCACTCAACAAAAGTCACAAATGAATTCTTCAGAACCTAACTGCATAAAACCTGGTTAAAGAATTATACGAAATAACATAATTTTAAAATAATATCATTTCTATATGATCTTTATTACGTGTAGTAAAAGTAAGGTATATTGATTCTTTTATATCTCATATAACTATTTCTTCCTAGAAGTAATTATATAGCATGAACTATTATTATAAAATTTTCGATCAATTCAACAATCGTTCAATCTTTTCTTATCAATTCACTACACCACTGTGCCTAGAGCTGAGTTGCCCCTTTACAGTTTGGGAATGATGTGGGTGAGAAGAAGTCTAATTGGGTTCTGTGACGCTCTACGGTCATATGAGACCGGGACCTACGGCTTAATGTGGATACCGAACCACTACAAACATATATGGCACCGTCGGGATTCGAACCCGATATCTGTGGTACTAAGAGCCAGAACGCTAGCCACTCAGCCATTTAGGCTCCCCTTACCAATTCAGTGCACCACTTTATAGTTTATTTCATAACTTAATTGGATTATAATTTTCTAATTTTTCTTCATTGGCGCAAGAGCCTCATGGTGAGCTTAAGCCGTCTACCAACTGGCAGACTTCGCGACAGGTGATGTTTACTTTTTAGGGGGGTAGGGTTGTCAGCACTAAGCCCAACAGTCATATTAAACGGGGAACTACGATTTCAAATGGATTAAAAGCCACTATAAACATCCTTAGCACAGCGGGGACTCGAGTCCGAAATCAGTGGCACCGAGCGCCACTCGGCCATCAGACCCAAAATTTTCTAATTAGTGCACCATAAAAACATTTCCCGTTGAGCTGAGAGTGAAATTAATACGGAAAATAAAATAGAACCTTTTCATTCAATGCTATAGTACCATGATAGCTATGCTTATTATTCTATGCTCGTGATACTATGATTTTATTATGCAGTTGCATTTTATCTTTACTATTTTGTAAATGATTATCTAAAATTTGTTTCAATCATAATAATTTTCGCTCTAAAACAATATCACATTGCACAATCTCCCAATACAATTTCCTGTTTAATAGTTGAAACATTCATTATCCAATACCAGAACAAAAGCAAATTCTGAAAGTAGTTCTTGTACAATAAAACGCACGATAATTACAATGATTATGGACTGCAAAATTATTTTAATTTTAAAGCGATAATGTTACGATTTCTGTTCTTTAATAATAACGTTTTTTGTTTTAAATAAAAACAATCAAGAATATTTTGGTACATCGGCATAGATTCATGGATTATTTTTTAATACAGTTGGCCGAGTGACCAGCGCTCTGGCACTTAATACCACAGGCTTCGGGTTCAAGTCGCGGCGGTATCAAGGATGCTTGTAGAGATTCGGAATATACTTTAAACTGTAGGTCCCCGTTTTGGTCTACGCGTAGGACTGACAACCCTACCCCGTAAAAAAAACTACTCTTGACTCAAAAACCGTCAGCAGGAAGACGGCCTTGGCCCACCATGGTGCTGTTGCACCAATGAAGAAGATATATTACTTTTTGATACAAATAGAAGATAGATTATTTATTGAACCAATTATTGTTGTTATTTAGTTTGTCCATGAACATTAGCAAGCGAAAAGGCATTTCACATCGGTACGGATCTATTTATTTCATATGGTCTCTAGACAATTAGTTTATCCATGAAAGTAGTATTCCATGAAAGTAGTATTTGAAGTAGTATTAGTCCATGAAAGTAGTATTTGATATACTTTATACAAAATAATCTACATTTCGAAAAATAATTTAAATTATTGTTATTAAAAAGGTTGTTTGATATATATAATAAAATCTTAATTTTTTTGGCTCTTTTATTGTTTTACATTAATAATAACAATCATTATGAAGCAAAGAAGCTGCGAATTTGGGCGACAGGTTGTTCTCATTAGAACAAAACACTAATTGCATGTAGTATAAATATCCACGACACTGCTTATCTGCTGTCAGATTTGAATGATATGGTGTTATTATGCATTTGTTAAAGAATATACATTTTTTTCCTAGGAAGAGAAATATTAAATCTCTTCTCGAGAGAAAAATGCTACAACGCTATGAATTGAATAGCAAAATAATGTATTATATTCTCCAACTGAGCCTAGTGGCGGAATGTGAATTCCAAAGATCCTAGAAAAATTGTCGTATATGCTACAGTTGGCATAAAAATAAATTTTTAATTTAACTTTATGGATAATTTGTTATAATCGGCCTGTTGGGTTTTCTTTGGCAACTGGGTTTAATATCCGGCAAGCCGAACCGAAATTTTTCGGAATTCTTACTAAAAATTTCTTAATCGAATATTCCTTTCTGTCTGAAGAAGTTTTGTTTTGTTTTGGTTTGTCGCTCTACTGTCATCTTATGCGCACGAGGGCTAAACAGACCGGGACCTACAGTTTAAAGTGAATTGCGAACCACTACAAACATCCCTGGCACCGCCGGGACTCGAACCCGAAACCTATGATACCGAGCGCCAGAGCGCTAGAAACTCGGCCATTCAGGCCCCTGTCTGAAGAAGAGAAAACGAAGGAAGTTACACAAATTACAAACACAAAATTTTAAATTTTAAATCACGAGGCTTAATGCAGTTGCACTGCTCGTACTGCGCGGGGTACAACCACTTATGTTAACGATCATAACATTATTCTTCCTGTAAATTTCATCACTCTGCATATATCATTCCGATAATGCGAGTGAATTCCCCGAATATTGTTCTGTAGTATATCTACTGAAATAGGAAAGAAGAAAAAAAACATTTTCTTTTTTCATTTAAAACATTTTTTTTTCATGGTGGTATTATAATATTTTTATTCTTCACATATGTCACATATATCTCATCATTAATATCTATATTATAGGAAAAAATCCTATAATATAGATAGTAAACCATAACCATTTTATACCTAGAAACCTTAGAATATTACATCATGTACAAACTGCTACTATTACATTATGAGATAAATTAAAAAATAAGGAATGAATTTCTTCACACTGAATCTACTGGCAATGTTTAGTATATACGATTACACTAGTATGTAGTACTGCATGTACTAGTGTAATCGTATATACTAAACATTGACGTAAAAATAAATCTTTAATTTAACTTTATGGATTAATTTTTATCTACCTATAGGAACTATTACGTTATGAGATGAACTGAAAAATAAGTAATGAATTTACACTGAATCTAGTGGCGGAGTATAGTCGTAAGCACTACAGCCTGCATCAGTGTAATAGTACGTACTACAGTTGATGTAAAAATAAATCTTAATTTTATGGATTAATTTTTATCTATTTATTGGTACTTCGATATCTGAGTTCGATCGAAATTTTCTGAAATTTGTAAGTTGAAAATTCCTTTATGCTGGAAAAAGAGAGTTTGGTTTGTCGCTCTAAGGTCATTTTTTGCACACTTACAGTCTAATTAGACCAGACCTACAATTCAACGTGGATTTCGAACCACTAACAAACATCCATGCCACCGCCAGGATTCGAATCTGAGGCCTGTGGTATCAAAGATCACAGCGCTAACCAATTGGCTATCAGGCCGCTGGAAGAAGAGAGAGCAATTCAGGTTACACCAGTTACGAACACAGAATTTCTCATTTCAAATTACACAGTGTAATGAGCTAGCAGTGTTCTAATCGCATGGAATATTGACTGAATGTTCTTATTACCTATAATCTGATAACGACAAACTGCTTTGTATCTAACGATACGGTGACAAACCGTTCTGTTAAAATTTCCCGGTATTTGAAAATAACAATATTCTGCCTTCAAATTTCATCACTCTGTATATATCATTGAGATAATACGAGTGAATTGCCCGATTATTTTTCTGTAGTATATCCACTGATAGTGAGAAAACCGGAAGATTTTTTTTTCATTTAAATTATTTTATTTTCATAGTGGTATTATAAATTTTATTCTTCATATATGATTTAATATTCATATTATAGAAAAATAAATCCTGTTTTTAAAAAACTTCCCGCAGATGAAAAATATCTTCAATTTAGACAGATTTTGGGGCCTTTTCTTTGCAATCTAATAAGATATTTAATTGATTTTCATTCACATTAATAGAGAAAATATATGAAACAAAACAAATATCCAAAAATTGATGCCTTCAGCTATTGGGACTTTCAAAAATCGACAATTCCTTCTGTTGATTCGGTGAAGTATGAAAAGGAATAAACACTTCAGATATCAGCCCTAGGTACTAGAATACAAAGCCTTACATCTGAATTGTGATGTCACAACCGCTAAGATAATGCTCACTGCAAGTATTTGTTTTTGTATATCACCATAGCATCCAGCATATTATCCCACTGCTTGGAAGATTGCTAGCATGCTTCCTGTTCTGAAACCGGGCAAAGATGCCACTAACCCTTCCAACTATCGGTCGATATCCCTTCTGCCAACTCTTAGTAAAATTATTGAGAAAATCATTCTTAGAGATTATCTAAATCATATCAATGACAATTCAAATGACCTTCCCCCAACAATTTGGTTTTGTACAAAATTTATCTACGGTCCATCAATTATACAGAGTTACGGAAACTATCGCCACCGGACTTAGTAAAAAATCAATCACCGGAATAATATATTTAGATATCGCTATGGCTTTTGATAAAGTCTGGCTCCAAGGTCTCATATATATAAACTTATCTATTACAATTACCCTCCTCATTAGATAGAAGCTAGCGGCAACACAAATCGCCGTTACCCTCCTCATTTTATTGAACTCATTATTAGCTATCTTACTAATAGCAAATTTCTTGTAACAGTTAATCGCACTGACTGTAACATGAAACCTATGTCTGCTGGCATTCCGCAAGGTTCTGTCCTTGCACCCCATCTTTTTACCATTTTTATGAATGATATCCTCCAAAAAACTAACATTTATCTCTGTTTATTTGCTGACGACACTGCCATTCTAATGCAAGACAAAAAGATTAACTATATTGCTTGTATGCTACAAAATTATATCTATCTTCTAGAAAAATGGTTTACTAACTGGCGCATTAAACTTAACGTTAATAAAACCGAGGCAGTACTCTACACTTGGAAAAGCCCTAACATTACTATCTATAATAATCCTATTTCATGGTCAAATAAGGCAAAATACCTTGGAGACATACTGGAAAAACACCTTACGTATCACTCGCATATTAATTATATTAAGAATTAATTTAATTTAGTTAACAAAAAGCTTTACCCACTCATTGCACGAAATAGTCACACCACTATAGACACTAAAATTCTTATTTATATGGTCTACATGCGTCCCATTGTTACATATGCAAATCATATATGGGGATCCGACTGCAAATCAAGAATTAAGGACATCCAAAGTTTGGAGAAAAAGGTCTTGCGCATGGCACTTGATGCACCATGGTACATGCGAAATAATGACATTTTAGGTGGACATTACTAACGTTATAAATTTTATTCACAAATTAGCCACACATTTTTATAACAACACTCCTAACAATCCAAATCCTTTAGTTAAAAGATTACCTGATTATGACATAATTACTACCTACCAGCAATAAGCGTCCGCGCACCACTCTGAACATACTAAATAAATAAATATTTTATTCAGCTCTCTCTATGTATTGATTTTATTCTATATTTTCTTTTTTCTTTTTTACTTCATTTTCTGAGCAAGTCATTTCTGTTATCATTTACCTCCAACAGAACCATCAAGATAGAGGTATATGGAGGGTAACGCTGCCAAAATGCCTCAATAATATCAAACTGCTTTTTATAGCATCCAGCATTTTCAATAAATTTTTTTCGTGTTTTTTAAGGTAACATGAAAATAAGTATAGTTCAAAATTTAAAGAATAACAGTGATTTGTTGGTAGGTAGTATATATGTAAATAAATTGGTTGATTAAAAAATATATATATATGTTAAATGGAATCTTAAATCCTAAACAGCAGATTATTCATAAAAAAATATATTATTTCTTGATTGCATTTAAAGAAACATTATGATTTTTAGTCTACAATTAAAGAAACAATAGTACGATTGCCTGACTTTAAAGAAACAATATGATTTATTGTCTGCAATTAAAGAAATAATATGATTTATTGTCTGCAAAAGAAAGAATACGTGAAAGAGGAGTCTGATTGGGTGCTGTGACGTATGGCGTATGCATTTAAAGAAATTATATTGTCTGCAATTAAACAAACAATATGATTTCCTGTCTGCAATTAAACAAAAAATATGCTTTATTGTCTGCATATAAAAAAACAATATGACTTCTAGTCCTGAATTAAAGAACCAATATGATTTATAGTTTGTCTTTAAAGAAGCTATACGATTTCTAGTCTGCAATTAAAGAAACAATATGTGGGGTGAAGAGTCTTCTGGCACATACATTATTTCTATTTTACCCAGGAAGATATTGTACGGTGTAATTTCCCTCACTACTTTTTTCATGTTATATAGAAATGGATCAACAAATTCCGTCAGGATCAACAGTTTATTATGCACGTAAGTAAGCTACATTACATCAATGCATGTTGATGGAAATTAGCAGACAGCCTGTAAAAAAGAACGCTATTGGGATTTCCACGCCAATAACGAACGAAATTGATAACTACTAAAAATTTTCACCACTCATGCCAGAAAACACAAGCGATTTCTAGAAAAAAATTAGACAACTCATGTTTATCGATAGTACTGCAGACAAATTTTAATAGTTTATAGCAAATTGATATACTAGTCTTCTGGCACATACATTAAAAATTTTCACACACTTTTTTTTGATCTTATATAGAAATGCAACAAAGTCAAAACAGTTTATTATGTTTAAGTAAGTTACATTACATCAATGCAAAAATAGACAATAACGAACGAAATTGTTTATCATAAGCGATTTCTAGAAAAAAAATTAGTATTGCAGACAAATTTTAATAGTTTATAGCAAATTGATATATTTAATAAGTGGTATTATGTATTATAGAAATATTAAGTCTTCTGGCACATACATTATTTCTATTTTACCCAGAAAGATATTGTACGGTGTAATTTCCCTCACTACTTTTTTCATGTTATATAGAAATGGATCAACAAATTTCGTCAGGATCAACAGTTTATTATGCACGTAAGTAAGTTACATTACATCAATGCATGTTGCTGGAAATTAGCAGACAGCCTGTAAAAAAGAATGCTATTGGGATTTCCACGCCAATAACGAACGAAATTGATAACTACTAAAAATTTTCACGATTCATAAGCGATTTCTAGAAAAAAATTAGGCAACTCATATTATCGATAGTATTGCTGATGCTGATTTGGCATGTTGCGAAGCAACTTGGCTGCGCAAGCAGCCCCCAGCTTCTATCTTGTTTCAGTACAAAGACGATGAAGAAATGCTTTGCGAGAAAAGAACGGTAAAGACTATTAGGAAGCTTGCCCAAATAGATTTAAAAAAGAAGAAGCAAGAAATTATGATACAATAATGGTTTAACAATTTTTTTTTGTTCTAATGCAGCTGGCAAACACTTAGATAGCTTGGTCTTGGATGTCTTAAGGCAAACGCTGCACAGACGTTACTCACTTTGCATGACCCAGGGGGCGCGTGTAACTTGAAGATATGGACGTGGAGTAACAATGTCCCCGCTACGCTCTACGATCCTATTAGGACTGAGACCTACGGTTTAAAGTGGATTCCGAACCACTACAAACATCCATGGCACCGTCGGGACTCAAACCCGAAACCTGTGGTACCGAGCGCCAGAGCGCGAGCCACTCGGCCATTCAGGCCTCTGTTTTAACATAAAAAATAAAAGCAATAATAATAATGGTAATAAAGAAAAACGCGAAATGAAAAATTTCTTAGTTAGGCGAAATGGATGCGAAAACGAGTTTGGCGTAGGCGGTCTGCAGTAGAACCAAAGTACAAGGTCAGCACTTTGTACGGTGAAGAAATAAGAGAGCGTTTTCTAAAT
This sequence comes from Caerostris darwini, assembly GCA_021605075.1. Classification (NCBI taxonomy): domain Eukaryota; kingdom Metazoa; phylum Arthropoda; class Arachnida; order Araneae; family Araneidae; genus Caerostris; species Caerostris darwini. The sequence goes on from BPLQ01004126.1 coordinate 418,888, forward strand.
ACAGACTAGCTGGTGGACTACTACTATTATTACAAAATTTACAAGAAAAATATAGTTTAATGTGGGAAATAGCAATTTTATTCATTGCCTTATTCGGGTCTTTTTATTTAGTATTACTACAAATCATTCATATGTGTTTTGCCGTTTACATCAAACGTATATCATTCAATACAACTGTCATTCTTATTGGTTATTATTATACGTTATGAAATACTCAGGAAATATATTAAAAAAGAAATACTAAACTTGTATGATTAAAAAAAGGTCCATCACTCAGTCTTAACGTTTCAGCGAACATCACAAAATTTTGTCCTATAATTGCGCGTTTTTTTTTAAACTCTTCTCAAAATAATCCACAATTTTTTATATGCAAATAAAATATTTTATTATACGAGCATGTAAGTTACATTATATCAGTGTATGTTGATAGAGATCAGCAGATAGCCCTAAGAAAGAACAGCATTGGGATTTCAATGCTTATAACGAATAAAATTGATAACTACTAAAAATGTTTCACCACTTACGTTCGAAAACATAAGCGATGTCCAGAAAAACCGTAAAGACTTCGGATCTTTGTCAGCATTTCAGTCAAATTTTAACAATTTATAGCAAATTAATATATTTAATAAGTGGTATTATGAATTATAGCAATTTTAAGTTTTCTGGCAGGGACATAAATGGCCGAGTGGCTAGTGCTCTGGCGCTCGGTACCACAGGTTTGCCATGGATATTTGTAGAAAAAATTGATGCCATGGATGTTTGTAGTGGTTCGGAATCCACTTTAAACTGTAGGTCTCCATCTGTTTAGCCTAATGTGTGGCCAAGATGACCGTAGTGCGATAAACCAATCCATACCAAATCCGCTCTGCCGCTCGGTACTAGAGGTTTCGGGTTCCAGTCCTGACGGTGTCATGGAAGTTCGTATGTTCGTTCGGAATCCACTTTAAAACCGTAGGTCCCGGTCTGATATAATGTTAGAGCGTTGCGGAGATATTGTTACTCCGCGTCCGTAGCGTATCTTCAAGTTACACGCACCTCCTGGGTAGTTAGTGCTAAGCGAGTAACGTCTCTCCAGCGCTTGCCTTAAGGCATCAAGGAAAATTGTCTAAGTGTCAGCCGCATTAAAACAGAAATTTTTTTTTTCGGCTGTCTAGATTTGGTTTGGTTTGTCGCTCTATGGTCGTCTTGTGCACACATTGATCTAAACAAAATGGGACCTAAAGTTTAAAGTTGATTCCGAACCACATAAACATCCATGGCACAACAGGGACTCGAACCAGAAACCTATGGTGCAGAGCGCCAGCCACCATGCCCCTTGACTCTCAAAAAGATTTCACCACTCATGTCCGAAAACATAAGCGATTTCCAGAAAATGCGCACTATTCCAGAATTCACTACAGCGTTTCAGCCAAATTTAAACTGTTTATAGCAAATTAATATATTTAATAAGTGGTGTTATGAATTACAGCTATTTTATATCTTCTGGCACATACATTTTTTATATTTTACCCCGGAAAATATTGTGCAGTGTAATTCCTCTTATCACTTTTTTTCATATTATATAAATTAATTCCTTCAGTATCAACAGTTTATTATACGCGTGTGCAAGTTACATAATATCAATGCATGTTGATTGAGATCAGCAGATAGCCCCTAAGAAAGAATGGTATTGGGATTCCCACACCAATAACGAACGAAATTGATAACTACTAGAAGTTTTCACCACTCACACCCGAAAACATAAGCGATTTCCAGCAAAAAATTAGGCAACTCATATTATCGGTAGTACTGCGACGACGACGACGATTTGTAGGTTGACGGAGTTCCCTGGTATGAGTAACTGCTAACTCCTTCTTTGCATATGAGAGGGAAGTTACTTTAGCTTTAAGCCCATTGCATTAAAAATAAAACAATTAAAATGGAGATAATAATATATGGAGAGGAGAAGTTTTTTTTTCTTTTCAATAAAGTATTTAATAATTATTAATTATAACTTAATAATTAAAATAATAAAGTAAAAGAGGATTTTGAAGAATTACAAACTGAACGTAGTTTGATAGGGAACAGACATTAATTAATTTTTTGAAAGAAATTGGAAAAGAACCCTAAGAAAGAACGGTATTCGGATTTCAATGCTTTTAACGAATGAAATTGATAATTACTAAAAAATTTCACCACTTACGTTCGAAAACATAAGCGATGTTCAGAAAAAGGACTTAAGCTTCGGGATTTTGGATTGCATCACAGCCAAATTTTAAAAGTTTATAGGAAAATAATACATTCAATAAGTGGTATCAGGAGTTATAGCAATTTTAAGTCTTCCGGCATATACATTTTATATATTTTACCCAGTAAGATATTGTACAGCGTAATTTCCATTATCACTTTTTTCATATTATATAGAAAAGTTCCTTAAGTATGAGTATTTTCTAATATCTATCTTAACATTCGTGTGAATCCCCTGAATATTTTTTATACGCATTTTTAAATGGAAGAATCAGAAGGAATTTTTATATTCTGCCATTTAGAAGATTAATAACAACTGACGTGCTATAGTTTTAAGGTAAATTTCATTGGAAACTAAATTAATATAAAATTTACAATGGAAAAAGCAGAAAAAAAAAAAAGAAATACCAATTTAATTCATTGCCTTATCCAGACCTTTTTAATGAGTATTACTACAAATCTGTCGTATATATTTTTCGCTATACGTCAAACGTATATCATTGAATACAACTGTAATTCATATTGGTTATTATTATACATTATAAAATACTCAGAAAATACATTAAAAAAGAAATACTGAACTTGTATGAATAAAAAAAGGTCAATCACTCAGTCTTAATGTTTTAGAGAACCTCACAAAATTTTGACCTATAATTGTGCTGTTTTTTTTAAAAACTCTTCTCAAAATAAGCACACAATTTTTTTTTTTCAAATAATACATGTTTATTATACGTGTATGTAAGTTACATAACATCAATGTATTTTGACACAGATTAGCATTTGATTGATTAAATTTGGAAGCTTTTTGATATCAGTGAAAAGGGAAATATATTCTTATTTTAATACGTTCGAAAACAGCGATTTTGGAATAAGTGGCGCTGAATCTTCACATACCAGGTAGTGAATTTTAATGGTTTTATTTACAAATTGAAGGATTTAATAAGCTGCAGTTCTGAATTTAGTTGTTTTTCTGGAAGAAAAACATGTTTGGGGTAACTTTTCTAGGAAGAATAATTGATACAGTGTCTTTCCATTTATCTTTTTTGAAATTTTGGGAAAAGTTTCCAAGCTATGAGCATAATGTCCTATATAGCGTTGCATCCTCTGAATATTTTTGGCATTTTTAAATTAAAGATTCAATTGTAATTTTTTAATTTTTATTGCAGACAAATTTTAATAGTTTATGGCAAATTTATTTTATTTAATAATAATGTTATGAATAATAAATTTTAGAAATAACAATTTCTAGAAATATACATTTTATCTATTTTACCCAGGCTTTGATATCGTACAGTGTAATTTACCACAAATCACGTATGTTTTTCATATTATATGGAAAAGTTTCTTCAGTATTAGTACATTTTGATAATCTAAATATATATTCGAATGAATATTGAAATTTTTGTATGCATTTTTAAAAAAGATCATCAGAAGGTTTTTTTACATTTTGTCCTATTTAAGAACATGAACGACGACTAAACAATTTTTTTTTTTTAAGGTAAACGTTTTTTTCCTTTTGAATTAAAATATCAAAGCAAAATGGAGTTCATGAGAGATAATAATAAAAAGAAATGGAAATAATAATTTTACTGTAAGCATAAATATCCAAAAATCTTTTCATTGCCAACCCAGGGTTTTTACTTAATATTAACAAATTGTCGTATGTATTTTTATGTGTATGCTCACATCAAACGTTTATTCATTGAATACAACTGTCATTCTTAATGGTTATTATTATACGTTATGACATACTTAGGTGAGATATTAAAAAATAAATTTTAAACTTCTATGATCAAAAAAGGTTCATTACTGAGTCTTAATATTTTAGCAAACCTCACAAAATTTTGTCCTATAAAAACGCGGTTTTTTTTAAAAACTCTTCTCAAAATAACCCACAATTTTCCTTTTTTGCAAATAGTACATGTTTATTACACGGGTACGTGTAAGTTACATTACATCAATGCATTTTGATGGAGTTTCAAACATGAGTAGATCAGCCCCTAAAAAAGAACGGTACTAGGATTTCTACGTTAATAACGAACAAAATTGATAACTTCTAAAAATTTTCACCGCTCATGTTTGAAACCATAAGTGATTTCCAGAAAAAGCACAGAAGCTTGGAATTAATCATAACATTTCAGCCAAATTTTAATAGTTTATAGCAAATTGACATATTTAACAAGTGGTGTTATGAATGACAGCAATTTTATGTCTTCTAGAATAAAGAGTCTTTAAGGTAAATAGTCTTTAAGGTAAATTTCATTTTGAATTCAAATAATGCAAAATTTACAACAGAAAAAGCAGGAAAAAAAAAAAAAAAAAAAAAATAGCGAAGGAAATACCGATTTAATTCATTTCTTTACAGTCAGACCTTTTTACTTAATCTTACTACAAATATGTCGTATGTGTTTCGCTGTTTACATCAAACGTATATCATGGAATATTCTTAATGGTTATTATTATACGTTATGAAAAAATTAGGAAAGATATTAAAAAATAAATATTAAAATTTTTATGACCAAATAAGTTATCTAACTGACTTCCTAGCACTACAGCACATGATGGGCCAAGGCCGTTCTGCTTGCTGGCAGAATGGGAGACAGGAGAGTGTTGTCGTTTTACAAGATAGAATTGTCAGCCCTACGTCCTACAGTCATATCATTCCAAGACATACGGTTTAATGTGGATTTCCAACAATTACAGGCATCCATGTCACATTCGAGATCGAGCCCGAAGCCTGCGTCACTCAGCGCTAGAGCTTTTATTGCTCTACCATTAGGTCCCTGAACAAGCTATCACACAGTATTAATGTTTTAACAAACCTCACAAAATGTTGTTCTATATTTGTGCGGGTTTTTTTTAAACTCTTTTCAAAATAACCTAACAATTTCAAATAATTTCTAATTTTTTTTTTATAATATACTTTTTATTATACGCGTATGTAAGTTACTTTTCAATTATGAAAACTCTTACCCCTAATTTGTAAAAATTCCTCACTAACAATTGAACTAAAAAAATTAATCTACCTTTCTTATCTTAGACCTGCCATTGCATATGCGAGTTCAGTTTGGGATTCTACAACCAATAGCAACTTTCTCATGCTCGAAAAACTCGAAAATAAAATTATTGGTATGATCACTGATGCACCCTGGTATTTCAGAAATAATGATATTCGGCACTCTCTTGATACTCCTAGTTTCCGCGCATTCGTCGAGAAACTTGCAAAAACTTTTAGGAATCCGTTTACCGATCCACTAACTCCGTTCTAAATGATTTAAATATATACGACTATGTCGTCACTCTACCCAGAAAACGCAAAGGACCGCGCTATACTCTTAACATTAACAAATAATTTCCTCCTTTCTTAAGATATTTCGGTTTCGCTATCGCCTCGTTAATGTTTTTCTTTATATAGCATTTTGTTATTGGAATTAATTTTTCTATCAATTGTCAAAGGGATCGACCACAAGTCACTGTTCACCATTCGTCAAGTGGAGGTCCAAGGCACTCCATCCAGTGACCAATAACAATAATAATGTAAGTAGCTTTACATCAATGCATGTTGATGGAGATTAGTTGATATCCCTTAAACATGGACGGCATCGGAACTTCTACGCTAATAACGAACAAAACTGATCACTATTAAAAATTTCCACCACGCATGTACGAAAAAAGCGAATCACTAGAAATGGAACGAAAGTTCAGAATTAATCACAACACTTCGACGACGACGATTTGTAGGTTGACGGAGCTCCTTGGTTGCTGGGTAACCGTTAACTCCTTCTTTTCATATGAAAGGGAAGTTACTTTATCTTTAAGCCCATTGCATTAAAAATAAACACTCAATATAGAGATAATAAGATATGGAGAAGATAATTTTTTTTTCCTTTTCAATAAAGTATTTAATAATAATTAATTATAATTTAATAATTAAAATAATAAAGTAAAAAGAGGATTTTGAAGAATTAGATACTGAACGTAGTTTGAAAGAGAATTTAAAAATAAAAAATACTATCAATAGTTTAATCTAATTCAAAAAGGAGTACAAGTTAAAAATAACAGAAACGTTTAAGAACAGTTTGTTAAGAGAGGATGAACTAGTAATTACGGGGAAATCTGCTAATCGTACAAGGGCAGTTGCAAGTGAGCGATAGAAGTATGCATTTTAAAATTGAAGAATCAGAAATAATTTTTACATTTTTCTATTAAGAAGAATAATGACAACTGACGTGATATAGTTTTAAGTTAAATTTCCTTTTGAATTAAAATGATACAAAATTTACAACAGAAAGAACAGGAAAATGGAAAAAAAAATTAATGAAGAAAATTTAATTTAATTCATTTCTTTACACGCAAACCTTTTTACTTAATATTACCACAAACACACTCAAGAGCCAAAACATTATGACCACCCCTACATTTTGCAATGACCTCGCCTGGATGACGTGGAAGGCACGTGATCAGGTGGAAGTGGTATTTAACTGGTATTAAGTGGTGATATTAATCCATGCCGAGGTGGGTTGAAGCTGTGTTGCGCGCCAAAGGTGGGCCAACTCGTTATTGACAGGTGGTGATAATGTTTTGGCTCTTGAGTGTATGTCGTATGTGTTTTGCTGCTCACATCAAACGTTTATTATTGAATATAACTGTAATTCTTAATGGTTATTATTATACGTTAGGACATACATAGGTAAGATATTAAAAAAGAAATTTTAACTTTCTATGATGAAAAAAGGTTCATTACTGAGTCTTAATACTTTAGAGAACCTCACAAAATTTTGTCCTATAAATACGTGGGTTTTTTTAAAAGCTCTTCTCAAAATAACCCGCAATTTTCCTTTTTTTGCGAATAATACATGTTTATTATACGGGTATGTAGCAAGTTAGACTACATCAATGCAGGTCGATGAAGATTAATAGTCAGCCCCAAAAAAGAACAGTATTGGGATTTCCACGCTAATAACGAACAAAATTGATAACTTCCAAAGATTTCACCGCTCATGTTTGAATACATAAGCGATTTCCAGAAAAAAGCACAGAAGCTTAGAATAAATTTCAACATCATCATCATTCGACGAACGGAGTACCCTGGCCTATGATGCGGCCTTAAAACTCCTAAGCTTGTAAATAAAGTTCATGGGAAGAAAAACACATGGATAATACAAAAGGCAGTGAACTTGATTATGTCCTTGTTAGTAAGAAAAAGAAACGAAAAATAAAAAACAAAACGGAATGTAAATAAAAGAATGGCACAATTAAAAAGTTAAAATTGAGTAATTAGCCACAAGCGCAATTAAATAATAAATTTACATAGTATTTGCATTTTTTCTAAAGGGTTAGTAGCTGTTCTAAATTGGGAGTAAATATTATCGAGACCTCCGAACATTGAAAAAAGATTAGCCATTTCTGTTAGTACATACATCATCTTAGCAGCTGAGTCAGCATTAAGATTAGGATTATCATTATTTACAAAATGCGAAGGTTTCACAGAGACCGATGGTGCTGCGTGTAAATCTTTGGAGGTTCCTTGCAGGAAACTGGCATAGGATACGCCTTCTGAGACCGTGCGGCTGCTGAAGGCGGGTCTTGCAGGTGCTCGTCCCTGATTGGGAGGTGGGCGTGGCTTGGGGAACATCGGGCAGCCTCGCCATGCGGCAAGGTGCCCCATCTGGTGGCAGTTGATGCATGTCGGATTTTCAATGCGTACCTTTATGTGGCAATCTTTTAATTGATGCTCACCCCCGCACTTGAGACATCGTTTTTTATAGTTGCAGTTTCTTGAAGAATGATGGAATAGATTACACGAAAAGCACTGAGATGCTCCTGGTCTTCTATTAAACTTCTCGACTTTAACCGATAAGTGGAGCAGTCTGGTCACCTCAAAAATCTTGGCATTCTCAGGAACTTTTCGGTAGATAATCTGCCACACCGGAATGGGGGCCTTGGTCTTGAGATTGTGCAATTGTCTGACTTGGTCTAACTTGAGACCAAGTTCAGTGAGTCCATCAGCGATTTCTTCAGCAGTGTAGCTGACTGGCAGCCCTTTGAGCACCGCTTTAAGCGGGCGTTGATTTTTAGGAGTGATGACGTAATACTCCAATTGCTTCTCCGTGAGGTATTTAGCAACAGCTCTATGTACTTCCGGGTTTGCAGGGAAAAGTTTAAGCTGCTCGCCGGCAAGCTTAATTCGAATGTCGTTTTGATGGAGAGTGCTAATTTCAGCAATATGATTCTTGAGATCATCCTTATAGCGCACCATGATGGGCGGCAGTCTGGGTTCAGCAGGAACATCCATGTCGACATTATTTGCATCAGCCTCATCATCAGACAGGCGGTCAAAGTTATTGGTAGTTTGAACTTTATTAGCAATGTTAGTTTCAACAGTTATCCTAGCCGTGTGCCTTTTAGGCGGTTTAATGAATCCATCGTTAGGAGCAGTTACAGCAGGTCGTTTGACTTTTTTATTCTGAGGGTTAGGTTTAGATTTAGTTTTAGCATTTAATTTTAATTTTACTTGCGCATTACTATGCCGAGCGCAGTTAGTCAGCGGACATAATCCTAGTTCACTCACCCGTTTTGTTGTCTCTGCAAGTGCATCCTCAGCTTTCTTCAGTCCTTCTAGAGTGGGTTTCAGGGCAGTCGGTTTCATAAGTCCTTCATCGATCAGAACACCCTGATGCCTGATGATCTGTTGCATCATATCGACAGCTTTTTCTCTGTCCTTAAGTTGAGTCTGAGCTGCAGTGATGTGAGAGCAGTGTTCAGCTTCAGTGAGGATTGGCGAGTCAGTGATCATGGCTTCAGCAGCGGCGGAACTGGGTTCTTGCAAATGGTCCTGATGAGGACCGTCCCCCGTCGATAGGCGAGCATCTAGAATGGGCGAAAACTTGTTTTTAAAATCATCCATCTCTTGAATGAGCTTGGTGAACTTGTCATCCGCAGGATCCATCAGACCAGAATGACTCTCCATCTCCATCATACTAGAAACTCCCGCATAAATACTCATCACAAAATGTCGAGATCACCGAGCATCATACGAAAATAACTGACTCCATATTCTACATCTAAATTTCAACATTTCAGCCAAATTTTAATAGTTTATAGCAAATTGATATATTTCATAAGTGGTGTTATGAATTATAGCAGTCTTGTGTCTTCTATGTTACACTTTTTTTACATTTTACCCAGGAAGTTATTGTGCAGTGTAATTTGCGTTCTCACTTTTTTAACACTGTATGAAACTATTCCTTCAGGATCAACAATTTATTATACGTGTAAGTAAGTTACATAATATCAATACATGTTGATGTATTCATCAGTAATTATCCTCTAAAAAAGAATGGTTTATTCTATTGGAACCGCCACGCTAATAACTACTCAAAGTTTTCACCATTCATGTCCGAAAACATATGCTCTTTCCAAAAAATGTACAAAGTACGAACTAATCAGTCAGTCTTTACAGTTTAACGGAGTACCTTTTGCCCAGGGGGCCTTAAACTCCCATTTGGTCAAAATGTGTACGTGGCGATAAGTAGGAGAAACAGGGTTATCAAAAAAATGGAAATAAGTAGTTAAGGAAACTGTCCCCAAATTCAAAATTTTAAGAAGAAAATGAATAATATAAAACAGTAAAATAGCAAATTAAAAAGAGATTCCACAGGAGGATAGGGTAACCGCTGCTAGAAATGTTGACGAAAGCACGAGTTCATCTAGGATCTGCGTAAATCTGTAAAGAACCGCCCTGGGGCGTTTAGCATTTTCCGGCAGAGTAAAATCGTATCTCGGAAGATTACGAATTTCATCATTCGGAATAAGTTCAAGATTTGCATAGAATTTTTCATCAAGCTTGAGCATAAAATTTTGAATAGAAGGGAGGGTAAGACTGTGACAAGTGTCATCATTTCTAAAATACCACGGAGAATCAGTAATCATTCTTAGAATTTTATTTTGAAGTCTACTAATGTAGTTAATGTGGTATCTTGCAGCAGAGGCCCAAACTGGGAATATTATATTTATGTTTAATATGATTAAAATAAGTTAGTTTGCTATGAAGATATACACCTAAGTATTTAGTATTGTTAGTCCATTTGATGGGTTGATTAAAGAGGAAAATATCAGGTGGAGGGATTCTGCGTCTCAGTGAAGAGTACAGCTTCGGTTTTGTCTACGTTAATTTTAATTTTCCATCGCGTGAGCCAGGCTTCGAGCTGCGTGAGATAATTATTTAATTTACTAGAGAGTTCGTGTATGTGTTTGGTGGTGACCTCAACTGCTGTCTCATCCGCATATAAGCTTAAGTGTGTGTTGTGAGTGAGTGGGATGTCATTTATATAGATGTTGAATAGAAACGGACCAATGAGGGAGCCCTGGGGCACACCTGCATTGATAAGCCTCTGTGAAGAGAAATAATTATTAACTGTGAAAGATCTATTTTTTAGATACGATTGATTTAAGAGGATAATATGAAGTGGAAATTTATAAGCATGTGTTTGTGTTGTAAACCATCGACCCAGACCCTGTCGAAAGTTTTGGCAACGAAAGTCTTGGGCTTGATGGGCCAAGGCCGTCTGCGTGCTGGCAGAATTTGAGACAGGAGAGTGTTGTCGTTTTACAAGATAGAATTTTCAGCCCTACGTCCTACAGTCATATCATTCCAGGACATACGGCTTAATGTGGATTCCCAGCAATTACAAGCATCCATGTCACATTCGAGATCGAGCCCGAAGGCTGTGTCCCCCAGCGCTAGAGCTTTTATTTCTCTACCATTAGGTTCCCAAACAAACTATCACTCAGCCTTAATGTTTTGACAAACCTCACAAAATGTTGTTCTATATTTGTGTGGTTTTTTATAAAACTCTTTTCGCAATAACCAACTAATTTTCTATAAGTAAATAATATACTTTTTATTATACGCGCATGGGGCCTGAATGGCCGAGTGGCTAGCTCTCTGGCGCTCGGTACGATAGGTTTCGGGTTCGAGTCCCGGCGGTGCCATGGACGTCCGTCGTGGTTCGGAATCCACTTTAAACCGTAAGTCCCGGTCTAATAAGGTCGTAGAGCGTTGTGGGGGCATTGCTACTCATCGTCCGTGGCTTATCTTCAAGTTACATTCACCCCCTGGGTAAAGCAAAGTGAGTAACGTCTTTGCAGCGCTTGCCTTAAGGCATCCAAGACCAAGCTGTCTAAGGTTTGCCAGCTGCATTAGAACAAAAAAGTAAGTTACTTTACATCAATGCATGTTGATGGATATTAGTTGATATCTCTTAGACACGAACTTTTACGCTAATAACGAACAAAACTGATAACTATTAAAAAATTTCCACCACTCATACAAGAAAAAAGCGATTTATCAGAAATGACACGAAAGTTCAGAATTAATCACAACACATCAGCCAAATTTTAATAGTTTATAGCAAATTGATATTACGTTACGTAACATCAATGCATGTTTATCGAGTTCCTCAGTAGATATCCTCTAAAAAAGAACGGTATTGCAACTCCCACGCTAATAACTACGAAAAGTTTTACCACTCATTTCCGAAAACATAAGCGATTTCCAGAAAAAGTACCAAGTATCAACTAATCACAGCATTTCTGCCAAATTTTAGCACTATTTATCAAATTAATATATGTAATAAGTGGTATTATGAAATATATTAATTTTAAGTCTTCTTTCATATACATTTTTTATATATTTGATCCAGGAATATATTATAAGTCCCTTGTCTCTTTTCAATTCCTTCTATTAGTTCACACTCTCCCTCTATATATCTTGTTCAAATATTCAATCGTTCATAAAATACTTTTGATTCATCCACTCAAGTACAAATACATTTTTTTAACTTGTAGTTGATGAGATATTATAAGTCCCTTGTCTCTTTTTCAATTCCTTCTATTAGTTCAAACTCTCCCTCTATATATCTTGTTCAAATATTCAATCGTTCATAAAATACTTTTGATTCATCCACTCAAGTACAAATACATTTTTTTAACTTGTAGTTGATGAGATATTATAAGTCCCTTGTCTCTTTTTCAATTCCATCTATTAGTTCACACTCTCCCTCTATATATCTTGTTCAAATATTCAATCGTTCATAAAACACTTTTGATTCATCCACTCAAGTACAAATACATTTTTTTAACTTGTAGTTGATGAGATATTATAAGTCCCTTGTCTCTTTTTCAATTCCATCTATTAGTTCACACTCTCCCTCTATATATCTTGTTCAAATATTCAATCGTTCATAAAAAAACTCAAGTACAAATACACTTTTGATTCATCCATCTTGTTCAAATATTCAATCGTTCATAAAACACTTTTGATTCATCCACTCAAGTACAAATACATTTTTTTAACTTGTAATTGATGACAGTTTTTCAAATATTAATCCAGTAATAAAATTTAATTATTTAATTTAAGTTTTTTTTATAGACTTAAGTTGCATATATCCACGAATAGATGGCGCGAGGTAAACTTAAAAAAATGAATGAAAATTATTTATGAAGGACTTTCTTGAATACAGTGAAAAAAAAGTAGGAATAGAATTAAAAATTTTTTTTTATATTACTTGTTTCATATTATATGAAATATTTCCTTGAGAATCAACAATTTATGATACATGTAAGTACGTTACATAACATCAATCCATGTTGATGGAGTTCATGAGTAGATACCATCTAAAATAGAATGGTATTGGGACTTCTAAAATATTTTACCTCTCATGTTCGAAAACATACGCGATTTCCTGAAACACCAGTAAAGCTTTTAAAAAATTGCAACATTTCAGCCAAATTTTAATAGTTTATAGCAAATTGATATATTTAATAAGTGGTGTTATGAATAATAGCTGTTTTATGTCTTCTAGAATATATATTTTTTATATTTTACGCACGAAGATATTGTACAGTGTAATTTCCGTTATAACTTTTTTCATATTATATAGAAAAGTTCCTTAAGTATGAGTATTTTCTTAATCTATCTTAACATTCGAGTGAATCTCCTGAATATTTTTGTATTCATTTTAAATGGAAGAATCAGAAGAAATTGTTACATTCTGCCGTTAAGAAGATTAATGACAACTGGCGGGATACACTTTTAAGGTAAATTTCTTTTTGAATTAAAATAATGTAAAATTTACAACTACTATTATTACATAATTTACAAGAAAAATATAATTTAATGAAGTAAATAGCAATTTTATTCATTGCCTTACCCAGACATTTTTACTTAGTATTACTACAAATCTGTCATATATATTTTGCCGTTTACATCAAACGTATATCATTGAATACGACTGTTATTCTTATTGGTTATTATTATACGTTATGAAATACACAGGAAATATATTAAAAAAGATATGATCAAATAAGATTAGATAAGGTGATATCAGATTAGAAAGAGAGGATCAGATCAGATAATATTTAAAAAGATATGGTAATAATAAAATTATATGATCAAATAAGGTTCATCATTGAGTCTTAATATTTTAGCGAACCTCACAAAATTTTGTCCTATAAATACGCGGGTATACATCCATCCGCATTCCATCTAAAAATAACCAACAATACTTTTCTATGCAAATAGCGTATGTTTATTATACGCGTGTGCAAGTTACATAATCGCAATGCATGTTGATGGAGATTATTAGTCAGTCCCTAATAAAGAATAGTATTGGAATTTCCACACTAATAACGAACCAAACCGGCAACTTCTAAAAATTTTCACCGCTGAGGTTCGAAAACATAAGCGATTTCCAAAAAAAAAGGAAAATTTAGTATTAGTCACATTTAGCAAGTTTTAATGGTTTATAGCAAATTGAAATATTTAGTAAGTGGTATTACAAATTATAGCAATTTTATGTCATCTATATTACACATTTTTTATATATCACCTAGGAAGATCTTGTGCAGCTTAATTTCCCTTATCACTTTTTCAATTCCTACTATTAGCTCATATTCTCCTTACATATACCTTACATATACCTTACATATGGGCCAACGGTCGTACCATGCTGAATATACCGGTTCTTGTTAGATCACCGAAGTCAAGCATCATTGGGCGCGGTCAGTACTTGGGTGGGTGACCACCTGGGAACACCGCGTGCCGTTGGCAAATTTGGGACCTGAATGGTGGTCTAGCGCTCTGGCGCTCGGTGCCACAGGTATCGGGTTCGAATCCCGGCGGTGCCATGGATGTTTGTAGTGGTTCGGAATCCACTTTAAGCCGTAGGTCCCGATCTTCTATGACTGTAAGAGCGTCACGGAGCAAAAGTGAGGCTTCTACCTACGGGTGCTCCATCACAACAGAAGCTGCTTCCTTCCCCTTCAATCATGAGTACGTATGGGTTCGTGGGCTTGGCCAGCCAAGTGGGATAAGAAACAACAACAACATATATCTTGTTCAAATATTCAATCGTTCACAAAATACTTCTTATTCATCCACACAAGTTCAAATACATTTTTTTTAACTTGTAGTGATGACACTGGATGTTGATAGAGTTTTTTCAAATATTAATTCAGTAATTAAATTTAATAAATTAATTTAATTTTTTTTAGATTTAAGTTGCATATATCTACCAATTGATGGAGCCAGATAAACTTAAAAAAATGAATGAAAATTACTTATAAAGACTTTCTGCAATATAGTGTGAAAAAAGTAGGGATTGACTTTAAAATTTTTTTTATATTACTTGTTTCATATTACATAGAAAAGTTCCTTCAGGATCAGCAGGATCTATCTTAACATTCAAATGAATCTCCTGCATAATTTCGTATGCATTTTTAAATTGAAGAATCAGAAAGAATTTTTACATTTTTCTATTAAGAAGAATAATGACAACTGACGTGATATAGTTTTAAGGTAACTTTCATTTTGAATTAAAATAATGCAAAATTTACAACAGAAAAAGCAGGAAAAACGAAAAAAAAATTAATGAAGGAAATACCAATTTAACTCATTTCTTTACATGCAGACCTTTTTACTTAATATTACTACAAATATGTCGTACAAATATGCGTTTTGCTGATTGCATCAAACGTATATCCTTGAATATAACTGTTATTCTTAGTGGCTATAATTATACGTTATGAAATACTTTGGAAAGACATTTAAAAAGAAATATTAAAATTTTTAGGTCGAAATAAGTTATCCAACTAACTTCCAAACACTGCAGCCAATGATGGGCCAAGGCCGTCTGCTTGCTGGCAGAATTCGAGACAGTAGAGTGTCGTCGTTTTACAAGATAGAATTGTCAGCCCTGCGTCGTACAGTCATATCATTCCAGGTCATATGGTGTAATGTGGATTCCCAACAATTACAAGCATCCATGTCACATTCGAGATCGAGCCCGAAGCCTGTGTCACCCAGCGCTAGATCTTTTATTGTTCTACCATTAGGTTCCAAACAAGCTATCACTCAGCCTTAATATTTTAACAAACCTCACAAAACGTTGTTCGATATTTGTGTGGGTTTTTCAAAACTCTTTTCAAAATAACCAACTAATATTTTATAAATTGTTATGTTGTATTGATTACGTTTTGGAGGTGATTAATTATACAGATGTTACACTTGGCGGCTGCAATACAGCGTTCTAGCCAAATTTTAACGATTTATAGCAAATTAATATATTTAATAAGTGGTATTATGAATTATAGCTATTTAAAGTCTTCTAAATGTATCTTGACAAATATTTTCTAATATTTTACCCAGGAAGATATCGTGTAGTGTAATTTTCCTTATCACTTCTTTCATATTATATAGAAATGTTCCGTCAGGATCAACTGTTTATTATACGCGTAAGTAAGTTGCATTACATCAATGTATATCGATGGAGATTAATAGATATCCGCTAAAAAAGAACGGTATTAGAATTTCGACGCCAATAATGAACTAAATTGATATCTACAAAAAATTACCACCACTCATGTTCAAAAACATAAGCGATTTCCAGAATATGTACCTACTGTTGATTTTAATTACAACGTTTTAGCCAAATTTTAACGATTTATAGCAAATTAATATATTTACTAAGTGGTATTTTGAATTATAGCAATTTTAAGTCTTCTGGCATATACATTTTTTATATTTCATCCAGGAAGATATTGTACAATCCCTTATCACTTTTTCAATGCCTTCTTCCATGTCCAGAAAAAGTGAGGACACTTGTAGATAACGACAGCATTGTGGACAAATTTTAATAGTTTATAGCAAAATTGAAATATTTATAAATGATGTTATGAATTTTAAGTCTTCCCCTCCCAAGTCCTGCTATGCTGCCTCATCGTGGCGGGAGGGAGCCCCTGGATGGGTTGTGCGATGTACGTCGGGAGTTTTTACTCCTGGTAGGGCCACCCAAGGAATGAAGGCCACCCTATTACAACCAGCTAAAGCATAGCAGGCACCTGGAGGAAAAAGTCAGACTTCAGCCCTCTTGGTTCCTCTCGAAATTGAAGCTGCTTCTTGCCCTTAGCCATGGATCAGTTGCATCTAAATGTTAGAAATACAGCATCGTCCGTCGCGCTGGATAAACAGGGACGCGAGCGAGATTTAGGCAGAGGGTACCGCTCGAAAAAGTTACAGTCTCCCCCTAGTGTAGAAAGATAAGGAAACTTCGCATTTTACAGTGCAATATAAATGGACTGTGTACTCCGTCTTCTAGAGTCAAACTTGATAAGATTTTAGAGCTTGCCAACAAACACCAAGTGTCAATTATTGCTCTCCAAAAGACGAAATTAAATACAAGACATCGACTAAGAGTAAAAGGATATAACATAGTAAGTCAGGACAGGTCTTCGAATTGCGGTGAAGGCCTCATGTTTCTAATTAGAGATGTGTATTTTCAGGGGATCGACCGCATCAATTCACCGAGGAAAAGTCTGGAAAGTCAAGGAATTACAGTTTTGTTACGGAAACATAACAATAACGTTAACATTTTTAATTTGTATCACCCACCGAATAATCAGAAATTAGACTTTGATGCTTTGGAGGGACTATTTACCAATGCTACAGTCCTTCTTGGGGATTTAAATGCTAAGCACACTGCTTGGGGTTGTGCTTCGGCAAATAATAGGGGACAGGATCTGGAAAACTTATCAAATGATAAAGCCGTTGTTTTCTTAAATAATGGAACCCACACACATCGTTCTCATAGTTATAATACTACTGATGCACTCGACTTGACCATCTCTAGTCCAGACTTATTTCCATATTGCTCATGGAAATTTGTTGACTATGTTGGAAGTGATCACTATCCTATTTTGATTGAGTTGGACTACGACGTCAAGGCCTACGGAAACAACAATATATATTGGAATTTTAAAAACGCTAATTGGACTTTATTTGAGAAAAACCTAAACGAACAGCTTCAGAAGAACCCTATTACAGAAGATCTAGAAAATTAATGATTCGTGTTTAAGCATTCTGTTTTTACGGCTACAGAGGGTGCTATACCAAGAGGTAAGCATAAGAAAACAAGACCAGCTTTCACCAATGATTCACAGGACTTACAAAAATTATTGGCCAAAAGAGAACATCTGCTGCAGAGTCATAATTTAAATGATAACACAGATGCCGGAATTGAACTTAACAAAATTAATGCTGAGATCAAACGGGAGTATTATTCTATAAAGCAGAGCAACTGGCAGGACCTGCGTAAGAGCTTGGATTATAAAACTATATTAGAATTGGTAGGACAGCGGCTTTTTTCCAGATAGATGGGAAGTAAGTTAATTTGAAAATTGCGTCTATTAACTTGGCTATACGAGAAATAAAATTGAAGGGAAGATTTTATAACATTTTATTAGTTATATTATCTGAACCAGGAGCTTTATTAATTTTAAGGTTAGAAATACAATCATAAATACAGTCAACTTTAGTAACAGTAATTTTTTGAGGAATTGGAATAGAGTTTAAATTACGAATGGAATTACTGAGAGTAAGGTTAGTATGAGGATCGGGAAGATTATTTTGTTGAAATTGACTCTGAAGACTATCCGCGAGGATTTCTACTTTTTCTTCATCTTTTGTAATAGGAGTTGAGTTCGGCGAGCTAAGCGCGTTTACTTTATATTTTTTACCTTTTAATTGATTTATCGCTCGCCATATGGAGCCCTCAGCAACATCCAGTGTCTGTAAACGATTGGTCCAAGTGTTCTGAGTGAAAGCGTGAATAGCTCGTCGAAGCCTAGTTTGTGTTCTGTTGTATGTATATTTCGTTGAGTAATCACGGAAGAACTGCCAATTTTTTCTAGCTCTGTTACGTTAGCTTGTTAATGTTTTTATGTGCGGTGGGATGAAGTTAATGTTGTTCTTTTTTATCGGGTTAGAAGAGTTAGTATAAGCGTTATGGATTAATTCTACTCTTCTATTTACCTCTGCGTCGATTGATAGAGTGGAATCTAAATCCAGATTTTCAGGGGGGAAGTTAGAGCGAATGCTATAGAATTTGTTCCAGTTAGTAGATACATTTCGCACAATATTTAAAGGTTGGTAAGGGACAGAAAAATTTAATAAGATAGAATTATTGTCGGAAGACATTTCGGGGAGTGATTCAATTGCGAAGGGAGCATGGAAATTATTTAGAAGACAACAACAAAAAAAGATTATCAAAAGATATTTAGATTTTTACAACAGAAAAAGTAGGAAAATCGAAAAAATTTAATTAAGGAAATACCAATATTATTCATTGCCTTACCGAGACCTTTTTACTAACTATTACAACAAATATGTCGTATGTGTTTTGCTGCTTACATCAAACGAACACATTACATATCATTGAATATAACTGTTCTTCTTAATGGTTGTTATACGTTATGAAATAATTTGGAAAAATATTTAAAAAGAAATATTAAAATTTTTTATGACCAAATAAGTTATCTAACTAACTTCTTAGGACTGCAGCCCATGATTGGCCAAGGCCGTCTACTTGCTGGCAGAATTCGAGACTAGAGAGTGTTGTTGTAATGTTGATGAAGATTAATAGATATCCGCTAAAAAAGAAGGGTATTGGAATTTCCACGCCAGTAATGAACAAAATTGATATTTGCTAAAAATTATCACCACTCACGTTCGAAAACATAAGCGATTTCCAGAAAATGTACCGAATGTTGATTTGAATGCAACATTTTAGCCAAATTTTAACAATTTATAGCAAATTAATATATTTAAAAAGTGGTATTACGAATTATAGCTATTTTAAGTCTTCTTCTATTTTAAGTCTTCTAAATGTATCTTCACATACATTTTTTTATATTTTACCCAGAATATTACTACAAATCTGTCGTATGTATTTTGCGGTATACGTCAAACGTATATCATTGAACACAACTGTCATTCTTGATGGTTATTATTATGCGTGATGAAATACTCAGGAAATATATATTAAAAAAGAAATATTATACTTGTGTGACTAAAAAAAGGTCCATCACTCAGTCTTAATGTTTTAGCGAACCTCACAAACTTTTGTCCTATAATTACTAGGGTTTTTTTTTCAAATTCTTCTCAAACTAAAAAACAATTTTTTTCTATGTAAATAACATATGTTTATTATACGCGTGCATGGTACATTACATCAATGCATGTTGATGGAGTTCATGAGTAGACACCCTTTAAAAAAGAATAGTATTGGATCTTCCAAAAATTTTCACCGCTCATGTTCGAAAACATAAGCGATTTCAGGAAAAGTCAGGCAAGCTTTGCAAGATTGACAACATCTCAGCCAAATTTTAATAGTTTATAGCAAATTGATATATTTAATAAGTGATATTATGAATAATAGCAGTTTTAAATCTTCTAGAATATATATTTTTTATATTTTACGCAGGAAGATTATGTGCAGTGTAATTTCTCTTATAACTTTCTTCATATTATATAGAAAAGTTCCTTAAGTATGAGTATTTTCTTAATCTATCTTAACATTCGAGTGAATCTCCTGAATATTCATTTTAAATTCGAGTGAATCTCCTGAATATTAATGTAAATTTCATTAGAAACTAAATTAATATAAAATTTACAGCGGAAAAGGCAGAAAAAAAAGAAACACCAAATTAATAAAGGAAATACGAATTTAATTCATTGCCTTACCCACAGCTTTTTAATGAGTATTACTACAAATCTGTCGTATATATTTTGCGGTATACGTCAAACGTATATCATAGAATACAACTATAATTCTTGATGATTATTATTATACGTTATGAAATACTCAGGAAATATATTAAAAAAGAAATACTAAACTTGTATGATTAAAAAAAAAGTCCATCATTCAGTCTTAATGTTTTAGAGAACCTTACAAAATTTTGTCCTATAATAGCGCGGGTTTTTTTTAAAACTTTTCTCAAAATAACCCACATTTTTTTTTTCAAATAATACATGTTACAAAACATAACATGAATATATTTTGATAGAGATTAGCATATAGAGCTTAAGAAAGAATGGTATTCAAATTTCAACGTTTATAACGAAGAAAATTGATAACTACTAAAAATGTTCACCACTTACGTTCGAAAACATAAGCGATTTCAGGAAAAGTCAAGCTAGAGTTGTTAATAGAGTTTAATAGTTTATATCAAATTGATATATTTAATAAGTGGTGTTATGAATAATAGCAGTTCTAAATCTTCTAGAATATACATTTTATATATTTTACCCAGGAAGATATTGCACAGTGTAATTTTCATTATCACTTTTTTCATGTTATATGAAAAGTTTCTTAAGTATGAGGATTTTCATAATCTATCTTTATATTCGAATGAAACCCCTGAATATTTTTGTATGCATTTTTAAATTAAAGAATCAGAAGAAATTGTTACATTCTGCCGTTAAGAAGATTAATGACAACTGGCGGGATGCAGTTTTAAGGTAAATTTCTTTTTGAATTAAAATAATCTAAAATTTACAACAGAAAAAGCAAGAAAAAAGGAAATAATAATTTAGTGAAGGAAATACCAATCTTATTCATTGCCTTACCCAGGTTTTTTTACTTAATATACTACAAATCTGCCGTATGTATTTTGCGGTATACGTCACACGTCTATCATTGAATACAACTGTCATTCTTGATGGTTATTAGTACACGTGATGAAATACTCATGAAATATATATTAAAAAAGAAATATTAAACTTGTGTGATTAAAAAAAAGGTCCATCACTCATTCTTAATGTTTCAGGGAACCTCACAAAATTTTGTCCTATAATTACGAGCTTTTTTTTTTTTAATTCTATGTAAATAATATATGTTTATTATACGCTTGTGCAAGTTCTATAATATCAATGCATGTTGATGGAGTTCATGATTATATACGCTCTAAAAAAGAACGGCATTGATAACTTCTAAACATTTTCACCCCTCGTATTCGAAAACATAAGCGATATCCAAATACGTCAGGAAAGCTTTGAAAGAATCGCAACATTTCAGCCTCATTTTAATAGTTTATGACAAATTGATATATTTAACAAGTGGTGTTATGAATGACAGCAATTTTATGTCTTCTAGAATAAAGAGTCTTTAGGGAAATAGTCTTTAAGGTAAATTTCATTTTGAATTAAAATAATGCAAAATTTACAACAGAAAAAGCAGGAAAAACGAAAAAAAAAAAATTATCGAAGGAAATACCAATTTAATTCATTTGTTTACAGTCAAGACCTTTTTACTTAATATTACTACAAATATGTCGTATGTGTTTTGCTGTTTTCATTAAACGTATATCATGGAATATTCTTAATGGTTATTTTTATACGTTATGAAAAACTTAGGAAAGATATTAAAAAATAAATATTAAAATTTTTATGACCAAATAAGTAATCTAACTGACTTCCTAGCACTGCCGCCCATAATGGGCCAAGGCCGTCTGCTTGCTGGCAGAATGGGAGACAGGAGAGTGCTGTCGTTTTACAAGATAGAATTGTCAGCCCTACGTCCTACAGTCATATCATTAAAAGACATACGCTTTAATGTGGATTTCCAACAATTACAAGCATCCATGTCACATTCGAGATCGAGCCCGAAGCCTGTGTCACTCAGCGCTTGAGCTTTTATTGCTCTACCATTAGGTCCTTGAACAAGCTATCACACAGTCTTAATGTTTTAACAAACCTCAAAAAATGTTTTTCTATATTTGTGTGTGTTTATTTAAAACTCTTTTCAAAATAACCTAATAATTTGAAATAATTTCTAATTTTTTATCAGTAAATAATATACTTTTTATTATACGCGTATGTAAGTTACTTTACATCAATGCATGTTCATAGAGATTAGTAGACAGTCCTTTAAACGGTATTGGAATTTCGACACTAATAATGAACAAGATTGAAACTACTAAAAATTTCTACCACTCATGTCCGACAACAAAAGCAGAAATAGAAAATTCCAGAAATAGATTGAAAGTTTGCAATTGGATCACAGCTTTTCAACCAAATTTTAATAGTTTATATCAAATTGATATGTTTAATAAGTGGTCTTTAATAAGAGAATTATAGCAATTTTAAGTGTTCCAGAATATACATTTTATATAATTTATCCAGTAAGATATAAGTTTATATAATTTATCAAGTGTAATTTACCTTATCACTTTTTTCATATTATATACAAAAGTTTCTTCAGGATCAGCATTTTCTTAATCTATCTTTATATTCGTATGAATCCCCTGAATATTTTCGTATGCATTTTTAAATTGAAGAATCTGAAGAAATTTTTCAATTCTGCCATTAGTTGGTTTCTTGCATTACATTAGTATAGTTCAAAATTTTAAGGAATAACAGTTATAAGTGAGTATATAGTATATAAGTACGTAAATTGATTGATTAAAAAATATGTTAAATGGGAATTTTTCCTCCTAAACAACATAGAAGGCTAATGACAGCTGACGTGATGGAGTTTTGAGGTAAATTTTATTTTGATTTAAAATAATGTAACATTCCCAAAAGAAAAAGCATGAAAAACGAAACAAAAAAATTAATGAAGGTAATACTAATTTCATCATTGCCTTACCCAGACTTTTTTACTTAATATTACCATAAATCTGTCGTATATATTTTGCCGTTTACATCAAACGCATATTATTGAATGTAATTGTAATTCTTAATGGTTATTATTATACGTTATGAAATAGTTTGGAAAGATATTTAAAAAGCAATATTAAAAATTTATGAATAAATAAGTTATCTAACTAACTTCCTAGCACTGCAACCCATAATGGGCCAAGGCCGTCTGCTTGCTGGCAGAATGGGGGACAGGAGAGTCTTGTCGTTTTACAAGATAGAATTGTCAGCCCTACGTCCTACAGTCATATCATTACAAGACATACGGTTTATTGTGGATTTCCAAGAATTACAGGCATCCATGTCACATTCGAGATCGAGCCCGAAGCCTGCGTCACTCAGCGCTAGAGCTTTTATTGCTCTAATATTAGGTCCCTGAACAAGCTATCACACAGTCTTAATGTTTTAACAAAACTCACAAAATGTAAATCTATATTTGTGTGGGTTTTTTAAAATCTCTTTTCAAAATAACCAACTAATTTTTTATAAGTAAATAATATACTTTTTATTATACGCGTATGTAAGTTACTTTTGAATTATGAAAACTCTTACCCCTAATTTGTAAAAATTCCTCATTAACAATTGAGATAAAAAAATTAATCTACTTTTCTTATCTTAGACCTGTCATTGCATATGCGAGTCCAGTTTGGGGTTCTACAGGCAATAGCAACTTTCTCGTGCTCGAAAGAAAATTATTCGTATGATCACTGACGCACCCTGGTATTTCAGAAATAATGATATTCGGCACTCTCTTGATATTCCTAGTTTCCGCGCATTAGTCGAGAATCTTGCAAAAACCTTTTATGACTTCATTTCCCGATCCACTAACCCCGTTCTAAATGCTTTAAAAATAAACGATTATGACGTGAATTAAAGACGACTATGTCATCTATCCAGAAAACGCAAAATACCGTGCTATATTCTTAAAGTTAACAAACAACTTCCTCCTTTCTGGAGATATTTCGATTTCGGTTTCGCTGTCGTCTCGTTAATGTTTTTCTTTTTATTGCATTTTGTTGTTGGATTTAATTTTTTTAACGATTGGCAAACGGCTGGACCACAAGTCACTGTTCACCATTCGCCAAGTTGAGGTATGGTCGCTGCGCGGCCAAAGTACTGCATCCAGTTACCAATAACAATGATAATATAAGTTACTTTACATCAATGCATGTTTATGAAGTTTAGTTGATATCCCCTAAACACGAACGGTATCGGAACTTCTACGCTAAATAACGGACAAAACAGATAACTACTACAAATTTTCTCGCTCATGTTCGAAAACATAAGCGATTTCCAGAAAAGGCAGAATAGTATAGAAATAATAACAAGATTTCAGCCAAATTTTAATAGTTTATAGAAAATTGAAATATTTAATAAGTGGTGTTATGAATAATAGCAGTTTTACATCTTCTAGAATATATATTTTTTTATATTTCACCCAGGAAGATATTGTGCAGTGTAATTTCCCTTATCACTTTTTTCATATTATATCGAAAAGTTCCTTCAGGATCAGCAGGATCTATCTTAACATTCGAGCGAATCTCCTGTATAATTTTGTATGCATTTTTAAATTGTAGAATCAGAAGGAATTTTTACATTTTTCTATTAAGAAGAATAATACAGTTTTAAGTTAAATTTCGTTTTGAATTGAAATAATGCAAAATTTACAACAGAAAGAGCTGGAAAAATGAAAAGAAAAAAAAAATAAGGAAGGAAATACCAATTTAATTCGGTTCTTTACATGCAGACCTTTTTACTTAATCTTACTACAAATATGTCGTATGTGTTTTGCTGTTTACATCAAACGTATATCATTGAATATAACTGTTATTCTTAATGGTTTTTATTATACTTTATGAAATACTCAGGAAATATATTAAAAAAGAAATACTAAACTTGTAAGATTAAAAAAAAGATCCATCACTCAGTCTTACCGTTTCAGCGAACATCACAAAATTTTGTCCCACAATTGCGCGTTTTTTTTTAAAACTCTTCTCAAAGTAACCAAATTTTTTTTTTATATGCAAATAAAATATTTTTATTATACGAGCACGTAAATTATATCAGTGTATGTTGATGCAGATAGCCTCTAAGAAAGATCAGTAATTAGATTTCAACACTTATAACGATTAAAATTAATAACTACTAAAAATTTTCACCACTTACGTTCCAAAACATAAGCGATGTCCAGAAAAAGTACATAAACTTTACATCATGGTCAGCATTTCAGCCAAATTTTAACAGTTTATAGCAAATTAATATATTTAATAAGTGGTATTATGAATTATAGCAATTTTGAGTTTTCTGGCAGGGACATGAATGGCCGAGTGGCTAGTGCTCTGGCGCTCGGTATCACAGGCTCGCCATGGATATTTGTTGAAAAAATTGATGCCATTGATGTTTGTAGTTTGGTTCGGAATCCATTTTAAAACCGTAGGACCCGGTCTAATAGGATCGTAGAGCGTTTCGGAGGTATCGTTACTTCGCGCCCGTAGCTTATCTTCAAGTTACATGCACTTCCTGGGTAGTGCTAAGGGAGTAACGTCTGTGCAGCTCTTACCTTAAGGTTCCAAAGATAATTGTTTAAGTGACAGCTGCATTAAACCAAAAAATATAATTTTTTTTTTACTATCTACATTTGGTTTGGTTTGTCGCTTGACGGTTATTTTGAGCACACTTTGGGTTAACCAGACCTGGACCTGTTTAAAGTTGATTCCGAAAGACCGAAAGACAAAATTTTCACCACTTACGTTCGAAAACAAAAGCGATTTCAGGAAAAGTCAAGCTAGAGTTGTTAATAGAGTTTAATAGTTTATATCAAATTGATATATTTAATAAGTGGTGTTATGAATAATAGCAGTTCTAAATCTTCTAGAATATACATTTTATATATTTTACGCAGGAAGATATTGTACAGTGTAATTTCCCTTATCACTTTTTTTATATTATATAGAAAAGTTCCTTAAGTATGAGCATTTTCTTAATCTATATTTACATTCGAATGAATCCCCTGAATATTCTTTGTGAGCATTTTTAAATTGAAGAATCTGAAGAAATTTTTACATTCTGCCATTAGTTGGTTTCTTGCATTATATTAGTATAGTTCAAAATTTTAAGGAATAACAGTTATAAGTGGGCATATAGTATAAGTAAGTAAATTGGTTGATTAAAAAATATGTTAACTGGAAATTTTCATCTTACACAACAGAGAAGAGTAATGACAGCTGACGTGATAAAGTGTTAAGGTAAATTTCATTATAAACTAAATTAAGCTAAAATGTACAACAGAAAAAGCAGGAAAAACGAAAAAAAAAATTAATGAAGGAAATAGGAATTTTATTCATTGCATTACCCAGACTTTTTTGCTTAGTATTACTACAAATATGTCGTATATATTTTACCGTTTACATGAAACGTATATCATTGAATACAACTGTGATTCTTAATGGTTATCAAAATACATTATGAAATACTTAGAAAATTTAGTAATAAAGAAATTTCAAACTTACTATATTTTGCGGTATACGTTAAACATGTATCACTGAATACAGCTATAATTCTTGATGATTATTATTATACGTTATGAAATACTCAGGAAATATATTAAAAAAGAAATACTAAACTTGTATGATTAAAAAAAGGTCCATCACTCAGTCTTAATGTTTTAGTGAACCTCACAAAATTTTGTCATATAATTGCGCGGGTTTTTTTTAAAAACTCTCCTCAAAATAACAATTTTTTATATGCAAATAATATATTTTAATTAAACGCGTATGTAATATCACTGAGTGTTGATAGAGATTAGTAGATAGCCCCTAAAAAAATGTTAAAATTGTTATACCCAAATAAGTTATCTAACTAACTTCCTAGCACTGCAGCTCATGATGGGCCAAGGCCATCTACTTGCTGGCAGAATTCAAGACAGGAGATTGTTGTCGTTTTACAAGATAGAATTGTCAGCCCTACATCCTACAGTCTTATCATTTATGGACATAAGGTTTAATGTGGATTCCCAACAATTACAAGCATCCATGTCACATTCGAGATCGAGCCCGAAGCCTGTGTCACTCAGCGCTAGAGCTTTTATTGCTCTACCATTAGGTCCCCAAACAAGCTATCACACAGTCTTAATGTTTTAACAAACCTCACAAAATGTTGTTCTATATTTGTGTGAACTGTTCTCAAAATAACCAACTAATTTTTTATTTACCAGAAATAGAATGAATATGCGAGTCCTATTTGGGGATCTCACTCACAAAGCAGGAGATAGAGGTTGCTAGCAACCAAGGTTCTCCGTAAATCTGGCAAATCGTCGTTGCAAGTTACTTCACATCAATGTATGTTGATGGAGATTAGCATATAGCCCCTGAGAAAGAACAACATCGGTATTTAAATGCTTATGACGAATAAAATTAATAACTACACAAAATTTTCACCACTCATGTTCGAAAACATAAGCGATTTCCAGAAAATGTCCAGATTTTGATTCTATTGCATCGTTTTAGCCAAATTTTAACGATTTATAGCAAATTAATATATTTAATAAGTGGTATTATGAATTATAGCTATTTTAGGTCTTCTAAATGTATCTTCACATACATTTTTTTTATATTTTACCCAGGAAGATATTGTGTAGTGTAATTTCCCTTATCACTTCTGTCATATTTTATAGAAATGTTCCGTCAGGATCAACTGTTTATTATACGCGTAAGCAAGTTACATTACATCGATGGATGTTGATGGAGATCAATAGATTTCGGCTAAAAAAGAACGGTAGTGGATTTTCCACGTCAATAATGAACGAAATTGATATCTACTAAAAATTATCTCCACATATGTTCGAAAACATAAGCGATTTCCAGAAAATGTGAGGACAGTTGTAGATAACGACAGCATTGTGGACAAATTTTAATAGTTTATGGCAAATTGATATATTTATGTATGGTGTTATGAATTTTAAGTCTTCTAGAATATAAATAAATTAAGTCTTCTAGAATATAATATAAATCTTTTTAAGTCTTCTAGAATATACCTTTCTTATAATTTATCCAAGAAGATATTTTACATTGTAATTTCCCTTGTCACTCTTTTCATATTAAATAGAAAAATTCTTTTAGGATCAGCATTTGCTTAATCTTAGCATTCCAGTGAATGAATATTTTTGTATGCATTTTTGAAATGACGAGTCAGAAGAAAATTTTACATTCTGCCATATAGAAGATTAATGACAACTGATGTAATAATACAGCTTTAAGGTAAATTTCATTTTGAATTAAAATAATGTAAAATTTTCAACAGAAAAAGCATGAAAAACGAAAAAAAAAAAATAATAATGAAGTTAATACTAATTTCATCATTGGCTTACCCAGACTTTTTTACTTAGTATTACTACTACTATATTTTGCCTTTAACATCAAATGTATATCATTGAATATAACTGTAATTCTAAATGATTATTAGTATACCTTACCTCACAAAATGTTGTCCCATAATTGCGTGTTTTTTTTAAAACTCTTCTCAAACTAAACAACATTTTTTTTCTATGCAAATAATATATGTTTATTATACACGTATATAAGATACTTTATTTACTGAAATCTTCCTAATATTCAAAACAATTTAATCAAAAGGCTCCCAGATTATGACACCCAAAATCCCAAAAATGCTAAACGTCCTCGAACCTCTCTCATAATTGATTCCACTTCCCACCCCTGACTTGTTCCCGCCTTATTTTACCCAATGCGTTTTCGCAATCATTTCTCCTTACGTTGTACTTCTTTTTATTTTTTTAGATTAATTCTATCTGTTTACTTGTATTTATCTCGAACCTTTTTCTTCAACTCTGCTTCTTAATTATTTTTTGTTTTTATATGTTTATATATTAAATATAAATGAAAGAATAATAAATAAAAAAATGAATAAATAAAAACCTTCCTTGATTTGTTTAGATTACTTCAAAACTTTATGTGTCTCTTTCTTTTAATTCCTTATATATATGCATATATATATATATCTGGGCAAGTCACCTAGTTAGTTAGTCTTTACCTGCTTTGTTTTTCAATGTATTATCTCCTAACTTCAAAGGACGCCAACTCAAGATAGAATCTAGCTGCTTCTTCGCACCAACACAAATCGTCGTGAGTTACTTTACGTCAATACATATTGATGGAGATTAGTTGATAGTTCCTAAAAATGAACGGTATTGGGATTTCCATGCTAATAACAAACAAAATTGATAACTACTAAAAATGTTCTCCACTTATGCCCGAAAACATAACGATTTCCAGAAAAGGCAAAAATTAATTCCAGCAGTTTGATGATTTGTGTTGTTGCGAAGCACCTTGGCTGCAAAGCAGCCGCTAGCTTTTATCATCAGTTTGAGTCCTTTGAGATAATATACATTAAAACACAAAGCAGGTTAAGACTAATAGGTGACTTGCCCAGATATATATGTATATAGACATATATATAAAGAATTAAAAGAAAGAGACACATAAAAGTAAGTAATCTAAACAAATCGAGGAAGGTTTTTATTCATTCATTTTTTATTCTTTCATTTATGTTTAATATCTAAACATAGAAAAACAAATAGAAATAATTAATAAGCAGAGTTGATTAAACGGTTCGAGATATATGCAAGTAAACAGATAGAATTAATCTAAAAAATAAAAAGAAGTACAACGTAAGGAGAAATGATTGCGAAAACGCATTGGGTAAAATAAGGCGGGAACAAGTCAGGGGTGCGAAGTGGAATCAATTATGAGAGAAGTTCGAGGACGTTTAGCATTTTTGGGATTTTGGGTGTCATAATCTGGGAGCCTTTTGATTAAATCGTTTTGAATATTAGGAATACTCGAGTAAAAGTTATGGGCAAGCTTTTGAATAAATTGGGGAATTATTTGCAATTCGAGAGAATGGTGGATATCACTATTACGGAAAAACCAAGGAGCATTAATGATCATTCGTAGAATTTTATTTTGCAAGCGGCAAATAATATTAATATTGGTCTTAGCAGCGGATCCCCAATCCGGGCTAGCATATGTTATTGTAGGCCTCATGTAAGTTTTATAAAGAAGAAGTTTAATGTCTATGATGGTTGGAAAGTTACGGCAAATTAGAGGATACGAATAAGTTCATTGAATTTATCGCGGATGTGTGTTCCAGCAGTTTAGCTATATTTTAATAATTTATAGCTAATTAATATATTTAATATGTGGTGTTATGAATTATAGCAATTTTAAGTCTTCTGGTATATGCTTTTTTTATATTTTACTCAGGAAGATATTGTATAGTGTAATTTCCGTTATCACTTTTTTCATATCATTTAGAAAAGTTCCTTCAGGATCAGCAGTTTATTACACGCGTAAGTAAGTTACATTACATCAATGCATGTTGATGGAGATTCGTAGACAGCCTCTAAAAACAAACGGTAATGGGAATTCCATGCTAATAACAAATAAAAATGATATCTACTAAAATTTTTCACCACTCATGTTCGAAAACATAAGCTATTTCCAGAAAAACTGAAGACATTTGTAGATAACGACAGCATAGTGGACAAAATTTAATAATTGATAGCAAATTGAAATATTTATAAGTGTTTTTATGAATTATAGAAATTTTAATTCTTCTAGAATATACATATTTTATATTTTATCCAGGAAGATATTGATGATTTGTGTTGTCCGCTAGCTTCTATATTGAGTTGGAGTCCTCTGAAGTTATGAGAAAATACATTGTAAAACAAAGCAGGTAAAGACTAATAGGTGACTTTCCCAGACATACATATATATATATAAAGAATTAAAAGAACACATAAAGGTTTGAAGTAATCTAAACAAATCGAGGAAGGTTTTTATTTATTCATTTTTTATTCTTTCATTATATATAATATATAAACATATAAAAACAAATAAAAATAATTAATATGCAGAGTTGAAGAAAAAGTTTCGAGGAAAAAAAAAAACAAGTAAACAGATAGAATTAATCTATAAAATAAAAAGAAGTACAACGTAAGGAGAAATGATTGCGAAAACGCATTGGGTAAAATAACATGGGAACAAGTCAGGGGTGGGAAGTGGAATCAATTATGAGAGAGGTTCGAGGACGTTTAGCCTTTTTTGGGGTTTTGGATGCCATAATCTGGGAGCCTTTTTATTAAATCGTATTGAATATTAGGAAGATTCCAGTAAAAGTTATGGGCAAGCTTTTGAATAAATTGAGGGATTGTTTGTAATTTGAGAGAATGGTGGATATCACTATTACGGAAAAATCAGGGGGCATTAATGATCATTCGAAGAATTTTATTTTGCAAGCGGCAAATAATATCAATATTGGTCTTAGCAGCGGATCCCCAAACCGAGATAGCATATGTTATTTTAGGCCTCATGTAAGTTTTATAACGAAAAAGTTTAATGTCTATGATGATTGAAGAGTTACTGCAAATTAAAGGATAAAAGATACGAATGAGTTTATTGAACTTATCGTGAATGTGTGTAATATGTGGAAGATAGGTGAGATTTTTGTCGGGAATAGCACCGAGATATTTAGCTTGTTTTGACCAGATAACATTCTCTCCGTAGATAGAGATAGTTAGAGAAGCAATGCATTTGTGTGAGAAAAAGACTGCTTCATCTTATTAACATTTACTTTGATATTCCATTTAGTAAGCCAGCACTCAAGAACATGAACGCAATTTTGAAGGTAGGTGACGAGAAAATTAGTGTTGCGGTGTTGTGAAATGATGGCTGCGTCATCAGCACAAAAGCTATGTGTAGTGTTAGATGTTTGTGGAATATCATTCGTAAAGAGATACAGTAAACAAGAAAATAATTTTTTTTTCATTTAAAACTTATCTAGTGGTATTATACAATTACTAGTTAGTGGTATTATGATGATTTGTGTTGGTGCGAAGCACCTTGGCTGCGAAGCAGCCGCTAGCTTCTATATTGAGTTGGAGTCCTCTGAAGTTATGAGAAAATACATTATAAAACAAAGCAGGTAAAGACTAATAGGTAACTTACCCAGATATACATATATATAAAAAATTAAAAGAACACAAAGTTTTGAAGTAATCTAAACAAATCGAGGAAGGTTTTTATTTATTCATTTTTTATTCTTTCATTATATTTAATATATAAACATATAAAAACAAATAAAAATAATTAATAAGCAGAGTTGAAGAAAAAGGTTCGAGAACAAAAACAAAAAACAAGTAAACAGATAGAATTAATCTAAAAAATAAAAAGAAGTACAACGTAAGGAGAAATGATTGCGAAAACGCATTGGATAAAATAAGATGGGAACATGTCAGGGGTGGGAAGTGGAATCAATTATGAGAGAGGTTCGAGGACGTTTAGCCTTTTTGGGGTTTTGGATGCCATAATCTGGGAGCCTTTTTATTAAATCGTATTGAATATTAGGAAGATTCCAGTAAAAGTTATGGGCAAGCTTTTGAAAAATTAAGGAATTGTTTGCAATAGTCCGGCAAAGGGAA
Organism: Caerostris darwini; assembly: GCA_021605075.1. Lineage (NCBI taxonomy): Eukaryota > Metazoa > Arthropoda > Arachnida > Araneae > Araneidae > Caerostris > Caerostris darwini. Next base: position 451,644 of record BPLQ01004126.1, read on the forward strand.
CAGATAATTAATTATTAGTAATAAAAAATTTGGAAAATCCATTAATCAATATGGTGAATTTTTCGTCATTACTTTGTGCGTTTTTAAGCCCATTGTATAACACGTGGATATTTTCTTTATTGAAAAGATTAGCAAATTCTTTTAGAATGTATAGGAGTTGAATAATTTCAGTGCTGCAAGAATCATTTAGCGGATTTACTTGAGGAAGATTAGTAGTTTGTGCAGAAGCCTGTTGGGGTGAGATATTACCGGAGACTATGCTTGCGAAAGATAGGTTAGGGGTGATATTGCGGGTAGGAACGGAATTACAGGAATTGGCAGAATTTTGTGGTGGGATTCTGGATTTCGGAAATTTAGGGCACCCGCGCCACGCGGCGAGATGGCCAGATTGACTGCAGTTGATACAAGTGGGATTCTTCAACCTGTTAGTGATATTGCAATCTTTAGTAATATGGGCTTTACCACATTTTAAGCATCTCGGGGTGCTAGGACAGTTTGCACAACTGTGATGGAAATGATTGCAATTATAGCATTGCGTCGTACCAGGCCTGCGGTTAAATTTTTCAACTTTGATGGACAAGTATAGGAGTTTAGATAGTTCAAAAATGTTTTCGTTATGAGAGGACGACCTGCCAAACTGCTATCGGAGCTTTAGTTTTTAAATTTGTCAGCTGCGTAACTTTGCATTCGATATAATTCAAGTCTTGAAGAGCTTCTTCAATGTCAGTCACATTAGTATTTTTAGGAAGTCCCTTAATGACCGCCTTAATAGGCCTTTCATTTTTGGGAGTAATGATGAAATAATCCATTGTGTTTTTATTGAGAAAAGCTGTAATATGTCTATGCTCATCTGAGTCTTTGGGAAAGATTTTTAACAGTTCTCCGGAAAGGGTTATTTTTGTATCTGGGAAAGAATCATTTATAAGTTTTAATTGTTTTTTAAGGTCGTCCTTTTGTCGCACCATAACAGGTGGAATTTTAGTAATAATAGGGGTGATATTATCGTCATCAGAAGGAATATTTTGCAGATTGGAAAATTTATTTTGAGAAATAGGTATGGTAGTGGAATTAAGAATAACAGGTTTCGCCGTGTTCCGTTTGGTTGGATACTGAAATCCGTCGTTAACGCAATCACTTGCCCGTTTTGAGTTGCTTAGATTTGTAGAATTTAAATTAACATTACTAGAGAAATTATAGTGGACGTTGCAATTTAATATTGGGCAAGAACCTAAGAGTCTTACCTGGTCGTCAATGAAATCCGCTTTGCTGCTGGTGCGTCGCACGTTTTCCATACTTTGGAGGACCACAGGATCTGCTTGGATGTCCGGATCGTTCAAGTACGTCAGGTGCAGGGAGAGGGACTTTTCAGCAGCAGCTTTTTCACTAGCCATTTGTTTCAGGCGCTTGCAGATAGGCTCCGATGATTGCAGACTTTCGGGATCGTCCGGCGTCAGGGGGCCCTGAAAAGGACTCTGCCCGTCAGCGCTCGATGTGTCCATGCCGTCAGCCATCGCCAAAGAGAATAAACACTAGTAAACAATCGCTTTGAAGAAGAGATGAAACACACATCCGCTACTCTTAGTGGTATTATACAATTTTTGATCTTTATATATGATTTTTATATCTATATTATAGGAAAAAAATCCTAAAATATGGATAGTAAACCATACACCATTTTGTATGTAAACACTTTTAAGCTTTGTCATTTTAATGTACACACTGCTACTATTACAAAATGAGATTGCAGAGTGTAATCGTATGTACTACAGTTGATATAAAAATAAATCTTTAACTTAACTTTACGGAATAATTTTTAGCCAACTATTGGAACTTCGACAACAGAGTTCGATATCCAACGAGCCGAACGGAAATTTTCCGAAATTTATTGGTCAAAAATTCAAATTCTGTTGGAAGAAGAGAGAGAGAGAGAGCAATTTAAGTAACCCCATTTACGAATACAGCGGCGATTCACGTTCAATCTCTTCAATCGACTCAAAACAGTCCCCCTGCCCCCGGAGGGTTCTTTTGAGTTTATGGAATTGATAGAAGTCACACGGTGTGAATACGGTGGTTGTGGTTTAATTTTTGGCGAAAAAGTCACGAGGAATCAATGCAGTGTTTTCGGTACTAAAAGAGATTTGACGCATTTGAGGCCCAAAATGAAATTGACTGCTCCTTTTGAAATTCCAACATCATAAGCAGGGTTTCTAATTGTAAATCGACAATTTGCAAGCACCAAATCTTTAATTTTTTTGGACGTGAGCTTCATCGGTTAAGGTTGAAGGTCGACCAGAGGGCTCTTCGTCTTCAACGCGCTCTCTGCCTTCTTTGAATTTTTTATAGCACTTCTAAACATTTCTTTCCGATATGAGAATGCTCACTGAATGCCTTCTGCAGCATTCTATACGTGTCCGTAAACAAAATTGAATGCAAGTTCTTTGCTCAATCAATTGAGTCATTTCAGAAATCGCCGGAATCAGTTTTAGCGTCTCACAAAGCCAAGCGTAACTCAAACACTAATGAATATTTTGACATCAAATTTCACACAGAAACCAAGGACAGTGCCAGAAAACTAAAAAACAAAAACAAATTTGAAATTTCCTAAGCGCCGGGAATTTTAAATTGAAAATTGGTCTTACATTTTGGACACAGTAGTATATAATTTCTTGATCGTAATTAAATAAACAATATGATTTATAGTCTTCCTTTAAATTCCAAAATGTAAATTCCATAATTTAAATTCTAAAAGATCTAATTTTCAGGAGGATTTCGTGCAACCGAATAAAAGGCATATTGCCAAAAATAATATTACCTTAGTCTCTAATACTTCCTTAGCCATTAATAAAGAATTCCAAATATTAGAAAATAATAATAAAACTAATGAAACGAATGATAATACCGTAGTAATCCACATAATTCCTCCTATAAGGGTTAAACAAATCGATAACATAAAGGAATTCTCGCCGCGTGGCGCGGGTGCCCTAAATTTCCGAAACCCAGAATCCCACCACAAAATCCTGCTAATTCCCGTAATTCCGTTCCTACCCGCAATATCAACCCTAACCTATCTTTCGCCCGCATAGTCTCCGGTAATATCTCACACCAACAGGCTTCTGCTCAAACTACTAATCTTCCTCAAGTAAATCCGCTACATGATTCGTACAGCTCTGAAATTATTCAACTCCTATACATTCTAAAAGAATTTGCTAATTTTTTCAATAAAGAAAATATCCACGTGTTATATAATGGGCTTAAAAACGCACAAACTCATGACGAAAAATTCACCATATTGATAAATGGATATTCCAAATTTTTTATTAATAATAATTAATGTCTGTTCCCTTTGCCGGACTATTGCAAACAATTCCTCAATTTATTCAAAAGCTTGCCCATAACTTTTACTCGAAACTTCCTAATATTCAAAACGATTTAATCAAAAGGCTCCCAGATTATGACATCCAAAACCCCAAAAATGCTAAACGTTCTCGAACCTCTCTCATAATTGATTCCACTTCCCACCCCTGATTTGTTCCTGCCTTATTTTACCCAATGCGTTTTCGCAATCATTTCTAATTACGTTGTACTTCTTTTTAATTTTAAGATTAATTCTATCTGTTTACTTGTTTTTTTTCTCGAACCTTTTTCTTCAACTCTGCTTATTAATTATTTTTATTTGTTTTTATATGATTATATATTAAATAAAAATGAAAGAATAAAAAATGAATAAATATAAACCTTCCTCGATTTGTTTAAATTACTTCAAAACTTTATGTGTCTCTTTCTTTTAATTCTTTATACATATGTATATCTGGACAAGTCACCTATTAGTCTTTATATGCTTTGTTTTTCAATGTATTATCTAACATCAAAGGACTCCAACTCAAGATAGAAGCTAGCGGCTGCTTCGCACCAACACAAATCATCAACATAAAGGAATGCTTCTTCGCAGCCAAGGTGCTTCGGACAAATTCAAATCGAGAACGTAAAAGAACAGCTTAAAACTATCCATAACAATATCAATGACGATTGTATTAAAATCAACTTATCGGGAGAGCTAATTAAAATATATCCAAATAGTGACGATAATCATCGTAATATAGCTACTATGCTAAAAACTCACAAATACAACTATTTTGTTATCACACCTAAAAGCAAAAGATCGGTTAAGGCAGTATTCAAAGGACTACCAAAATCAACTACTACTGACGAAATAAAAGAAGAGCTCTCTGAAAAAGGCTTCACTGTAAGATAGAAGCTAGTGGCTGCTTGCACAACCAAGTTGCTTCGCAACATGTCAAATCAGTCACAAAGGCTTCACTGTAGAGAAGATAATGCAATTACATAATTTAAAAACAAAAGTTCCTATTGCTGTATGACAAATTGTTCAGCCTAAAACCAATGATAACGAAAAAAAAATTTCAATCAATAAATTACAATATCTTTCCATCAAAATTGAAAAGCATAACAGAAAACCGGGCCCTACACAATGTTTTCAATGTAACTTCTGTCATCACTCTTCGGCCAACTGCCTTACAGCACCAAGATTGTTTAAAATGTGGTAGCTACCATTTCACGAAAGATTGTCATATTAAGAAAAAGTCGAAAACCCAAGATTCGTCAACTGCAATGAATTACGACATACCGCGGCTTGGAAAGGATGCAGCAAATATCCACAAGTTAAAAATACCAAAAATGAAAATTCCACTCGTACCAAAACTACATTTACTTCTAATAAAGTCAATGAAAAATTCTCTTTCGCTAACATTGTCACCAGAAATAATAATGCTATTCAAAATTCAGTCAATCCAAAAACTGTATCCAACACTTTAATTCAAAATTCAACTCACCTATCTACTTTAATTCAAAACCACACAACCAACAGGCTTCGCACCAACACAAATCGTCGAAATAATTTATATTCTCAAAGAATTTATTAACATATTTGCAGGAAATAACAATATCGATAATCTTTTCAACCAACTACAAACTGCTAACAAACCAGCAGACAAACTCTACCTACTTCTATATGGTTTAGCCAATCAACCATCTATGAATAATCATGTCTAATCCCCATACCTGGATATGACATAACTTACCTACCAACAATAAAAGTCTGCGCAGCCCTCTGAACATACTTAATAAATAAATATTTTATTCAGCTCTCTCTATGTGTTGATATTGCTCTTAATTTTTCTTTCACTTCATTTACTGAAAAAACCATTTCTCTTGTCATTTAAATCCATAGGAACCATCAAGATAGAGATATATGGAGGCTAACGCTGCCAAAATGCCTCAATAATGTCAAACTGTCTGCCTTTATGGAAACAATATGATTTCTAGTGTACAATTAAAGAAATAAATATTAAATATTTTACACTCCTTCATTGATTTTTTTTTATTAAAGTAAAAGATGGGTCACATTTTTTTATTATAGTTTTATTAATATATAAGTGTAGTAGTTTTTTGTAGTGAAATAGTTACCTTGAGGACCTTGGTCTGAGCTTCAGAGCAAATAGAGATTAGTTGATGGACCCTAAAAAAACAGTGGCATTGGGAATTCCACGGTTACACGAACAAAGTTTTTCACTGCTTAAAAGTTTTCGCCACTCATATCCGAAAACATAAGCGATTTCAAGAAAAGGGATGAAAAACTAAAATCAGATATAGCATTTTAGAAAATTTTTAATAGTTTACAGCAAATTAATATATTTAATAAGTGGTATTAATGAATTATAGCAAAGTCTTCTGGCACATAATTTTTTTTTTATATTTTACCCAGGAATTTATTGTACAGTGTAATTTATCTCACTACTTTGTTCATGTTATATAGAAATGTTCCATCAGCATGTACAGTTTATTATACGCGCAATTTACATTACATCAATGCATGTTGATGGAAATTAGTAGACAGCCTACAAAAAAGAACGGCACTGGGATTTCCTCGCTAATAACGAACTAAAGATAAAAGCTGATAACTGCTAACACTATGTTTTCACCACTCATGTTGGAAAACATTAGCGATATCCAGAAAATGTACACTTATTCTAATTTAATACACCGTTTACACAATTTGTATTTAACGAAGCTGCTTAGCTACAAGATAGCCGCAAGCCGCTATCAGGGAAAAATTTCAGATGAGGAAATATATATAATACATGAGAAATCAGAGAAGTAGAAACAGAAAATTGTTCTTTGCGGTAGCGATTTCTTTCTACAGAGTTTAAACCAAATTTTAATGATTTATAGCAAATTAATATATTTAATAAGTGATATTATGAATTATAGCTATTTTAAGTCTTCTTCTATATTAAGTCTTCTAAATGTATCTTCACATACATTTTTTTATATTTTACCCAGGAAGATATTGTGTCGTGTAATTTCCCTTATCACTTCTTTCATATTATATTGTAATGTTCCGTCAGGATCAACTGTTTATTATACGCGTAAGCAAGTTACATTACATCAATGCATGTTGATGGAGATTAATAGATATCCGCTAAAAAAGAACGGTATTGGAATTTCCACGCCAATTATGAACAAAATTGATATCTACAAAAAATTATCACTACCCATGTCCGAAAACATAAGCGATTTCCAGAAAACATACCTAAATTTGAACTTAATATAGCGTTTTAGCCAAATTTTAACGATTTATAACAAATTAATATATTTAATAAGTGGTATTATGAATTATAGCTATTTTAAGTCTTCTAAATGTATCTTCACATAAGAAAAGATGGAGTAGGACATGGTATGAGAACATCGGTACTGGTTAGGATCAGTCCAGGTTGTGTACGAGGAAGATTGTTTAGAAGGACGATTACCTGTGGAAGACTAAGAGACCTGACTTTGGACCAGGAGCGATGGAGACCGCCGAGGATGAGTGATGGAGGAGAATGGAGCGTGCTGAGACGATCGACTACTCCGTTCCGGCAAGTGCACCAGGAGCGAGTAATCCGGAACTTATGGATACAACGAGAGCGTCAATACCCCCGGAGTTGCTGGCCTCGCCTATATTTCACGAAAAGCTATCTGAAGAAGAACGCTGTGCACGCATATCAACTGTGACCAAGAAGAAGGACCTTGCACAGAATCTCTACGATGCATATGCTGCAACTCTGACTGGATATTCTCCCGAGGATGATGATCTTAAAGAGCTGACGATACACCATGATGATCTCCAGCTTGCAATGAGGGAGGTAAGCAAACTTGAGCTTTGCCCATTGCCATCTTGTAAAAAACATAAAATTAACAACTTTAACTCTCAAATTAAGCGCAATGCTGCCCATCTTAATAATCATGAACATGATAATGACGGTTTTACTATGCCCTCCAAAAAGCTTATTGCTAAGGTCAATTGTGCTAAAAATCCTCAACATTTAGTTGAGACCAAAAATTCGTTTGACAAACTTATTGTAGACGAACAGGAGGAGCAGGACTCTGATACCACCCTATAGTTAAGAAAATGCCACCCATTATGGTCAAGCCAACAGAAAATCTAAAAACTATGCTTGCCAAATT
>BPLQ01004127.1:0-186480 GCA_021605075.1 Caerostris darwini
TCAGTACACTAATTAGTTTCTTGAACTACAATTATCTTTTTTAAGATTAGAAAAAATCGTCTTAAGAATTTGCATTTTAAATTCATTATTTTAAACTTTTCAAGAAATTTCCCCACGAGGTTTAAAAGAAATCTTAATCTTAATCCCGAGTTAAGTAGCCGAATTCAAACTATTTTAATCTTTCCGGTTGAAGATAATACTTAAAAAGATTTCAAAACACAACTTATCTGATTTTTAGAAACGTGTATAATATGAAAATAATGAGATTCCAACATATTTTATGTTTCGAAAAAATCCTTAAGCATTAAATTCTAACAATGTTGTGTTGGGAATTTAGCTTATTTTTTGAACAAATATTTTTATCATTTTTTGAATACCCTATTATCACAAATACCTTTTTTTTTTTATCAAATGTAGTTTGGAGCTGAATTGAATTATTTGTCGATGTCTAGAGATGATTATAGTACTACAAAAAAAAATTAAATTTAATACTGGGTATTTAGTTTTGCTACCAATTCTGGTTTGAAGGAATGGTTGTAAATAATTGAATTTCAGCAAATTCTTTATACTTTATCCTAAATAACATTGGTTTGGAAGAGATAAAACAAAACAAAATTTTTCTAATTTATTTTAGAAAATAAGAAATAACAAGAATCTGTTAAAAGGTCTTGAATTCCCATTGCTTCTTACAGAAGATAAATCACTATTTCTCTAATCTATATACAGGGTGATTATAATTAAAGTCCCACTTTCAAAATGCTGTAAAAAAAGAACCACTCGTCACATTGACTTCAAATTTGAACTGAAGATACTTGAAGAAGGGGGAAACGGCAGGGCATAAAAAAGGTTCCAAAGTGCATTAATAGATGGCGTTATAAGCGGTATAAAGAAAGTGAAATCGGCTGCCAGTGATATTTTGAATTGAAACTACAACGTAATTGGCATGAGTTGCATATTAAACCAACTGTAACGTCCAAAGTGCTTAATTGTTTCGGTTTTTTGACGGAAAAAATTACTTTCAAGTCATTCAACAGTTGTGACACTGTTAGTGGAAAGTCCATTCACCACGGCAAGGACATACCAAATTGGATGGGAAAAATCGGTGAAATTTTGTTGGAACGTTTTTGATAGCCCAATTCACTTTCTTTATGCCGCTTAAAGCGCACAATTTGAAACCTTTTTGATGCTGAACTTTTTTCCCCTTCTTCAAGTATCATCAGTTCAAATTTGATTTCATTGTAACGAGTAGTTCCTTTTTTTCACAGCATTTTGAAAATGGGACTTTAATTGTAATCACCCAGTATATGCATATATGAATAGATTCTTGTACTGTTGAAGACTGAATATAACTGAAAAATCATAACACTTAGTGTTATAATTTTTTTCTGTGAAGTTATCATTCTTAAAACTTGTGACTAGCGAAAATATTACGAATAAATTCGAATTAGTTCTTTTTTTAACTAAACATAAACAGTTTTCTGCCACTTGCATCTGTCTTTTACTTAAACAAAACTTTTTTCTGCTATTTGGGAATTGGGCCATTTGCCATTTGGCCATTTCTGAATTTGGTGCCATTTGATGGCTTGATTTAAAAAAAATCTTGAATTTAAAATTACAGTTTGAAATTAAAAAAAATTAATTAAATTAAAGTTAAATTTTTCAAATACTTATTTTCTGAAGTTTATGCATATGTGATCTTTTAATTTTTGTTTTGGGTTTTAATTATTTATATTTTAATCGAATATTTGAAAAAAAAATATTCAGTTAAAATAGAAAGAGAGCCCTAACTAGCGCTATTTAATTAAATAGCGGCCTAACTAGTATTACACTTTCCTCAATAAAAAATTCTTAGATAGCTGATTAGAGCTTTGTGGCGTTAGTAAGGTAGGGAAATTCAATTTTACATTACATTCCTTCTATCGTCATTAGATCTTTTTGTCTGCTTTTAAATTCTAAATATTTTCAATCACGATTATTGTTTCTTCATCGGACAAAACATAATTCTTAATTACTATCAATGTTTTATTTTTGAGATCGAGATTTCCTTTTGATTTCTTTGCACTTTTCATCTAATTTTTTTCATTATTTCATTATTTCATTTGACACTTATTAACACCAAAATATTATTTTTTATGAGTGTATGTTAAAAAAAAATGTAATTAATACGAAATTCAAAGTCAAGATCAATTTTTCCCTGACTGCAAACTAAAAATGTTTGTTTAAATCATTCTTTTCAATATTAACTAATCTGAAAAGAGGAAATAAAAAAATCAAGTAATATTTTCAAGTAATCAAGTAATCAAGTAATTAGCCGATTTTGAAAGATTATTTTTTTCTTATAAAAAAAAAAGTCTTTCAAAATCGGCTAATTTAAAATATTAGCACTGTATAGTTAACAAGGGTCATTCTTCTAGAAAACTCGCTAGCCTTCCAATTAATATTACCACCTTCTTCAATAAATAACTCTTAGAGATCTTGATTATAGTTATGTGGGGTCAGTAAGGTAGGGGCATTCAATTTTACACTATATTCATTTTGTCCCATTAAATATTTTTATAAATTAAAATTTATATGTGTATATATTATTTATAATTTAAAAATTTACGTGTCTGATAAACTATAGAGAAAATGAATACAAAACTAACGGCTGCTAAACAGCTAAAATTGTTGCAATTAAAAATAATTTCCTTGATATAAGAATGTTTAAGGTAAGTTATATACAATTTCATACAATCGGATTGTGTTTTTGTTAGCAGATAGTGATTTACAAATAATTAAGTGTTAGTACTTCTGCTACTAGAATATAGACATGTAGCAGATTCAGCATTATCCAAGGGGATTCTAGAAAACTTGCCACTTTAACCAAATTGTACAGACAAAATTTGTAATAAACGTTTTTAGGAATGGCATCGAGATTCGTAACCTCCAATTCAGCTGTAGAACCTTTCAACATAAAGAGTTATCGAGTCTATTTTTGACATACACACGAAATATTAGCTCAGCTACTCTCTCGTTCCAAATTTCATGCACCAGGTTAATCAAAATAAAGTAAGGACGGTATAAGGACCGTCAAAATCAAGTATTTATTTGGAAAAAAATATATACTCTTTCAATGATGAAGCATTTTTACTATCTGTGAATATAACAGACGTTCTTTTATCATGGTGTTGTTTACAATTAAAGCAGATATCACTAATGAGAAGGAATTGTTTACCTAAACTAATTGGACTCATTCCAATACAATTTCTATTTTTAAATGTCAATTCATAAATTGCAAAATCCTCCAAATACGTTCCATTCGCACTTGGTAAAAATAATATGGCTGTGCGATCCTACAAGGACCTGTGTGTAACATGTCGTTTTTTTCTAGCGTTAGTGACTGGAGGTTGCTGGAAAATCATATCACACACTTTATGGCTCTCTTGGTATCATCGACTCCATATTATGCTGGTAGGCGTTTTGCTTCTAAAGCCACTAACATATTTGTAACAATCGCCTGAATGTGTCCCTGGGCATTGCTATTTGAACTCGAAAAGCAACCCCCTTAAGAACGAACCCCCAGTCGTCTTTCGGAAGGTCAAAAATACCTGAGTTGACAGGGGACCAAGAGGATCTTGAAAGTCGTCAACCATTTTGGCATGCATTATGTTTTCGAACCAAACTTAAATAACCAGGTCCGCGTGCACGGCTAAAATATAACGTGTTCAAATGTAGACTTTTATACTAAACATAATGATAACTTTAAGCAGGCAACCAAGCGTCCATTGAACTCCCATATTTGAAACTCGATTTACAATAATGCTTTTTAAAATGACTATAGGTGATGTTACTCGTACATGTTTGGCTGCCTGATGGCCAATCGGTTGGCGCTTTGGTGCCACAGACTTCAGGTTCAAATTCCGTGGTATGGATATTTGATAGGGGTTCGATATCCACATTAAACTGTTGGTCCTAGACTAATTAGCCTAAAATGTACAAAATATGACAGTAGAGTGACAAACCAAACATGTTTGATGCGTTAAAAATCTATTCAGTTGCATATCGTAGCATGTGTCTTAATTTCAAACTCTGAAATTGTTATTCATAATATGCATTGTGCTCTATTTGCATGCATATATGTTTTTTACCACCATTTGCATTTTTAAAATAAATAACTAATACACTATAATTTCAATCTATCTTAACTATTTCTTTGGAGATTCTATGTCTTTGATTATAGTATAACAATATCAACAGTTTTCTTGATATATCAATGGATGCCAAATTGTTTCATCAACGTAATAATCTAAGTAATTCTATTATTTCGTAAGTCGATTTTTTTGGTACGATTTCGTATTAATAATTTCTGAAATGTATTGATTTTTGTAGCTTGAGAATGATGTGATTTTTTTAAAAAATGTGTATCATTAATACATCTGTATTTTTAATTAAAGTATTATTTTTTTATATTTGTTTTGTTCAATGTATATAGAAAGATAAACTTATGTCATTGTTTCAAATTCACTTAGTAACAAAAATGGCTGTTTTTAAAAAATAAAAAAAAATTATTTTTTAACAATGACCTCAATAAAAAAAAATAACCTCCTTAAATCAACTAAGGCCCTCTTTTAAGAAACAATTAGAATATTTTAACATTTTTTAATTCTGTTTTTAAGCCAAGAAAATGCTTCTCTAAGGGCAGACAAATATTTTTAGATTTGATACCCATTCTCAACGGAAGCTTATCCATTAACTTGGAAAATTAAAAAAAAAAAAAAAAAAAAAATCATTGCTGAACTCCTGGAATACAAAACGTGCTTTCAAGATTGTGCATTTTTTTCTTTTTTAAAAATAGAAGAGATTTATTTGAATTTTTTTACGTACGCATTTTTTTATATAAACTGAGCAATGGGAAATATTTAAAATTTTCAATAAAGTATTGCAATGATAGTAATACCCATACAAAATATTTGTCTAATTTATTGGTTAAATTTGTTTCTCATATTAATCCCTTTAAATAGTTAAGTGATAATATTTAATAAGTGAACGCTCCCTTCTAATATTTTTATTCCGTGTGCTTTTGCATAATTTATTTTTTGTTCATTAAAAATGTTTTTGTTTATGTTCAATGGGGAATATTTAGACAAGTGATCATCAACTACAGCAAACTAAGATATGTAGTTGATTCAGCGTAATACAGAAACACAATTTTGCATCATAAATCTGCACTTTTTTTTTTCAAATAGCAGGTAAATACAATTAAAATACAAAGAGCATAAAGAACAAAACAGAAAAAAAATCAACATTTACCCATAAGTTCTCTCGCTTACCAGTATCGTCCACAGACACCTTCAGAGGTCCTACTGCCTTTCGAGAGGGTTTATTAAATTTATTAGTCAGAGTTAAATTTCAATCGCCGTTTTGGGCATTAGTTGAAAAGAAAATATCTCTTTAGTATTAAAGTTTATATAATTAGATATTTTGTGAATCATTTCATAGTTTTCGGAAAGCCTATTTTTCTTCAATAATAATATTGTTCCTTCTTTCGAATTTTAGACTATTTTGAGTTAGAAAGATAATTTTTAAATATTATATTCTGCAAATTATATTCAGAATATTATATTCTTTCAAATATTATATTGCGCACTTACTGCAATTCCCATAAATATTAAAATTTGCACTTACTGCAATTCCTATAAAGAAAATATCTCTTTAGTATTAAAGTTTATATAATTAGATCTTTTGTGAATCATTTCGTAATTTTTGCAAAGTCTATTTTTCTTCAATAATAATTTTGCTTCCTGTTTCGAATTTTAGATTATTTTGAGTTAGAAAGGTAATATTTAAGTAGCAGCTATTTTTGAGAAGCACTTACTGCACTTCTTTCAAATATTATATTCCGCATTTGCTATAAATCGTATAAATATTTTATGCTTGCTAGTACTTCAATTACTATTCTTCTCTTAGTACATTTAGTAATTATCTCTTTTTTGAATCATTCCAAGATGTTTGAAAAGCCTATTTTTCTTCTATAATAATTTTGTTCCCTGTTTCGAATTTTAGATTATTTTGAGTTAGAAAGGTAATTTTTCTGCAACAGTTATTTTTAAGGAGGACTTATTGCACTTCTTTCAAATATTACATTCTGAATTTGCTGCAATTCTTATAAATAATATCTTCCTGCTATTACTTCAATTACTATTCTTCTATTAGTACATTTAGTAATTATCTCTTTTGTGAATCATTCCAAGATGTTTGAAAAGCTTATTTTTCTTCTATAATAATTTTGTGTTCTGTTTCAAATTTTAGATTATTTTATGTTAAAAAGGTAATTAGTTATTAAAAGGCAATTATGTTATAAAACCTGAAATTGTTAAATACATATTTTCCATTACTATAACTTGGAATTAGTTTACAAATTTCCTGTATTCATATGAACAAGTAACAATGAATATTCGGATTTTTCAGTAGAGGGCGAATATCTAGAAATACATGAAATAATGATGCAATAGTAAGATTTATAAAGATGTGGACAACTGGAAGGAATATGGTTACCTAATATTTTGCGTTAAATTTATACAAGTTAGATTATTTACTCAACACCGCGTGCAGCCTTATCACAGCAGCCATCGACAACTTCATCAACAAAAGCTTCAAGGACTTGAGCGGTGGAAGTGCCTTGTCACAGGAGACCATATTCTTACAGCTGGATCGCTCTGAAGCTTCCGCCTTGCAGATGGGCATGACTATCTGCAGCCACATATTCACAGCATTGGTTTGGCACAACGGATGGGATCTGCCAATTATGTCGGATCTCCAATATGGACGGCGATCACCTAGTAACTGCATTGAACTTATCGATGACATTACTGCACGTTACTGGTAAGCTTGATGTCATGCGACTGAACAGTCACAGATGGGACAATGATGAGATTTAAAAAAAAAGCATTCGAAACCAAGGAACATTTCCAACAAAAAATTCCCTGCGCAATATCTACACCAAAGATGACTTTCAACGGTGAAGAGAATTCTTTCACCATTGAAAGTTATGTCTGCAGTCAGTTGGGATTAACAATTTTCATAATAATCAGTGAATAATTTTATCCTTTATTTAGCAAAGGTTTAAATTATTGGAATTCACCCTAAAAAAATCATTTTCTGTTAAGCAAAGCACCAGCTCCATTCTATATAGATCCAAATGTAAAACTAATTAAACATAGGTTTAAATTCGATCTAGATTCATATTTTCGTGGTATGGTTTCTACAGAAGCAGGATTGGCACGATTGAAAATTTGTTCAAAAAAGGAAAATGTAATTAAGAAAATGACATCTTGTTTTATACAGTTGAATTAATAAAATTTAAATTTATGTAAAAGGAAAAAGGATCACCACACAATAAGATTTGGAGGAATTGTATAAGCTTAAATGGAAAAGAAATTTTAGAAATTTATTGAAATATATAAGTAGTTTTCATGTTATGCACTACATATTTAAACCACCCCCTTTGTTTTGCAACCGTGCACTCTCCTATGCACTGCAAAAGCGCCCTTTGTGGCGTTCAGGAGAAATGATCAGTAGGCATAGAGACTCTTACCCGAGTGGAAGTACTGCGCAACCGTTGCTGCCTCAGAGACGTTTAGTTTACAAACTCGCATCTCGGGAGAAAATATCTATATTTATTTTCGGCCTAGAAGTGGAATCTTTAAATGTGTTAAATATTGTATATCTATAATTGTATGTGTATACGGTGTTTGTGCGCGTATAAATAAAGCTGTGGGTTCACAAACCTGTGTCTCAAGTCTCAACACAACCCCACCCAGATCCAGCTGCACAAACAACAGAAAACACTACAGTCTCTATATGTTTTTGAAATACTTTACAATTACCACGATGTTTCTTTATAAAATACTAATTGAGATATGATTAAAAAATTCATTTTTTATGTTTAAAAGATAATTTTTATATTCCTTCTCAGGAAGTCAAGAATGAATTACATTTTAATTGCATTTATCGATTATTATTTTTATACATTTTTATTCCTACTTTTTCATATATTTATTATATTTTGTATACATTTATATATTTATATTGACATTTATGCATTTCATTTATTATTATTTATTTTTTTACATTTGCATTACTATTACATTTTCTTACACTTTTAAACATATATTTATGTATATTTTCATACATTTGTTATTATTTTATGATACATATTTCATACATTTTTATACATTACGTTATTTTATTATTTTTTTAATAAAATAACTTACATACGTATCTAATATATAGCAACTTAAAATGAATTTTATGATTATAAAAATAAGATCGCTAATTAGATCCTCGCATGATTCCTTACAAAAAGCTTACTTGAAAGCTCTGTTTTTTCACTCGCGCCCTTTAAAATAAATTTATTAACCTCTTACGCCATTAGTTCTATTCTAAAAGATTCGCATTTCCTTTTACTAATTAGTTTACAGTGCAGGAGGTGATTTCCATTTGGTTCTTGCAAGGTATCGAGTTATTTTCTCTTTATTAAAAATAATTTACTTTTTCATCTTAAAAGAAAGAATTTGTTATTCTTAGAAAAAAAATTACTCTAATTTGTCATTTTTTTCAGTGTTGTTATTCCAACATAAACAAATGGATAATATATTTTTTTCGTAAAAAAAATAACATAAAACTTGCAATTACGTAGAAGTACTTTTTATGCAAAATACGGATAATTGAAAAATTAAATTAGTGTTTATTCGTAATAGGATTTATTTAGTTTGTTAGTTTAAAGATTTTAAAAATATTGTAATGAGTTTAGACGAGTCTTAAATTAATTATAAATTTACATTTTTGGAAGGGGATATACCTGATAATTGTGATTTATAAATAGTTTTCACTGAAATGAATATGATTTGCATATATTCTATACGAAAAATTCTAATAAAGGCGATTTTTAAACTTTTGGATGTTTAGTTGATAACTGAAACATCAATTTAAATAATGTTTGTTAAAATTATAAAATATTGAGTGTGAGTTAATATAAAGAATAGAAATAATATAATGTTTTTCATAAAATTAATTAATTGAAAATGAAGTTTATTGAAATGAATATGAATTGCATTAATTTCAATACGGAAAGTACGGAAGTATTTCAATACGGAATTTCTAACAAATATAATTTTCAAGCTTTTGAATGCTTAGCTGGTCATTGAAGCATTAATTTATCAACAAATAATATTTGCTAAAATTATAAAATACTGAGTGTCAGTAAAGTAAATACTGAGTGTCAGTAAAGTCACTGAGTAAAATACTGAGAGATACTTTTCTTCTTTCTTATCCCACTTGGTGGACAACATCATCATTTGTAGCAAGCCCTACAAAAAATACAAATGCTTTTTGGCTACTGATGCCTCCAGAATTCACATCGAACTGCCATATTTTTAATTTAATTGTTTGTATTATCTCCTGTAGATTCAAACAAACTATTTTTTTGTAGAGTATAATTAAGAATATTTGTTGGGCGTCTACTCGTTGATTATATCTGAACCTCGAAGTATTAAAGCAAATATGCCTCTGCTACTTCCTACTAATGTCGATGGATATTGCATAATGTCTGAGAATAGTATTGCATAATGTTTTTTGAAATTAAAATTACTTGTTGTTTAAATAAATTTTACCTTGAAATTTCCATTGTATTTGTCAGGCAGCTGATTGATAATAAAACTCAAATAAAATATGGCCTAACAATAACAAATACTTTTACTGGAATTTTAATTTAAAATTATAATTCATATTCTTTAAGAAGAATATGCAAATTATATTTGTTATTTTATTGCAGGTTTGTAAAGGTGCTCTGTGCTTTCCTAATCCTGAATAGAAGAGGACGCCGAAGTTTTATACATTTTCTTATAAAAAAATAAAGAAGAATTTTATTAAGGAAATATATCAAGAGCGTTTTTGTTTCTTGCTTTTAATTAGAATGTAAAAATTAAAAAAAAAATAAAAATTGCATTTCATAAAATTTCATTGATACATTTTAAGACTAGAGATTATTTTAACTCTAGAGATAATTATATTGTTACAAAAGTTAAATTTAATACTGGGTATTTAGTTTTGCTACCAATTCTGACTTGAAAGAAGGATTTTAAGTAATTTAATTCCATCAAACGCTCTATAGATTATCTAACTAACAATATTTTGTAAGAGACAAAAATAGTCTTATTCTAATATATTTTAGAAAATAAAGAATAATAAGAATCTGTTGAAAGGTCTTGATTTGTCATTGCTTCTTATAGAAATCACTATTTACTTAATCTCTACAAGGTGATTATGATTGAAGTCCCACTTTCAAAATGCAGTAAAAAAAGAACCACACGTCACAATAAGTTCAAATTTAAACTGAAGATACTTGAAGAAGGGCAAAACGATGGGTCATCAAAAAGAGTCCCAGACTGTATTAATAGATGGCGCTAAAAGCGGTATAAAGAAAGTAAATTCGGCTGCCAGTGATATTTTGAATCGAAATTACAACATATTTGACATGAGTTGCACATTAAACCAACTGTAGTGTTCAATGTGCTTAATTGTTTCAGATTTTTGGCGGAAAAAATGACTTCCAAGTCATTCAACAGTTGTGACATTGTTGGTGGAAAGTTCATCCACCACATCAAGGTTATACCAAATTGGATGGGAAAATTCGGTGAAATTTTGTTGGATCTTTGGTTGGGTTCTTTTTTGACAACATTTTGAAAGTGGGACTTTAATTATAATCACCCTGGATCCTTGGAAATGGATTCTTGTAACGTTGAAGATGCAATGCATTTAGAGTACTAATTTTCTTTTCTGTGAATTTTTCATTCTTAAGCCTTAAAAGCAAGGTATAGCCAAACTATTACGAATAAATTGGAATTAGTTAATTTTTGTAATTTACAAAAACTATTTTCTGTCTGGCGCATCTGACTTTTAATTAAACAAAACTATTTTCTGCCTCGTGGGTTCTGGTTCCAGTTGATAGTTTGATTTAAAAATTTTCTTTAAATTAAAGTTAAAAGTTTAAAATGAAACAAAATTAATTAATTTAAAGTCAAATATTTCAAATACCCATTTTCTGGAGTTTATGCGTTTGTGGTTTTTTAACATTTTTTTTTGTTGTTTCTTTCAAATATATAATTATGTATGTTTACATTCTAATTTTTTCAAAAAACAAAAAAAAAAAATTCTTAATAATTATCAGTATTTCGTATTTGCGATGGAGATTTTCTTTTGATTTCGTTGCACTTTTAATCTTATTTCTTAGTAAAATATACCAAAACCAACGGCAAAATATTCAAAATTTCATATTTTTCATAAGCGTTTGTTAAAAAAATATAATTACTATGTAAAGTCAGGGTCAATTCTTCCCTGACTGATAACTAAAAATTATAAATGCTTAAATCATTCTTTTTAAAATAAGCTAATTTGAAAAGAGGAAATAAAGAAAAGCTAAAAAAAAAAATCTTTTAAAATCAGCTAATTTGAAATAATAGCACTGCTTAGTTAATAAGGTAGGAGGA
This sequence comes from Caerostris darwini, assembly GCA_021605075.1. Taxonomy (NCBI): domain Eukaryota; kingdom Metazoa; phylum Arthropoda; class Arachnida; order Araneae; family Araneidae; genus Caerostris; species Caerostris darwini. Next base: position 11,526 of record BPLQ01004127.1, read on the forward strand.
AATAAAAGAAACCAGGATAGAAACCTGGCCTCCAACTAGTATTACTCCTTTCTCAATAAATAACTCTTAGATAGCTTGGTTATAGCTATATGGGGTCAGTGAGGTAGGGACATTTAATTTTACACTACATTCATTCTGCCGTCACATTAAACCTTCCTGTCTAATAAAATACAGCGAAAATAAATACCTGAGCAAGCAGTTAGCATTGTTGCAATTTAAAAGAATTTGCCTTCATATTTTAAGAATGTTTAAGATAAGTTATAACAATTTCATAAGAGTAAGAATATACAATTTCAAACAAAATTTTTAGAATAATAAGAATATATTATGTGAATAGGTTTTCAAATAATGGGTGGTAGGACTTCTGCTAGTAGAATGATAGATATGTATCAGCTTCAGCATTACCCAAGGTACGTCTGGAACGTACCTTAAATCTATCCAACTTGTAGTAACACAATTTGGAATAAACACTTTTATAATGGCATCTAGGTTCATAACCTGGTTAGATGGTAGGATTTTCCAACAAAAACAGGTACCGAGTCCATGTTTGGCATAGACACAAAAAACTGGCTAAACTGCTGTCTTCCAAATCTAATACACGCCGGTAATGAGACCCAGGAAAACCAGTGTTAACTTGGAAAATAATGTGTACTCTCACAATGATGAAGCACTCTTTTTTTCTGTCATTATAGCATGATTTCCTTTCTCCTGCCGTAGCTTGCAGATATCACTAAGGAGTAGGATTAGTTTACCTAAACTAATTGAACACATTCATATGCAACTTCGATTTTTAAATACCAATTTATAACAGTTGCAAAATCTTCTAAGTTTCATTTGCATCTGGCAAAAATATCAAATACGTTTCATTTACATCTGGTGTAACATGTCAGATTTTTCTGGCGGTAGTGATTGGGGATTGATGGAATATCACATAACACTCTTTATAGCTCTCTTGGTGTCGTCGACTCCATATTCTGCAGTTAGGCGTTTTGCTTCTAAGGCCTTAATGATATTCGGAAAATTCACCTGAATGTTCGTGTGTCCGGGCATTGGAATTTGAACTCGAAAAGCAAACCCCCTTATCTCCCCTTATGAGCGAGTTTCCAGACATCTTTCGGAAGGTCGAACATCCTTTAAAACGAAAAGTTGACATGAGATTCAAGCAGATTGATTGGCCAAGTGGGCAAACATTTTGGTGGATTAAGTTTCCAATAAAATTGAAATAAATCGGTTTGGGCAGCATTCATGTGCTGTGCTCAAATTAACGTGTTCAAACATAGACACAATTTTATACAAAACATAATGATAACTTTATACAGACAACCATAGCGATTTCCCTATGTGAAACTCGCTTCGCAATAATGCCTTTTAAAATGGCAGTAGGGGACGTTACTCCTACAGGTTTGAAGTCTTGGAATTTCTATTCAGTTGCATTTCATAGCATGTTGTATTTAACTTAATATTTCATAATTCGATTATGTGTGCTGCAAAGATGTTCTTATCATCTTTTGTTTTTTTTATACTGAATAACTAATAGTACTTAATTTAAATCTATATTAACTATTTGTATGGAGCTTATATGCCTTCGGTGCCTGATGGCCGAGTGATTAGCGCTCAGTAACACAGGTTACGGCTTCGAGTCCCGGCGATGCCATGGCTATTCGTAGTGGTTCGAAATCCACTTTAAATCATAAATACCTGCTTAATATGGCTGTAGAGCTTAGGACTGACAACCCTATTCCGTAAAAAGAAAACATCTCCTGTCTCCAAATCTGCTAGTAGGCAGACAGCCTTAGCCCAGCTTGGGGCTGTTGCGCCATTGATGATGATTATATATGTCTTTGGTTATGGTATAGCGATATCAACAGTTATTTTGGTACATCAATGTATGCCAAATTTTGTCATCTGCGCTTTTATATTTAATGTTTCCCTTTAAATCTAAATCTAATTTTAAGTTTTGCTACGGTTTAGCATTAGGAATTTCTAAAATTTATTTATTGATTGATTGATTTTTGAAGCTTAAAATGCATATGAACTTTTAAAATTATTTATTATTAATGCGTGTTTATTAATTATTAATTTTTTATATTTCTTTCGTCAATGTACAGAAAGATAAACTTATTCCATTGTTTCAATAGCAACAAAAATGCTAGTTTTTTTAAAAATAAAAAAGAGAGGCTTTGTGAGAGTGACCTCAATAAAAAAAATATATCCATAAATCAACTAAAGCCCTCTTTTAAAAAGCAATTTGAATATTTTAACTTTTTTTAATTTTGTTTTTAAGCGAAGAAAACGCTTCTCTAAATGCAGACAAATGTGTTTAGTTTTGATGCCCATTCTCAACGGAAGCTTATACCATTAACTTGGAAAATAAAAAAATACATTGCTAAACTCCTGGAATACAAAACATGCTTTCAAGATTGAGTATTTTTTCTTTTTAAAAATAGAAGAGATTTATTTGAATTTTTTATACACATTTTTTTTTATGAATAGAGTAATAAGAGGTATTTAAAACTTCAGAAATTGAATTGCAATGATTGTAGTAGCTATATTAAATATATGAATATTTGTCTAATTTATTGGACGGATTTTTATCTCTTACTGATCATTTTTAAAAGAGATCACCATAATCATCAGTGGCGTAACAGCCCCATGCTGGGCCAAAGCCGTCTGCCTGCTGGCAAATTTCTAGACATGTGACGTTTTTTTCTTTTTACGAGGTAGGGTTGTCAGCCATACGTCCAACGCTCTACAGCCATATTAGACTAGGACCAGGACAGCCCAGTGTGGGCCAACGCCGTCTACCTACTCGCAGATATCGAGACGAGAGATGATTTTCTTTTTTCACTGGTTAGGGTTGTCAGCACTACGCCCAAGGAACAACAGTAACATACGGCTGAAAGGGGATTCCGAACCACTACAAACATTCATGGCACCGCCGGGACTCGAAACGTGTGGCATCGAGCGCCAAGCGCTAGTCACTCGGCCATAAGGCCACTTTAAAAGAGATAATATTTAATAATTGCTTCATTCTAATGTTTTTACTCGTGCTTTTGTATAATTTATTTGTCTATTCATTAAAATGCTTTTGTTTCAGTTCAATGGGGGATATTTAGACATGTGATCATCTAGTACTGCAAACTCAGATATGTAGTAGATTCAGCTTAACCCAGGAACACAATTTCGCATCATAAATGGGATTTTTTTCCAATGGCAGGCAAATACAATTACAATACAAAAAGCAGAAAGAACAAAACAGAAAAATTCAGCATTTGCCCATAAGTTCTCTCGCTTGACAGTATTATCCGCAGACACTATCAGCAGATAAGACCGGACAAAGGAATAGATCATAGCCTCTATTTCATCCTTGGAATCATAATGTAACTTGATAACATATTTGTAACTTGAAAAATTACATACTAATTGTATCATCTAAATTATAGTTCAAATAATAAAATAGAAGAATATGGAGAAATAAAAAGAAAAATAAGAAACATATGAAGCAATATATCTGTGTTGCTTATAACTTTTGCTCTTCCAATCTCGAAAATCACGCTCTTTCTTTGCAAGCTGCTTCTGAAATTTAATTTATTGCATTGTTTTTGTCATTGGAATCAGTAACTTTTGTGAAATAGAATATTTTCAAATATTTGAAATAACATATAAGAGTTGGGTAATACATATATTATACATTTTTTATATACTACGTTGATTCAAAATAAATAAAAAAATCCCAGAAAGCAATTTAATTCGATCATAAAATTAGAAAAAAAAATTTATTTATTACTTTTTTTAAAGGTAGAGATTGGAACATAAAAAAATAACTGTAACTAGAAAATTTACAAACTAACTACAAGATCTAAATTATAATTCAAATATTAAAATAATTAGAAGGATAAGCAGAAATAAGAAGAAAAAAAATATGAAACAATATATCTGTTTTTCTTATAACGTTTCCTCTTCCAATCACGAAAATCACTTGCTTTCTTCGCAAGTTGCTTCGGAAACTTAATTCATTGAATTGTTTCCTGTCATTGGAATCAGTAAATTTGGGGAAATAGAAATTTTTCAAATATTTGAATAAAATATAAGTGAGTTGGGTAAGACAGATTTTATAATTTTTCTTTTATATACTACGGTGTAGAAATTTTTTTTTTCTCAAAACGCAATTTCTTTCGATCATATAATTAGAAAAAGATTTTTTTTTAAAGATAACATACGATTTTTTAAGAACAGAACGTAAAAAATATCTGTAACTAGAAAAATTAGAAACTAATTGTATGATCTAAATTACAATTGAAATAATAAAATAGTTAGAAAGATAAGGAGGAATAAGAAAAAAAAATATGAAACAATATATCTGTTTTGCTTATAACTTTGTCTCTTTCAATCACAAAAAACTTGCTTTCTTCGCAAGTAGCTTCGGGAATTTATTTTATTGGATAGTTTCCTGTCATTGGAAGCCATATATTTTGTGAAATAGAAGTTTTTCAAATATTTGTATAAAATATACGAGTTTCGGTAAGACTTCGGTAAAATTTTATACATTTTATATATACTACGTTTTTTATTCTGAATCAACATAGTATGTAAAAAAAAATATATATATATAATCTGTCTTGCACATTTCAGAATAATTAACAATCATCAGAGAGTAATATGTTACGATCATGTAAGTAGAAATTAAAAAGTCCTTTTTTTTAAGATAGGGATTAGAACATAAAAAATATCTATAACTTGAAAAATTAGAAACTAACTCTATGATATAAACTATAGTGTTCAAATAGTGAAATGTTTAGAAGGATAATTGGAAAATTAGAAAGAAAAATATGAAACAATGTATGTGTTTTGCTTATAACTTTTGCTATTAAAATCTCGAAAATCATGCTTTTTTTTGCAGGTTGCTTCGGAAAATTATTTTATTGTATCATTTCCTGCCATTAGAATTAATAAATTTTATGAAATAGAAAATTTTTAAAATATGTTGTTGTTCTAATAATGTTTCAAATATATTGTTGCCATAAGCTGGCAATACAGGGGCAGTTATTCTTTATGCCATAAGCAAAGACTGCACCGCTGTTACTCATTTAGCACTACCTAGCAGGCATGTGTAACTTGAAGATATGTTATTGACACTACCCCGACAACTCTCTACGATCCTATTAGACCAGGACCTACAGTTTAAAGTGGATTCCAAACCACTGCAAACATCCATGGCACCGACGAGACTCGAACCCAAATTTGTGGTACCGAGCACCAGAGCGCTAGCCACTCGACTATCAGGTCCCTGTTTTTCAAAGATTTGAACGTGAATTATTCAAATATTTGAATAACATGTACGAGTTGGGTAAGACAAATATTATATATTTTTTATATACTACGTTGATAGAGAAAAAAAATTTATCAGAAAGCAATTTGTTTCGATCATATAATTAGAAAAAAAAAAAATTTTTTTTTTAAAAATAGGGACTACGGCATAAAAAAATATCTATAACTTGAAAAATTACAAACTAACTGCGTGATCTACAGTACAGTTCAAATAATAATATAGTTAAAAGAATAAGCAGAAATAAGAAAAAAAAAAAAAAATTTGAAACATATAAAAGAAATATATCTGTTGGGCTTATAACTTTGATCTTCCAATCATGAAAAAGCGGGGAAAAAAAGATATTCATTGGAAGGTTTCAACTGCAGATTAAGGAATGGGAAGTTTTCGGAAATAAACATTTATCTCTATTCTAAATGAAACAACAAAGTTCAATTTATATTATTTTCTTTTAAGAATTTAAAGGAAAAATTCTCAGAACGGACGTACCTTAATAATAACTTAATACATTCGCAATTGAACATTGTTTATCAATCTAATATTGAAAACATGGAAGATATTATGTATGTATTACTTTTCAGTTGTTTTAGATATAATATTTCCAATTCCAATAAGACTTAAATTTTAGCAATCGTTTCATAAGGAACAAAAAAAAAATCTTGTATTTTGGTTTATTTCCATGTTTTCCTAAATTAATAAAAATATCCCATTTTAGAAAGAAGGGACCTGATAGTTGAGTATGTGGCGCTCGATACCACAGGTTTCGGGTTCGAGTCTCGGCTCGGTGGTGCCATGGATGTTTGTAGTGGTTCTGAAACCGCTTTAAACCTTAGGTCCCAGTCTAACATGATCGTAGAGCATTGTGGGGATAGTGTTACTCGCTCCTGTAGCATATCTTCAAGCTACACTGTATCCCCTGGGTAATGCTAAATAAGTAACAGCGATACAGCCCTTGCTTATGGCATAAAAATTAACTGCATCTGTATTGCCAGATGCATTAGAACAACACTTTAGAAATATAGAAAAATAACTTAAATTTGTTTTTCTAAATAAAGTAAAAATTAAAATGTACATAAAACTGGATCATTTAGTTAATTGGAAAACTTTGAGAAACAAAATAATTTCTGAGACTTAAACTTTTGCTTGATAGTGAAAAAAGATAAATTTCTATAAATTATATCAAAGAAGACATTAAATAAAACATAGTCTAATGTTTAAAATTTTGAATTCATAATAAAGATTCCTACATTATTTATTCTGGTTTTCTTATTCATTTATTATTATTATTATCATTCAATTTTTCCTTTGCTGAAATATTTTCTACCTTTAGAAAACAAAGTCATCACGACTTTAGGAGATCTTTTATTTCTTTCTAAGACCGTAATGATTCATCCAAATGAACTCCTTTCTCGTTAAAGTTATCTCTTAATTTTAAAGTCTCCCCTTTACTTTCTAAGAAAAACTTTAATCTGAGAACTGCAACTGCAAAATGTCCCGAGGTTATCTAGTTTAGTCTAGCCAAAATTACTATACTTAATCTTTGGCTTATTTTCTCATATAAAACTGTCTTTTTTTTTTCATTGTCTGTGTATGCATTATCCTATGCTATTGGTAGCTATGTAACTGCGGAGAATTATGTAATGTATTATTTGTAAGGAGAAACTTTTTATATAGAATATTATTATGTTACAAGAAATAAAATTTTAAAACTATGAAGATTGACTTCTTCAATATATATTTTTTTATTTATATTTTAAACATATAATTTTCAATAAATTTCTATTTTATTATCTAAACAAGACTTAAATGGATTAAATATGTCTGAAAATATGCATAACTAAAAATATTTTCTTTATTTCTTCCTTTTTATTTAAATAATTTAAAATCTTTACATTTTTAACAAAGCAAACTTATATACAGGGGGAATCATAAATTAGTGCTAAATTCAAAAATTCATAATAAAATGAGTAATACTCGGAAAAAAATGTCAGTTTGCTCGAATACGATCAAAGATACATTGGATTTTTTTTTTTTTTTTTTTTTTTTTTTTTTTTTTCATGTAATAAAAAAAAAAAAAATATTTCAAAATAAATTGAAAGAGGGCGCTCTAACATAATACTGAGGCGTTATATGCAGATCAAGTTAACAATAAAAAATTCTGCCAGGAAATGGATTTATTCCTACTTCACTGAGTGTCCCCGTTATGCTTTTATTGCATTAAAAACATGCGTTAGTTGTCGTTATGTTCATGCATGATGTTGCCCCGCCCAATTTTGCATGTGAAATCAAGACATACCTGTTATTGTTTCATGTTTCTGTTCCGTACCTGACTTTCATTGAAGATCAAATGATAAAAGTTTAAGTGGCCCTCAGGATTACCAGGCTTAACACCGGTAGATTTTTGGATGTGGAGATAAAGTCTCGTGTGTATCGGGGTTCCCCAGTCACTTTGGTGGAACTGAAAAATGCCATTTGATGGACAATCGGTGGTATCGATGCCAACATGCTACACTCAGCTGTAATAGGTGTAGTAACGTGTCTTATTTGCCTATTACGCTGTGGTGGTGGTCATGTTGAACATATTTTACTTTAAAACAAATGCACAGTGTCGTGTGATCTGTTTCATTGTCTGTCTATGTTTGCCTGATTTGTATAAAATTTAATATAACGTTTGAGCGCCCTCTTTCGGTTATTTTTGAAATCATTTTTTTTTTTTACACATAGGGAAAAAAACATGCCTGATTATTCTCTTCTGATTACTTTCGCGCAAATCGAAATTTTTTTCCTTTCTTTTATTATAAATTTTTTAAATTTTACATGAATTTATGACGCATCCTGTATACAAAAAAAGGCTGATAATTTTTTTTAAAAAAGCCACCTTTTTTCAAATACAAAAAAAAAAAAAAAAAAAAAAAAAGGAAATGTTTCAAAAAAGTAAATTTCTTTTTAAAACATCACATCAAAATTAATTTAGTTAATTCATATAAAAATACGAGTGGTGCAATTAAAACCTTATTGGTTCAGTAATAAAATATTTTTATCATTCTTTATAAGCTGGAAAGACCTTATAAGTACTGAAGTATGCAAGGTGGACAGCCAGACTGTAACTGGGTGTGGATGGTTCAGATACTTACGACACAGGTTAGAGAACTCCCAGCTTTAATTACATACGCACAAACACCACACACGTACAATTAGAGACGTACACTATTTAAAGACAGATAATTAGAGATTCGTGGAAGGTTTCCACGTCCAAGCCGAAAGCCCGATACTCAAATACGCGCAGAGTGCGCAAAAGAGTGCGTACTTTCTCTCCTGTTTAGAGTGTGTAGACCAGCTAATGCGAATGGTTGCGCTAAAAGATTTTTTTTCTCCGGGTGAGAGATTGTAAACCAAAAGTTTCTCAACAGATGTCAATGGTTGCACTGTACTTCCTCTTGGGTGAGAATCTCGAGGCTTACTGGCAGTTTCTCCTGAATGCCTAAGGAGGGTGTGTGTAGAAGGAAGTACAGTTACAGTACTTAATATTTATTACTTAATTATATAGCTAATATTATATAAAATTCATTCAAATTTAAAAAAAAAAAAAAAATATTATGGTTTTTTTTTTAAATACAACAGTTTACTGAAACGCATCAAAGAAATACAGCATTATACTTCTGTTGAAATTCAAAATCTGGATTCAATTTTCTTTCACTGTATCTATATTAAATTTATTCCTCCTTCCTGAAATTAAAATAACAGACTTTAATGATAAACATGAATAATTACACTATCATATCGATTCGAGATTCAAGATTTACAATATCCAGAATTATCAATTGCAAAAACAGAAACATCTATTGCAAAACAAATTTCGGCATATTCTTTATATTATATGGTACTGAAATGGTCTTTCTTTACATAAAGTGCATATTCACCATCTCGGTATTAGAATAACGATAGCATTTTTCTGTTGAGTATTCTTATCCCCATGCATATGATAAACTGATTATCAATAATTTCTTATACTTTAACTGTTATGTTTTCGTTAGACATTCTTCATTGAAAAATGATTTTTATGCATTTAACTTATCCCCAACTTTTAAAATGAAATCTATAAACAAAAGCACAAGAGATAAATTAAATATTCTATAAGGATTAACATTTAATCAATGCTGCCTTTAAACTTCCCTATCTTTAGATGTCGAATACAATAAATTTATCCTTTCACTTTTATTCTGTAGACACTACTTTATGGATTCAATAAATGTTACTTTTTATCTACATTGGATTTATAAATCTATTTCTCATCCATTACTGAAAAGATCGTATCCCTCTTAAATAAATGGACTACGTTTGCTTTAAATGAGATAAGTGACATTTTATTTATCTGCAAAAATAATAGCTGTACGCCTCTGAATATAAACCAAGCTTTTAAAATTGAAAGCGTTTACTTTATAAAGAACGATAAAAGGTTTCGATCTCTTTATTTTTTCGATCTCTCTACTGTTTTTGAAGGTGATGCACATATTGCTGTAATCAGTTTACTTTAAAGTATAATAGAAATATGCGAATCCTTTCTTAGTTATGTGTGTATTCACATATCATCTTAAGTCTGTATCTGACATCATTAGTAAGCTTTTTATTTGCCAATTTTTCTGTAAGTATTTAAAAGTCGATTTTAAAATGGATCAGGCAGTTTGCTGAATAGTCAAATCTGCTTTGTTAGCTTAATCTCTAGGGAATCGGCGAAAAAAAAAAATATTTGAATGATGCTAATGCGTTTTAAACAGTGAAGCTTTTTTTTTAAATGACCCCAGATATGGAACTGGACGTTGATATTTCTTTTCGATAAATGTAGACTCCAATTTTTGGAATTTCATGTTCAGTTGGGAATAAAATTTCACTTTGAAGTATTTTATATTTCACTGTATTTTTTATTACGTGAATTATGCTTTTCATTTCACTTGGATTTCTGCGATTAAAATCATTTTCGATCAGGGTGAAAAGGAAATTGGAAAATTAAAAAACTGGAAAAATATGAAAATGGAAAAATATGAAAAGGAAATTTGACTGAAATTAAACTTTTCATAAATATAATAAATTAAAATAATTTGGAAAATTTTAATAGTTTCATGTATCTTTTTTTCTTATTTAACTTGATATTTTGTAAGAAAATAAAATTCGTGATTCATTTTCATTTTCATTAATAAAGTTGGGAGATTGTAGGTATCCAGCTTTATTTTTGAAAATGTTAACTGCTAATCAATTAACATTATTAAATTACATATGACAAAACAAATAAAACTTTATTAAGTTTGAAATATTATTTTATGATATAAATATGAAGTTATAGCCGTTTCTACTACTGTTGCTCTTTTTTCAATTCTTCACCACCATACTACCTAAGGCTATTTCCTACCAGTTAGAAAGGTGAGCTTGAAACATCTGTGATCATCATGTATAGTCCACTGATGGTGTAAAGGGGAGGATATTGTTGTCCATGAGGGCTGTTATGGATCACCACCCTATTGGCGTGCTATATGTGAGAAAACGAGACAAACTTCCACCATTGTTCCATTTATTATTTTGATTGTTGTGTCTAATCCTAGTGTCCTGTAGTGTGGGACAGATACTCCATGAGTAATCTACTCATGGATGGAGAGAAAGGGCAGCTTTTGTTGTGTTGGAGTACTCGTAAGTAGAGGTCTGACTTGGTTCCGTGTAGCTGAAGTAGGAGGGCCGTGCCTTTCAGGAGAATTTTGTGGGGAATCTGACTACAAAGACAAGATGCTAAATATCACAAACGCCATCGAGGCTCCTCGTCTGTAAAACAGTGTCTACAAAAAAAAAAAAAAAAAAAAATATGGATGATAAGTTTCAAAAGTACAAAAAAAAGGATGACATGTTTCAAAAATACTTTTAAGACAACACTTTGAAATCAATTGGTTAATTCATATAAAATATAACTTGAGCGATTAAAACGATGTTGGTTCAATAATAAAGTAAACTAATGGTTTTTATAAAAGCTGGAAAGCCATTATCAGTACTTAATATTGATTATTTTATTATATATTATATGAAATTTATTCAAATTTAATAAAATATTTTTTTCCTTTTTCTTAATACGATAATTCAGTGAAACGCATCAAAGAAATTAGCTATTGTCATTCACTTGAAATTCAAAATCTAGACTAAATTTTTCCTCGCTTTATCTATATTAAAATTCTTTCCAATTCCTGAAATTAAAGTTACTGATAAATATAATCATCAATACCAGCTTTAAAATGTTTTCATCAAGCATTATCTATTGCCAAAAAAATTCAAGTATATTCTTTATATTTTATAGTACTGAAATTGGTACTGAATTCTCTACATAGAGTGCATATTGGCTATCTCGGTAATAGAATAACTATATCATTTTCTGTTGAGATTTCTTATCCCTATTTATATGATTCTATAAGGTGTTTATAAAACCTTAGTGCTTTAACAGTTACGATTTGGTTAGACATTCTTCGATGACAAATGTTTTTATGCACTTAAGTTTTCCAAACTTTTAAAATTAGTTTTATAAACGAAAGCATAAGAAATCAATTAAATATTCTATAAGCCTTAACATTTAATCAATATTTCGTTTTACTTGCCATTTGTTTCAAATATCACTACCCTATCCTTAGATGTTGCATACAATATATTTATCTTTTAACTTTTAGTCTGTATGTGACATCATTAGAAAGGTTTTATTTGCAAATTTTTCTGTAAGTATTTAAAAGTCGATTTTAAAATGGATCAGGCAGTTTGCTGAATAGTCAAATTTGCTTTGTTAGCTTAATCTCTGGGGAATCTGCCAAAAAAGAGATTTGAATGATGCTAATGCGTTTTAAACAGTTAAGTGTTTTTGGAACGATGACTGATATAGAACTAGAAGTTGATATTTCTTTTTCGTTAAATGTAGACTGCAATTTTTGGAATTTAATGTTCTGTTGGGAATGAAATTTCGCTTTGAAGTATTTTATTTTTCACTCTATTTCTTAGTACGTGAATTATGTTTTTCATTTTATTTGGAATATCTTCGATTAGAATCCTTTTCTATAAAAGTTATGAAAAGGAATTTTGCTTGAATTTAAACTTTTCATAAATATAATTAATTAAAATTAATTTGAATAATTTGCAGTAGTTTTATACATCAATTTTATTTTACTTAACTTGATATCTTATAAGAAATAAAATTCATAAATTATTTTCTTTTTCAAAAATATAGCTAGGAGAACTACATTCATACTGCTAATCATATATCATTGTAACAGTACATAGGACAAAACCAAGGCATGATTATTTCAGCAATAGTGTTTTGCAATAAGAGCCTAATGGCTATGTGACTCGCGCTGTGGCAACCGGTGCCACAGGTTTCGATTTGGAGTCTCGGCGGTGCCATGGATGCTTGTAGTGGTTCAAAATCCACTTTAAATTGTAGCTCCCTTAATACTGTTGCTCTTCGTTTTTCCACTCTTTACTCACGTACTCAAGGTTTTTCCCTACCAGTTAGAAAGGGGAGTATCGTGTATAGTCCACTGATGGGTGTGAAGGGGAGCACAGTGATAAATATGAATAATTATTCTATCCTACCTTTATCAGTTCGAGCTTCAAAAATTTTCTTATTAAGAATTATCTATTACAAAAACAATTCAAATATATTCTTTATATTTTATACCACTGAAATTAGCAATTCTGTAGATAAAGTTCATATTGGCCAAATCACAATAGATCAATTAAATATCCTATAATGCTTAACATTTAATCAATACTTCCTTTTACTTACCATTATTTCAAACATCATTTCCCTATCCTTACATGTCGAATACAATAAATTTATTCTTTCACTTTTATTCTGTAAACATTAAGGATTCAATAAATGTCACTTTTTATCTACATCGAATTTATAAATCTATTACTCGTCCATTACTTAAAAGATCGTATCACTCTTAAGCAAATGGACTACGTTTGCTCAAATGAGATAAGTGACATTCTGTTTATCTGCAAAAAGAATAACTGTACACTTCTGAATAGAACCGACGCTTTTAAAATTGAAAGTGTTTACTTTATAAAGAACGATAAAAGGTTTCGATCTCTTTATTATTTTTGAAAGTGATGCGCATATTACTGTAATCAGTTTACTTTAAAGTGTAACGGAAATATGGGAATCCTTTCTTAGTTATGAATATATTCACATATCACTGTATATCATACCATCTGACATCAGTAGTAAGCTTTTTATTTGCGAATTTTTCTGTAAGTAATTAAAAGTCGATTTTAAAATGGATCAGGCAGTTTGCGGAATAGTCAAATTTTTTTTGTTGGCTTAATCTCTGGAGAATCTGCCAAAAAAGAGATTTAATGATGCTAATGCGTTTTAAACAGTAAAGCGTTTTTAGAGCGATGACTGATATACAACTAGAAGTTGATATTTCTTTTTCGTTAAACGTAGACTGCAATTTTGGAATGTAATGTTCCGTTCGGAATACAATTTCCCTTTGAAGTATTTTATATTTCACTTTCTTTATTACGTGAATTATGCTTTTTATTTCACTTTGAATTTATTCGATTAAAATCCTTTTGGATAAAAGTTATGAAAAGGAATTTTGACTGAAGTTAAACTTTTCATAAATATAATAAATTGAAATAATTTGAACAATTTTTAATAGTTTCATACATTAATTATATTTTACTTAATTGATATTTTATAAAAAATAAAATTCATGAGTTATTTTTTTGCAACAAATATAGCTGGGATATCTACATTCATCACTTGTATAATGCTAATCATATAACACTGTAACATTTCTTAGGGCATAACTATTTTAGAAATAGTATTTTACAACAAGAGCCTGATGGCCGTATGACTAGCGCTCTGCCGCTCGGTTTCACAGGTTTCAGGTTCGAGTCCCGGCGGTGCCCTGAATGTTCGTATTGGTTTGGATTTCGTTTTAAATCGTAGTTCCCAGTCTATCATTGTATTGTTGACAACCCTATAACGTAAATTGAAAAACATTTCTCGTTTCGAAATCTGCCAGTAGGCAGCTGGCTTTGGTCCACCATGGGGCTGTTACGCCACTGGTGAGGATGATTTTACAATATAAATATAAAATTATAGCCGTTTTTTAATACTGTTGCTATTTCTCCACTCTTCATTCCAGTACTTAAGGTTATTTCCTACCAGATAGAAGATGAGAATCATGTATGTCATGTAATCATGTAGACCACTGACGGGTGTGAAGGGGGAGGACAGTACTGTCCAGGAGTGCCTTTAGAGATCACCGCTGACATTGGCGTGCTATATGTGTGAAAACCAGGAAAACTTCCACCATGCAACTTGATTATCAATGCGAGGTGCCTTACACACATTATCACAGTCACCATCAAATCTTCTCTGAAAGCAATAATTACGACAATGCAATCAATGGATTGCATAATTTGCCATTCGGTCATGAATCGAGCTTCTGTTGTTGTTATGATTCATAGTCAGTATCTTGCGGCGTGGGACTGACATCCTATGAGTAGTTTACTCATGGATGGAGGTAAAAGGGCAGCTTCTGCTCTGATAGAGCACCCGTAGCTAGACATCTGACATGGTTCCACGTCGCTGAAGAAGGAGGAAGTGCCCTCCGGTAGGAATTTTAAGGGGAATCTGACTAGCAAGGCCTCAGGCTGAACATGACCAACGCCCTCTAGTCTCTTCGTTTTTGAAACAATGTCTACAACAATACCGCCATTGGATTGAACCTTGTTCCTAATGCCTTAATGCTCACTAGCGTATATTGCCACTGGGCCACGAGTCAAGAATCGGCCTGTATTGCTGCAAAATAACATTATTAATCCTGAAGCAATTGGATGACTTGATGGGTGTCTAAATTAACGGATATCGAATCAAAATCTCTTAGCACCGTGTTAAAGATAAGTATGATAAATTCATAGATAATATATCATAAATTCATATGATAAATTCAAATTCAGGGGATGTGGGTTAGATAGTTAGGGCATCTCTAGATGTTGTACCAGAAAACGCTTCAAATTTTGAATTATGGTCAAAACTAAGAAACCCAGTCTCATATGAATGCGATTCCTTCTGCCACGATAAACTTAAATCTCTCAGATGAACACAATATCATCATCGTTGTCAGCTGTATTCAGCATTTGAATGTTTTAACACTAATTTATGAGTTTCCATAGTGATTAATGATAGCAACTAAAATCTGGGCCTTTGAAACATTATATATGGGCACAGAATAATAACATGCGAATAGAAGCTGCATTGTAACTCTGAAGGTTAGATTAATTATTTATTCACTCTACTGCAATGTATATTTTAATACACATCTCAAGATATGCATTTAAACAAACAATTTTAAAAATTTGGAATTCAATGAAAAATTGAGGCAACAAGCACACGGTATTTATTTTCCTTGTATTAATGCAAATAATACAAATAACGACGCATATCTTAATTCTGAACAAAAGTAATCTTATAAACAATCTATTTTTTTATATTAATTTCATACTTATTTTATCATTTCATCAATAAAATAATTATTGATAAGTAGGCATTACGGGCAAATTCATTTTAAGCGTAGCCCGTGAAGCCTCCCTGTGAGGAAATAATGGGCTAGATGATTAGGATAACACCGGCCGGGATTAACTTTGACCAGCTGAAAGCCCAGATTTGTGGAAGTGATGCAAAAGACCATTATCTTGGCATTGTCTGGAGTGACCCAATTCCTTCAGAGTTCCTTCCAAGTTGCCCCCTACCGTCTTCAATAGGAGAGAAGAAAGAACAACATTCCTGCCACGACCCCCCGTCTTTCTTCATAGGAATTGCCTTTTACCTCACATCTTCCCTTCACAAATTTTGGTCACATTTATTTGTTTAGAAATATATGAAATACTAGAAAAACAATGTTGGAAAAAAAAGATAAAACAATGTTGGAAAAAAATAAAACAATGTTATCAATGATTTAATTATGCATGCTTGTAATTAAGTGGATAAGAAAACAATAAATAATCTAGTAAGGTGGGCAAAAAAAACAACAACAAAAAAAACAAAAAAACATGGAAATGATGAGGACTTCCAAAATTCTATAATAATTTTCAAAATTAAATTAAGTGGATGAAAAAAAAAATATTTTACGAAAAAAAAATATTTAAAATATTTGAATATTAAAAATAAATAAAATATTTAAATATTGAAAATATTTTTATGTTAGTTGTAGATAACAAAAATGGAATATAACAAAAATTGTTTCTTTCCTTCAAAAATATTGGTTGCATTTATTTATTTTGGCATACAGGAAATAAATAAAAAACAATGTTAGTAAAATTATAACAATGTTGGAAGAAAAATGATTTCATTGTTTTAATTATATATGCTTGTAATTAAGCGGATACGGAAATATTAAGCTATCAAATGAGTGGCAAAAAAAAAAAAAAAAACCCCATGAAAATAGCGGTTAGAATTTTCAAAATTCGATAACAACTTTCAAAATTAAAAGCAAGAAATATTTTTATGGTGAGCAAAAAAAATAGACCATAAAAATAAGATGAGGATTTCAACTTTATTAAAACCTAAAAAAAAATGGATAACAAAAAATTAATTTCCTCCAAAAAATATTTTGTAAAATGTTATAATTTTAGTTGTTATTAGATTTTCATTATTGAAAATACGTAAGAAAGCAAAACAAACTAATTACGTGGATAAGGAAACAATAAACAGTGAGGTGAACAAAAAAATAATATGAAAATGATGGTCAGAAGTTTCAAAATTCGATAACAATTTTCAAAATTAAAACGAAAAATGTTTTTATTTGCAGATAACAAAAATGGACTATCGTTTGAACCAAAAAGCTTTATAAAATTTTATAATTTTATCTATTATTAGGTCTTTATTAATGGAAATACATAAGAAAGCAAAACAAGGTTATCACTGTTTTAATTATGCAGGCTTGTAATTAAGTGAATAAGGAAACAAATAGTAAGATGAGCAAAATAAGAACTTCCAAATGATTTTGATGAATTTCAAAATTCAATAAGAACTTTCAAAATAAAAAAAAATATTTTTACTTGTATATAACCAAAATGGACTATATTTTTAACCTAAAAATTTGTAAAATTTATAATTTTAGTTGTTATTAGATCTTCATTAAAAGGAATATGAAAAAAAGCAAAACACGTATGAAACATATAAGAAGCAGCCATTTATTTTGAAAATTTAATAATCACTTAGAAGACACTTCAAGTTTATTTTATTCTGTTAAAGAAAATCTGAATGACAAAAAACCAAATGGAATTATCTATTATGAAAATTCAGATTATATTATCTGATAAATTAAAATAGCCTAAGGCAAGACTAAACATTCGATCAGTCAGATAGTTTTACAAAGACTATTATGATGAAATTGAAAATATATGAGATAAAATTCTTTAAGATTACAAAACCTCTTTCTCAAAATGATTAGCAAGTTGTTCTTTTTTGGCGAATTTGCGAAAATAAACAAAATAAACAATACTGTTGAATAAACTAATTTAATTATTTTAGAATGAATTCGAGGAGAAAACTTAACCATTTTTAAAAAATTGAAACTGAGTAGAATCTTTGTGATGCCACAAAATATCTCACAAAGCAAAAGGAACAAATGACGAACAAATCAATTGCGAAATATTCAAAACTTTCATAAATAATTTAAACAGATTACAACATATTAGAACAATGAGTTTTAAATATATATATAATAAAAAGAATTTGAATAAAAGGTGATAAATTTACAAAAGAGTTTGAAAGCAGGCTCTTTATTGACAAGTTGCCCAAGATTTGGCGGCCGTTTGACTTTTCAGTGGTTTATATGGTATTTAACCTGGAACAGCTAAGTAGTCGTGATCAATATTTTGTATTCTACCTTCCGTTCGATTTCTAAGATCCTTGAAAATTTTTATAAATCACTAAATAAAAATGCAAGTATCATTGTTCTTCAACATTCAATTATTGAAGATTCACTAATTGGTACAAATACAATCACTATAAAAAAATATAAAATTGAACATAATCTTATGGCACTCTTCTTCTTGTGAGAATATTCTTCTTCTTTATTGGCGCAACAGCTCTATGGTGGGCCAAGGCCGTCTGCCTACTGGCAGATTTCGAGACAAAAGATGTTTTTTTTTTGACTGGGAAGGGTTGTCAGCCCCCCGCATAACACTCATATTGGACCGTAATAATACTCACCGTAGTTGGTTAGTAATAGTCAATCTGAAATTATCGTATAGTTTCTCATCTTTTACTTTAAGGATATTACTTTTCAGTTTTAGATCAAAAATTGAATAATTAAAAAAAATTATTCCTCACCTGGCGTATTATGCAGAAAAAGGAATTCGAATATCACAAATGTATGTGCAAGAATAGAATGATAAAAGTTTATTTGTGCTGTATGTTGTTATTGTTTCTTATCCCTACTTAGTAGACAACTAGACCAAGCCCATGAACCTCAAGGCTGGAGGGAAAGGCGTTAGATTCTGTTGTGATGGTGTACCTTAGTTAGGAAGTAGTCTGTCGCTCCGTGACGCTTTTTTTACGGTAGGGTTATCAGATCAACGCTTTACAGTCATATTAGGCCGGAACTTGCAGTTTAAAGTGGATTCCGAACTACTACAAGTATCCATGGCACCGCCGTGACTTGAATCCGAAACCTGTGGCATCGAGCGCCAGTCACTCGGCCATCAGGCGCCTGTGACAGTATCCACACCTCATTAAATATGATAAAAAATGACATAATATAATTAAAGTACAGTATATCTATTAATAAAATAAATAATACTTTTCGGCTATTCAATGCATGGTAATTAATGATATACATTTGCAGAATATGCTATAAAGCAAAAAAAAAAAAAAAAAAAAAATGGAAAAGATAGCGGGTTATGGTATTAAACTGATGTGCATGAAGAAAAAAAAATAAGAGGAAAATTTTAATTTTCTGCAGTGTAATTTACAATGCACTTCTTAAAAGAATAATTAAAATTAAAAAATGAAACTTTTCTTAGATTAGAAGCACTTTAAAAATGAAGTATGCTTTGATAGCGGTCTTATATAAAGATTGACTAATTAAAAATGTCATTTTCTTCTAACATGATGATTAGTTTACAAGATCCCTTCTTTTTTTATAAACCGTTTACGCCATTAATTAAATCGAGATAAATTACATTCGTGTACTTTCAAATCTTTTCATTCTTTTTTAAAGAGAATATAATTACTTTTTTCTTATATTGAGTTGTAATTTCTACTAGTAAAAAATATATTTTTTAGATGCATTTTAGTTTCATTTGTTTTAAAACCAACTAGTCAGATTATATTTATATAACTTGAATGTTGTTTTGAAGAACAAAGTTAACGTACCTGAAATGATAAATCATTCATTGTCTTTTTCAGCATGATTACTTATAAGTAACGATAAGTATCATGCATAACGTTTATCTCATATGTAATGTTTTATTAAATTTAATATCTATATATACTGATCGGTCACATTATATATATATAAGTTAAACATTATGCATATGTTTATCTTATTTGCTATAATGCTTTTATCGTATTTAATCTATCATATATACTGATCAATGATAAGTATCATACATAATGTTTATCTTATATATAATGTATAAATCATATTTAATATCTATCATATACTGATCAATGATAAGTATTATGCATAATATATATCTTATATATAGTGTTTATATCGTATATAATGCTTATATCATATATACTGATCATTGATAAGTGTATGTCAGCAGAAACTGCACAAAGGTATAAAAAAAAATGTAATGAAATTATGCGCAAAAAATAAAATTAAACTCAGCATTTCACCATTTGAGATTATAGAAACCCTAAGATAATCTATAAAACTTGTTGACATTCCAATATTATTAAATGAGTCACTTTAGCTTTAAGCATCATCAGGCGACAAGATAGCGTGCGATGCTAAGTATTTAATCATTTTAAATAAGATTTTATAATAAATAAAAACACTTATAAGAATTCTTTGATAAAAATAAAATTAATAATGCATCCAAAGAAAGAAAAATTGGATCTTTCAATGTTATAAACTTCCTGGAAAATGTGCACACCTGCGCATCTTTTTAAAGATATTTTCTCCATAGAATATTTAGTTTTACATACTGTCCATAAATTAAGGATAATGAAGTTCAGGCAAAGAAAGAGACAGAAGCAAAACAAATTTGACTTATTTGTAAAGTCTATTTATTAAAGAAGAGGTAAAGAGCAAAAAATATGCTATATATTTGACATAATTAATAAAAATTGCGACTTTTACTCCCTGGAGCAAATTTCAAAAAAGAACATATTTACAAAAAACAGTATAACATGGTTAGTATGATGGTTAATATGGAGTATGTCTCCCGGACGATGCAATACAGGCCTTACAACGCCTAGGCATGCTGAGTATCAAATTATCAATCTGATCTTGGGGAATATTACACCACTCATCGAACAATGCCTCAGAAGTTTCGGTTGACAGGTGGGAGGGAGTTGACGGGCTGCAATTCGTCGGCCAAGCATATCCCACACATGCTCTATTGGATTCATGTCCGGTGAGTATGCTGGCCAATCCATACTGGTGATATCCTCCAATTGAAGGCATTCGTCTACAATGTTTGCACGATGAGGACGGGCGTTGTCATCCTTAAACAGAAATTCAGCACCCATGGCGCCCCGAAACAAACGTACATGTTGTTCCAGAATGACATCCTGATAGATGTGGTCTGTCATCGTTACACTCTGAACATGCAGGTCAGTTCTGGAACCAAGAATAATTCCTACACAAACGAGCCATCCTGCACCACCGTAACGGTGTCGTTCAATGGTGTTCTCTTGGTGGTAACGGGTACCTGGCGCTTTCCATATGAAAGTCCGGCGAGAATCAGACTGCAAACTAAACCTGGATTCGTCGGAAAACATTACACCAGACCACTGTTGCGGTGTCCGCAATACATGCTTCCTACTCCAGGTTAATCGCAAGCGACAGTGAGTTGCGGTAAGTGGAACACATATGACAGGCCTACGAGCATATAGACCTATGTGCCCTAAGCGTCTGTACATGGTCTGCCTTGAAACTGTCGTACCGGTAGCTGAAGAGAGCTGACAAGACAGGTCTGACGCTCTGTTCCGTCTGTTTCTTTTGGCAGTAACTGCTAAATACCGGTCCTAATTCGGCGTTATAACTCGGAGGCTACCTGTGCTGTAACATCTACTCACATTACCATCATCTTGGAATCGTTGCCAAAGCCTGGAGATGACACTCTGGGCGATTCCAAGTTCCTCGGATACTTCCAGCTGGGTACGTCCACATTCCAGTCGTCCGATAATTCTACCACGTAAAAAATCATCCAAATGCTTCCTTTGTGCCATAACTATGCGGTTATTGCACTGAAAGGCTTTTAAAGCGCTTGTGAACAATTTTACTTCTTTGCCACCATTCCTCATATACCCTTCTCTTACACTCTCGTCATTGTGACGTACTATCCGCGCCATCTGGTGGTTTCCTGTAATTTGCATATTCTTCTTCAAGATGTGTGTTATAATTCTACAGGTTAAATTTTTTATTTTAGAGTTCAATTTCTGTGTGATTCTGAATTATCCTTAATTTATGGACATGAGTGTAAATGCGAGATAAACGTCAGATTATATTTTTATAATTTCACAAACTATTTTCACCTTAACGGCAGGTACTTTCTTTTAATACTCTATGAAATATATCTGGATAAAAAATTTTTATAATGATATTGAATATTTTATATCTGCGCCTACTTTAAAAATAAATAATGAATGTTATATGCATTCTGCCAATTTTGACTCTCGTACTTGTCATATTATTTCATTAACTGAGTTTTGTTCTCTATATTTCAGCCACATTAGGTGAAGAATGCACATATACAATGAAGAAAATGTGTTCTCTTGTACCTAATGCCACCTACACTGTGGTATGTTATATCTTTATATCATTCAATTACGATTCATAGCATTTTATTTAATTGGAAAAATTATTTCAGTTGTTTTATTTTTAGTTGTTCATATATATTGATCAATAAGTATCGTAATGATAAGTTTGGGAATTATATTTATTATTAACCTATTTTTATTATTGTTTAATTGTTTCTTATTATTGATCTATTAATAATATAAGGTAATTTTGAAGCTACGAATTACTAATTTGCAGCGCGCAAGTTGGACAACCAGATAGTAACTAGATGTGGTTGTAATATTTTTGATACAATATTATTTGGTTTACATTATTATATCATATATCATAGGGTTTTGAGAAATAGCAAACCATAAAACATTATTTCATGAATTATGTTATGTTAAAACATTTTTATTATTTTTTCAGAAAAAAAATTTAAATGTTCATGAGGATATTAAAAAAATTGATGCAATAACCGAAAAAAAAAAAGGAAATCTATCGAAAGATTTTAATATAAAATTAAGAATATAAGTGATACAGAGATTTTAATGTGGAAATGTAGCATGCTTGGCAATATTTATCGACATCAAATTGCAGTTGCATCAATTGTATAGATAGTTTACACAAATATTATTACTTTCATTTTCAGGAACATTAGCTAAAATTTCTGTTGAAGCTTTAACTTTTATTTTAGGCGTATTCAGCAATATATCAGTACATTTGGGTGAAAAAAGCAGGAAGTGTGTTTGTGACAAGTCATCAGTTTCAAATAATTTCCAGTAAATTTCTCATCAAATAATGGAAATATAATGCTTGGGATTTTAAAATATTAAGGCAAATAATATATATAGATGGTATTTCCAGTACATTTAAATATTTCTCAGCAACAAATACTATCAGATATTTATTAATATTCTGTATTTATTTATCTAAAATCAGCAGAATGTTTAAAACAAAAGTTTTTCAAATATATAAATTATTATTACAATGCTCTTGAATAAATACTTGAATAAACTTTTTGATATAATTCTTTTTTAATTTAGGTTAGCTTCTCAATTCAAACTCTGATTGAATTTTTATTTATTTATTATTACTAAAATAAAAACTCTTACCAATATATTTCTTAATAAATCACTTATTGGATGAAAATATTAATATTAAGAAATATGTTTGCTTGTTGCTTTATTGTTATAAAAAAGATTATTGATTTATTGATTTTCTAAAGTACAAAATTCAAAATTAATAATAGACATGCATTACAATATGATATGCATATGTCTTGCTATGGTAAATATAAGTAAGAATAAAATACCATTATTAAATACCAAATTAAATACCTAAACAATAAAATACAATTATTAATTGATACAACCACATTTTTTTAAATCACTTAAAATTACAATATCCATTTTTTTTATTTCATCCAATTGATGAACTTGGTGAACTTTGCAGATTTCTGTAATACCGGTCAAAAAAGGAAAAAAAACACTCTCATTTCCTTTTTTAAATTTTCAAACTATGTCGCTGCTTTTCTCTAATATTTAAGATCGTTGAAAATCCCGTCCCACAAATATATGACGTTTTTTATTTATTCTTTTTAGCTATATACCGGGTATTCATCTTCAATAGGAATCCATTCTTAATATCTTTTGTTGACTTTTAACTTTCCATTCATTGCAATCTTATTATTATTCTTATTACAATCACCATAAACTGACTTTCTACTTCAATTTTTAATTGTGCGTTTTCGCGGAATACTTTAAGTGACTTCAAAGAGCACCAATGTTCTGCTGAGTATAGACTAAAAACCACATTCAAAGACAATACTACATTATGAACTAAGAGGATATATTTCCCACCAAACATATAGATAGCATCAGCAATCTAATATTTCAATGGAAGTCAATGGAGAAACCCTTTACTAGCTCACTTATAATATTATAGAACAATAGCTTAAATAGTGTATTTTTAATAGTGTTTAAGCGAGTCCTATAGAGCCACTTTCATAACAAATGGGGGGAAAATGGAAAAACGAACTGTTATAAAATAAAAAGGTTTCAAATGACTTCAAATCAAACAAGAAATGAATACCAAAACACTCTTCTTCATATTCAAGGATAGAGAAGTGGATTACTGAATTTAAAAATGTCACACGAGTACTAACAAGTAATATAAAAAAAAAATATTTAAAGTCAATTCCTGCCTTTTTTTCACTATATTACAAAAAGTCCTTTATAAATAATTTTCCTTCATTTTTTTAAGTTTATCTGGCGCCATCTATTGGTAGATATATGCAACTTAAATCTAAAAAAAAATAAAATTCATGAATTAAATTTAATTACTGAACTAATATTTGAAAAAAACTGCATTAACATCAAATGTCATCCACTACAAGTTCCAAAAAAATGTATTTGAACTTGAGTGGAGGAATATAAAGCATTTTATTTACGATTAAACATTTGAACAAGATATATATAGGGAGAGTGTGAGCTAATAGAAGGAATTAAAAAAAAATTAGAAAAATGAAATGCTATAAACAGAAAAGTTTGATGCCTTTTCAAATCAAACTAGAAAGGGACTGAATACCAAAAGGCTCTTCTCCATATTCAATGATACAGAAGTAGGTTACTAAATTTAAAAGTATCGTTCGAGTTCTAAAGACGAACCTCTCTCCAGATTCCCCATTGATGTGAAGATTCTCGAAATTATAGGAAAGTTCCATAAAATCGTTTAGGGAGACTGTAAATTGAAGCGTATTGAGACAGAGGAAACTGTTAAAATATCGAAAGAACTTGAGCGTAATATTTATTCTGCATGGCAGTTTGGGAACGCAGAAGCTCTGCTTGAATAGTTTTCAAATGTATTTTAAAAATTCACCTTTGAGATATGGAGAAAAAACTAGTTGTATAAAATTTTTTTCTTATTTATGTTAAGTCGCCTTCGACACTCTGTCTTCAATATATTCCAACACAAATAAAACATTGATTTGATTTTTTTTTTTTGAAAAATTGAATATTATTCATAAACATTTTAATTCATTTTTAAATTACTGAAGTGATTAGAAAATAATGTTACATACTTAAAAAAATTGTAACAATTATTACGGTAAATGAACCGTTTCGAGATATGTAGGTTGAAAATGAATGAATTAAAATTCCAAGTATATTTTTACAATAAAATAACATACATCAGAGGCTTCACTAAACATTACTTTATTGTTTTTCTTCGGAAAAATATTAAAGATTGAAAATCGAGATACAATTATGGAAAGTATAATCAGTTTATTTATGCAATGAAAATCTTCGTATTCCTAAGAGATTTAACTTTAAATTTATACTCATGTTCGTGAAAATTGCAGCACCATGAAAGAATCGTCATAAAGGAATGAAATTTAATACACAGTTGAGTGGTAGTGGTACAAATAAAGGATTAAATGTTCAAAGCAAACAAACAATAACAAGAGATCGGAATCAGTATTTTGTGTAGCCACCACGCGCCGCAATAAGTGCTGCTACACGACGTGGCATGGAGTCAAACAAATTTTGAATGTCTGCCTGAGAAAGAGCATTCCATATTGTTTGTATGCGCACCCAAAGTTCGTCTGCAGAAGCAACAGGACGAGGATCACGAGCGAGACGCCGACCAACGAAATCCCACACATGTTCAATCGGCGGCATATCCGGGGAATACGCAGGCCAAGGAAGAAACTGTACCTGCCGCGTTGGAAAGAAGGATTGAACAGTCCTAGCGATATGAAGGCGGGCATTGCCCTGTTGAAATACAGCGCCTGGCAAGCTTTGAAGGAAGGGAACAACTTGGGGCTGTAGAACTTCACGGTTGTTGTTCAGATTGCCCACAATTCTTAGCAATTGAGATCGTCCATGATATGCTATGGCACCCCAGACCATAACTCCGGGTGTTCGTCTACTGTGGCGTTCGATAATGCACTCCGGAAGGTGGCGTTCACCGGCATAGCGTCTGACACGAATGCGGCCATCATGGTACCACAAATTAAAGCGGGATTCGTCGGAAAACACGACATGCTGCCAATCAGCACGCCAGTCTCTATGCTGAGCGACCCATTGTAGCCGCAAGCGGCGATAGTTTAGCGTGAGAGGGATCCTGTATAAAGGAGTCCACGCTGCAGCAGACGTCTACGAATTGAGGAAGCACACAATGAAACACCTGTAGCTATTGACCACTGTGCTGCCAATTGTCTAGAGGAAGCTGTACGGTCCGTCAGCGCCATGTGGATTAGGTGTCTATCATCGCGAGCTGACGTCACATTTCGGGGTCTACTCCCGGATTTCCGAGTTGCCCAACACTCTTCCGTCCACTGCTTCCAAAGACGCATCACTGTGCTGCTGTTACGCTGCACACGAGCGGCTACTGCACGATAAGACAATCCAGCTTCAAGAAGGCCGATGATTCTCCCCCGTTCAATCTCTGTAAGTTGTTCAAATCTCTCTCTCTTTCGTCGAAGAGAAATAAGTAACGATTGAGCTAACGTTAACCACTAGCAGATAACCACCGATAACCATACACGCCTCGCTACAACCGTCTATTTATTCGGATCCATCCGCCGTTCAGAGGACGCTGCTCAGCATATGCATGCGCTACGGATTTGAAATTCTAATTGTTTGCATATCATGAGCTAATTTGCATTTCCTGAAAATTTCAGCTCACTCGCGTAAGTCCTTCATGAAAAACATCTTGATTTCATTAAAACGTATACTTTTAAATTAAAAATAAAAATGCCAAGGATATTTTATATTATATACTAACATATATTGCAGGCTTCAATAAATTCAGTATTATTTTACTTTAGCATGTTTTGTGGGTAAAAAATATTAAAGGTTGAAAATGACACATACAAAAAGAAATTGAATGTATGTTTAATCTATCTATGCATTCACAGCCTTCATATCCCTCGGCGATTTAACATTAGTAAATTTATAAAAACAACTTGAGTTTTGTGAAAAAGTTATAGTTTTAAATTAAAAATTAAAAAGGCAAAGTATATTTTATATCATATATTAACAGATATTACAGGCTTCATTAAATTCAGCTTTTTTTTGTTAACTTTTTCAGGTTTTGTTGGTAAAAAGTATTAAAAATCGAAAATCAACACATAAAAAAATGGAATGTATATTTAATCTATTTATGCATTCATAATCTTATATCCCTAAGAGATTTTAACATCAAGAAAATATGATATGAAAAAAAACTGTAGTTTTCATTTATTTCAAAAGTAAAATTGGTACAGATATAGCAGCTTCTAATTTTGAAATTCTTTACGTTCATTGTCACTTAAAATATTTAATACAGATTTTTGTTTTCTTCCAGAGGGGCTGCTGGTATTACTGCAGGATCAAGGCAGAATTTGAAGTATTTAAGGGAAACAAACTGGATGGGGAAGCTTGCAAATTCATAATAGGAAACGTTGATGGAGTAAGTGATATTTTAATCCATTAAAATGATGATAAGAATTTTTAAAAAGTGTGATGTAATGATTAGACGTGTTATGCCAATAATGTCAGAAATTTAAATTTAAAATTAATTGGTTTCTAGTGTCTCATGAAATATATTTAATATAACTCAAAAATTCTAATTTTTATTATACTTATGGATTTTTTTAATATCAAATATGCCATTCAAAGGATTTTATTTTTTAATAATAATTTATTAATAATGTTTCAAACTCATAAAATCAATACATATTACATGTTTATCAATAAAAGTAATGACCATAGAGATTGAAAAATTAAAAAGTGTCTATTTAATTTGCATAGTTTAATTTATTTTTATAAAATAAACATATTAAAATCTGCCAATTAAACTTGTATATCATTATAAAATTTAAAATGAAATATTGAGCTTTGTTTTATGTTACAAATAATGGCAAAAAAAGAAATATTGGGTAAAATACCAAATTTAGATGTATTTAGAAGTAATTTCCATTGTCCTTGCATATATTTTAAATGTGAAAATCTTATTTTATATATAACACACAATAATAAATGGTTAATTTGCTGTTCTGTATATTAAATAAAATAGAAAAGAAATTCTAAAGTATTAATAGTAAAGATATTAGAAAAATATGACTATTTGAGAATAATTTTAAATAAAATGTATTTACCACTATTATAACTTAATGCAAATAAAACACTACATGTATTGTGTTTTAATGCTGTATTTTTTTTTAGTGTAAAAATTGATAAATTTAGTAAGTTATCTATACAAACTGTAAAATTCTCCTGCTTTTTTATTGTTAGTTTAATAAATAATATGAATTTTCAATTAATTGTGAACAAAATATTATTGTCTTTCAGTAATATATATTTCAAATTATAAAAAAGATGTGTGAATTTTTTTTTTTTTTAAATAAAATCTAAGTTTAATTCAAAATTATTTGAACTGTATTTTGCTATGGGACATGATATAACTTTTGTCACAGAAAATGCAATCCCAAGAGGTATTGGCTACAGCATTGTGGAAACTTCAAGGAATGAATTAATATTAAAAAATAAGATGAATTAGTGTAGATGATATTAAGTACAAGTTTATGATGGGATAATTTAACAAGGTTAAAGGGAAGCAACTGTGAGATGAATTTTACCCTTTCATCAAGAAAAATGTGCTATTCGATCTTTTCTTTTCATCCCAGAAGACAGAAGTGTGAGAAGAAATGCATAGTTAAGAATACTACTTATGCTTTGAAGCTTACTTATATACAATTAATCCTTTTACCAACACTCAGCTGAAGGAACACTGTGAGAAAGAATTAGAGATAATTGATAGGTAGGTATCGTGAGTCACTGCTAAGAGATAGTAAGAGGTAAGCTGAAAGGTTCATAGGCTGACACATAGATGGTGCTACTAATATTAAATCTATATGACCTTGAGTTAGGCCTATCCTTCAAAAGACACGTGTATAAATTTGACAGCTGTTGCACTATTATTATGGGAGTTATAGCTGTTATAGTGAAGCAACTTTTGTTTGTTTGAAAAAATGGATAAAAAGGAATTTCGTGTGTTAATAAAGCATTGCTTTTTGGCGAAACAATGGCATGGCTTGATAAACATTATTCGGAAAATCAACAGTAGAGAAATGGTTTGCTAAATTTAAACGAGGCGAACTGAGCACCGAGAACGATGCACGCAGTGGACTCCCCAAAGAGGCTGTTACCGACGAAAACATCAAAAAAGTCCACAAAATAATTTCTGACAGCCGTAAAGTGAAGTTGATTGAGATAGCTGAGACCCTAAAGATATCAAAGGAACGCGTTGGACATATCGTGAATGGATATTTGGATATGCGAAAGCTCTGTTCAAAGTGGGTGCAGCGCGAGCTCATAATCGACCCAAAACAACAACGAATTGATGATTCTAAGCAGTGTTTGGAGCTGTTCAATCGTAATAAACCCGAATTTTTGCATCGATATGCGACAATGGATGAAATATGGTTCCATCATTTCCCACCGGAGTCCAATCGACAGTCCGCCGAGTGGACTGCACGTGATGAACACTAAAAATGCTATAACTCCCATACTAATAGTGCAACAGCTGTCAAATTTATACACGTGTCTTTTGAAGGATAGGGCTAACTAAAAATCATATGGATTTAATACTAGTAGCGCCATCTATGAGTCAGCCTATGAACCATTCAGCCCACTTGTTATTTTCATGCATGCAGAACTTACGTCAGAATGCTTATATTGACATTTGAAAAACACATGAGGCTGAAATAATAATCCATGGCAGTTATCAATTTAAAGAATGTACAGTTGGGAACTGGATGTTCAGGTCTTAGTCGAGATATCTATTTGACGAATAGTCGAAGGTGATACTTTTATGGCAATTGCCACTGATGCAAAGTCATCTATTGTAAAGCGTGCAAAAATGTCAAAATAAAGTATATGGTCTCGTTCAATAAAATAGGAAAATATGACATTCACTGCTACTATATTATCAATGACTGTCCGAATTCGGTTCTGTAAAAAAATAACATAAAACTTGCAATTACGTAGAAGCACTTTTTATGTAAAATACGGATAATTGAAAAATTAAATTAGTGTTGATTCGTAATAGGATTTATTGAGTTTGTTATTTTAAAGATTTTTAAAATATTGTAATGAGTTGAGATGTGTCTTAAATTAAATATAAATTTACTTTTTTGGAAGGGAAATTCCTGATAATTTAGATGTCTAAATATTTTTCAGGATTGTATTAAATGAATATAATTTACATTAATTTCAATACAAAAATTCTAACAAACACAATTTTAAGTATGCTTAGTTCATAATTGAAACATCAATTTAAGTAATATTTGTTAAAATTACAAAATATTGAGTGGGAGTTAAAATAAAAAAATAGAAATAAAATATTTTTTCATAAAAATGATTAACTGAAAATAAAGTTTATAATGATTTAATTCCGAATATTCAACGAAAATCAGCTTTTCTTAAGATCATTACAAAATTTATTGAAATATATTTTAAAACTTATCTCGGAACTCATTACAATTAAGAAGAATGTATATTATTATTTTAATTTCGTTTCATTGAATTTTATTACTGGTAATTGGTTAAGTATTGAGTATTCGAGAATAATTACAATGAAGATGTTTCATTATCTATATACGTTTGAAATTTAATCAAGACCTTTCACTTTAAGCAAAAAATATTTGTTGTATGTATTTTTTATAACAAAAAAATGTTTGTTCAGGTTATAGCTATAAATCCTAATTACATAAAATAATGATAATAATGCAGAAAATGGTCGACGACGTAATTTGCCATTTTTCGTACAATTATATATTTTTTTATTTATTTGTTTGATAAAGTTGTTTTTAATTATGTTATTTTATTTATTTATTTTTAGTATTTACAACAATTACTGTACCATACAAATTATTTTATGAAAATTGTTTAAGTGATTTTACTCATTTCCCTATTACTATTACAATTTCTCACTTCTTATTTATAAGCATTTACAGAAAAAAAATCTAGATAAATCAATCTGAAGTTGTATTTTCTGATCAATTTGTGCTTACAAAGCTCACTTAATCTGAGCCAAATCCATACACTCATATATTTACTTATACTGTATTTCTTGATAACCCCCCTCCTCCCCAAAGGTTTGTTTAGGTTATAGCTATAAATCCTAATTATATATACGTAGAAAAAAAATTTAAATCCTTTGCATTGATATGGTAATAGTCAGTCTGAAATTATTGTATAGATTCTTTTTGTTTTCCTTTAAAGATATTACTTATCAGTATTAGATCGAAAGTTGAATAATTAGAAAAAGATCCCCTTACCTCGCGTATTATTTAGAAAAATGAATTCAAATATCATAAATGTTCAGAATTAGATAGATAAAAGTAATTTTTTTGCTTAAGCTAGATATCTTTAGCCTATAAAAACGTATCTTCGTAATAAATGTTTTTTTATTGATCAATACCTTCAATATGGATCGTCAGTTAAAACAAATTAACACCATATTAATAACCATATATTTTATTACAAATACAAGAATTATAATTTTGTTACGAACAAAAACTATGAACTAAGTAACATATACCAGATATTTTTTTCACCGAGAAAAAAAAAATGAAAATACTTGAAATGTTTTTCAGATTGATTAGTTCATTTTCTCTCTCTGTCTTTTTACTTTAGGAAATATTTATTACAGATCTTTGAGAAAAGTTGAAATAAGTATCTTCCAAAATAGGTATTTAAAAAAAAATATTAATCTACAAATATTTTTGCTGCATCAAATATTCAGTGATTATAATTATTCAGTGATTATAATTATTATAATTATTATTAACACCAATATTATTTACGACTATTTTAATGTTTAAAGTATCAAAACTACTCATGTATATTTTTAACAAATTTCAAACATAAATTTAAATGAATTTTTCAATCAGTTAATAATCCACATTATTTCTCATTTTCCACATTAATATTTAGAATTCGATATAGATATTTAATTAATTATTCAGGTAAAATAAATTCTATGTTTTATGTCTATGTCACACGAGTCTGCAAGGCTGAAATAAAGTTATTAAGATTTTTTTTTGTTCTAATGCAGCTGACAAACGCTTAGACAATTGTCTTTGATGCTTTAAGGCAAGTGCTGCACCGACGTTACTCTGCTATTTTTCAGGGGAATAATACCCAATCAAATTTGTTAGTAATGCTTCTTTGGCTACTGATGCTTCCGAAATTCAAATCGAAAGGGCATGTTTAAAATTTTATTGTTTTGTAGTGTGCAAGTACTGGCGGCCCCACGTTGAGCGCCAGATTGTAATGTTGTCGGTTGTGCAGTTGGATTTTAATTGTGTGTGGTTGAGTTGAGACTTGAAACACACGTTTGAAAACTCACAAGTTTATTTGCACACGCTCAGACATCACACACATACAATATTTAGCAGACTTAAAGACATACATTTATAGATCTGCGACAGGATTACACGAATAAGCCGAAGACTCAGTACTCATGTTTGCGCGGTATGCGTGGAATATAACCTCTCTGGATGAGAATCTGTAGGGCAACTAATACGCCGGTTGAGCTAAATATATTTCCTCTCTTGAGGAGAGATTACAAACTAAACTTTTCTCAACGGAAGCGAGTGATTGCGCTGTACTAAGATTTTCTCTGATACAGCTCCAGTTGCGGTGTACTTCCTCTCGGTGACAGTCTCGAGGCCTACTGACAATTCTTCCTGAACGCACATGGAGGCATGTCGCATTGAGTAGGATGAAGCACGGTTACAGTTTGTGTTATATACTGTAGATTCAAACAAATGATTAATTGTAAACTATAGTTAAGAATGTTTGGCAGTCTAATCCACTCTCTGACTGTATCTGAACCTCGTAGGTTCAAAGCAAATATAGCCACTCCTACTTCCTACTAACTATCCCGGTCATAATCATCTTGAAATTAAAATTACTTGTTTATAAATACATTTTGTCTAGAAATTTCTATTGAATTCTCTGTCAGACAGCCTATATTTACTATAAAACTAAAATAATACATGACCTAACAAATAGCAAATACGTTTTTTTTCTGAATTTTAATTTAAAATTATAATATATGCCTTTTATGAAGAATATGCAAATTAAATTTGTTATTTTATTACAGGTTTGTAAAGGTGCTCTGTGCTTTCCTACTGCTCAATGAATAGAAGATGCGGCTGAAGTTTTATACATTTTCTTGTAAAATGAAATAAAGAAAAATTCCATTAAGGAAATATATCAAGAGCTTTTTTGTTTCTTATTTTAAATCAGAATATAAAAATAAAAATAAAAATTGTATTTTATAGAATTTCATTAATGCATTATAAATTAAATTATAATGTGGAATATCAAATAATAAACTATACTATAGACTATAGTATATAATAAACTATATTACAAACTATACTATAATAATAATAAACTATAGACTATAAAATCACATTTATACAGGAAAAAAAAAAAAAAAATCAAAATTACAAAAAAAAAAAAAAAAAAAAAAAAAAAAAAAAAAAAAAAAAAAAAAAAAAAAAAAAAAATAGAAAAGGTAGTCAGAAATTTTTAACTATTTAAGTCAGCACAATAATTTATATGCTAATTATGTGAAATTTTTTTAACAAACTTTAGAAAGTTAATACATTAAATATTTCATCTAAGTTCTAATGTTACATTAAAAGCGACTTTTTATAATACTCAATTTAAAATTCAAAATAGATTTTGCAACAAAATTTATAATGAATATCTTCTTCTACTGTGATGGCGCAACAGACCCATGGTGGTCCAAGGCCGTCTGCCTACCTGCAAAACAATGTATATCTAAGCACACTAATTATTTTTTGAACTACAATTTATCTTTTTTAAGATTAGAAAAAATCGTCTTAAGAATTTGCATTTTAAATTCATTATTTCAAACTATTCAATAAATTTCCCCAAGAGGTTTAAAAAGTAATCTTAATCGAGTTAAGTAGCCGAATTCAAGCTATTTTAAACTTTCTTGTTGAAGATAATACTTAAAAAGATTTCAAAAGACAATTTATCTGATTTTTAGAAACGTGTATAATATGAAAATAATGAGATTCCAACATATTTTATGTTTCGAAAAAATCCTTAAGGATTAAATTCTAACAATGTTGTGTTGGGAATTTAGCTTATTTTTTGAATAAATATTTTTATAATTTTTTGAATGCCCTATTATCACAAATACCTTTTTTTTTTCATCAAATGTAGCTTGGAGCTGAATTGAATTATTTGTCGATGTCTAGAGATGATTACAGTACTACAAAAAAAAAAAAAAAAAAAAAAAATTTAATACTGGGTATTTAGTTTTGCGACCAATTCTGGTTTGAAGGAATGGTTGTAAATAAGTGAATTTCAGCAAATTCTTTATACTTTATCCTAAATAACATTGGTTTGGAAGAGACAAAACAAAACAAAATTCTTCTAATTTATTTTAGAAAATAAGAAATAACAAGAATCTGTTAAAAGGTCTTGAATTCCCATTGCTTCTTACAGAAGATAGATCACTATTTCTCTAATGTATATACAGGGTGATTATAATTAAAGTCCCACTTTCAAATTGATGTAAAAAATTGAACCAAAGAAAGAAAGAAATCAAAGAAATTTGAAAATTTGAAATTAGAAATTTTCAAAGAAATTGAAGAAAGGGGAAACGGTATGGCATCAAAATAAAAAGTTTCAAAAAATGTTCAACCGATTTATCCCATCCAATTTGGAATGTCCTTGCAGTGGTGATGGGCACTCAAACTTCGAAACA
Organism: Caerostris darwini; assembly: GCA_021605075.1. Classification (NCBI taxonomy): domain Eukaryota; kingdom Metazoa; phylum Arthropoda; class Arachnida; order Araneae; family Araneidae; genus Caerostris; species Caerostris darwini. The sequence goes on from BPLQ01004127.1 coordinate 46,653, forward strand.
ATCAATCAAATTGAGCACTACAGTTGGTTTAATATGCAACTCATGCTAAATACTTTGTAATTTAGATTCAAAATATCACTGGCAGCCGAATTGACTTCCTTTTTGCTGCTTACAGCGTCATCTATTAACACACTTTGGAAAAATTTTTGATGCCGTACCGTTTCCCCCTTCTTCAAGTATCTTCAGTTCAAATTTGAACTCATTGTGACGAGTGATTCTTTTTTTTTTATAGCATTTTGAAAGTGAGACTTTATTTATAATCACCCTGTATATGCATGTATGAATAGATTATTGTAATGTTGAAAAGATTGAAAGTACCTTTAAAATTACAACACTTAGTGTTACAATTCTTTCCTATAGGAAGAATTTATAACACTAAGTGGTATAATAAGAAACCTATATAAAGTTATTATTCTTAAACCTCGTGTCTAAACAAACTATTACGAATAAATTCGAATTAGTTCTTTTTTTTTAATTAACAAAAACTATTTTCTGTCTGGTGCACCTGACTTTTAATTAAACAAAACTATTTTCTGCCTAGTGCCTTCTGATTCCATTTGATAGCTTGATTTAAAAATTTCCTTTAACTTAAAGTTAAAGTTTAAAATGAAACAAAATTAATTAATTTAAAGTTAAATATTTCAAATATCCATTTTCTGGTGTTTACGCGTTTGTGGTTTAAAATTGTTTTTTTGTTTCTTTCAAATATATAATTATGTATACTTATTTATGTTTTACATTCTAATTTTTTTCAATCGCAATTATTGTTTCTTAATTAAAAAACATAATTCTTAATAATTATCAGTATTTCGTATTTGCGATTGAGATTTCCTTTTGATTTCTTTGCACTTTTAATCTTCTTATTTCTTAGTAAAATATACCAAAACCAACGTCAAAATATTCAAAATTTCACATTTTTGTGAGTGTTTGTTAAAAAATATAATTAATATGTAATGCAAAGTCAGGGTCAATTCTTCCCTGACTGAAGACTAGAAATGTTTGTTTAAATCATTCTTTTCAAAATAAGCTAATTTGAAAAGAGGAAATAAAGAAAAGGCTAAAAAAAAAACTTTTAAAATCAGCTAATTTGAAATATTATCACTGCTTAGTTAATAATGTAGGATGGAGGATAATGTTAACCTGGCCCTTAACTAGTACTACCCCTTTCTTGCTTCATAGCTTGGTTATAGCTATGCGGGGTCAGTGAGGTAGGGATATTTAATTTAACACTACATTCATTCTGACATCACATTAAATCCTCATGTCTAATAAAATATAGCGAACATCAATACCTGAGCGATTCCTGTTAAGCAGTTAGCATTGTTGTAATTTAAAAGAATTGCCTTGATATTGTAAGAATACTCAAGATGAGTTATATACAATTTCGTACAATAAGAATGTGTTTTTAGAATAATAAGAATATATTATGTGAATAGGTCTTCACATAATGGGTGGTAGGACTTCTGGTAGTAGAATGATAGATATGTAACCGCTTCAGCATTACCCAAGGTACGTCTGGAAGACCTGCCACTCTATCCAAATTGTATTACCCCAATTTGGAATAAACACTTCTAGAATGGCATCTAGGTTTGTAACCTAGTTAGATGGTAGGATTTTCCAACATAAACAGGTAGCGAGTCCATTTTTGGCATAGGTACAAAAAAACTGACTGAGCTACTGTCTCGTTCCAAATTTCATACTCGAGGGTAATGAGACCCAAGAAATCAAGTATTAACTTGGAAAAAAATACGTACTTTAAGAATGATGAAGTACTCTTATTTTCTGCCATTATAATATGATTTCTTTTCTCATGGTGTAGTTTACAATTAAAGCAGATATCACTAAGGAGAAGGATTAGTTTACCTAAACTAATTGAACACATTCATATGCAACTTCGATTTTTAAATACCAATTTATAATAGTTGTAAAATCATCAAATACGTTTCATTTGCATCTGGCAAAAATATCATAGCTGTACGATCCTACAAGTACTTGGTGTGCAACATGCCAGCTTTTTCTAGCGTTAGTGATTGGGGATTGATGGAGTATCACATATCACTTTTATTGCTCTCTTGATGTCATCGACTCCATTTTCTGCTGGCAGGCGTTTTGCTTCTAAATCCACGATCCTATTTGAAACAATCTTCCGAATTTTCTTTTCTCCGGGCATTGCAATTTGAACTCGAAAAATAAATCCCCTTATTTCCCCTTATGAAGGAGTTTCCAGTCCTCTTTCGGAAAGTCAAACATTCTTTAACGAAAAGTTGACATGATGCCAAGCAGATTGATTGGCCAAGTTGGCAAACATTTTGTGCATTAGGTTTTCAACAGAACTGAAATAAACAGTTCTGGTGAGCGTTCGTGTGCAGTGCTCACGTCTGATGTATTCAAGCGTAAACGCGGTTTTATACGTAACATAATGTTAACTTTATACAAAGCGATTTTTATGTGTGAAACTCGCTTTACAAAAATTCCTTTTAAATTGATTGTAGGTGACTTTACTTATACATACTTTATGCGTTGAAATTCTATTCACTTGCATATCATAGTATGTTGTATCTTAATTTCATGTTACAAATTCGAGTATGTGTATGCTCCACTTACATGAAAAAATGTACTTACCATAATTTGCATTTTTATAATAAATAACAAATACTACATAATTTTAATCTACCTTAAATATTTGCTTGGAACTTCTATGTCTTTGATTATGATATAGCAATATCAACAGTTATTTTGGTATATCAATGTATGCCAAATTTTGTTATCTGCACTTGTATATTTAATGTTTCAATTTCAATTTATTTTTAAGTTTTGCTAGATTTAGCATTAAGAATTTCAAAAATGTATTTATTTATTGATTGATTTTTGTAACTTCAAATTGATATGAAAGTTTAAAACTATTTATCAATAATACATGTTTATTTTTAATTAAAATATTAACTTTTATATTTGTTTTATCATTGTATAGAAAGATAACAGGTGGGCTTAAAATTTCGTAGGCTGACACATAGGTGGTGCAACTAATATTAAATCCATATAAGTTTTAGTTAGCCCTAACCTTCAAAAGACACGTGTATAAATTTGACAGCTGTCGCACTATTAGTATGTGAGTTATAACATTTTTAGTGAATCAACTTTTTGTTAGTTTGAAAAAATGGATAAAAAGGAATTTCATGTGTTAATAAAGCATTGCTTTTTGGCGAAAAAAAATACTATTGTAGCCAAGGCTTGGCTTGATAAACATTATACGGACTTTGCACCAGGAAAATCAACCGTAGAGAAGTGGTTTGCTAAATTTAAACGAGGCGAATTGAGCACCGAGGACGATGCACGCAATGGACATCCCAAATAGGCTGTTACCGACGAAAACATCAAAAAAGCCCACAAAATAATTTCTGATAACCGTAAAGTGAAGTTGATTGAGATAGCTGAAACTCTAAAGATATCAAAGGAACGTGTTGGACATATCGTGAATGAATATTGGGATATGCAAAAGCTCTGTTCAAAGTGGGTGCCGCGCGAGCTCACAGTCGACCAAATCCAACAACGAATTAATGATTCTAATGTGTTTGGAGCTGTTCAATCGTAGTAAACCCAAATTTTCGCGTCGATATGTGACAATGGATGAAACATGGCTCCATCATTTCACACCGGAGTTCAATCGACAGTCAGCCGAGTGGACTGCACGTGATGAACCGACTCCAAAGCATGGAAAGACGCAAAAGTCGGTTGGCAAGGTTATGGCATCAATATTTTGGGATACGCATGGTATAATATTCATTGACTATCTTAAAAATGTAAAAACCATAAACAGCGACTATTACGTAGCGTTATTGGAGCGTTTGAAAGATGAAATCACGGAAAAACGGCATCATTTGAAGAAGAAGAAAGGGCTGTTTCATCAAGACAATGCACCGTGTCACAAATCAATGAACAAGATGGTAAAATTGCCTGAATTGGGCTTCGAATTGCTTCCGCATCCACCGTATTCTCCAGATCTGGCACCCAGTTACTTTTTCCTGTTCTCAGACCTCAAGAGGATGCTCGCTGGACAGAAATTTCGCGCCGATGAAGAGGTAATCGCCGAAACAGAAGCCTATTTTGAGGCTAAAGACAAATCGTACTATAAAAAAATGGTATCGAAAAATTGTATGACCGCTATAATCGTTGTATCGCCCTCGAAGGCAACTATATTGAATAATAAAATCAAATTCTATAAAAAAAAAGAATTTTTCTATTCAAGCCTACGAACCTTTCATCCCACCTGGTAAACTTATGCCATTGTTTCAAATTCATTGTAACAAAAATGGCAGTTTTAAAAAAAAAAAAAAAATGGCTTTTTCACAGTGACCTCAATAAAAAAAAAAAAAAAATTACCTCCATAAATCAAGTAAAGCCCTCTTTTAAGAATCAATTTGAATATTTAAACTTTTTTTAATTTTGTTTTTAAGCCAAGAAAATGCTTCTCTAAGGGCAGACAAATGTTTTTAGTTTTGATACCCAGTCTCAACGGAAGCTTATACCATTAACAAAAAAAAAAAAAAAAAAAAAAAAAAAAAAAAATTCATTGCTAAACTCCTAGTATACAAAACATGTTTTCAAGGTTGAGTGTTTTTTCTTTTTAAAAATGGAAGTGATTTATTTGAATTTTTTTCATGTACACATTTTTTTATATAAATTTAGCAATGGGAAATATTTAAAACTTTAGACATAGAATTGCAATGATTGTAATACCCATACGAAATATTTGTCTAACTTATTGGTTGAATTTGTTTCTCACAGTGATCCTTTTAAATTGTAAAGTGATAGTATTTAAAAAGTAAAAGCTCTATTCTAATTTTTTTACTCCATCTGCTTTTGTATAATTTATTTGTCTATTCATTAAAATGTTTTTGCTTCTGTTCAATGAAGGATAGTTATACATGTGATCATCCGCTACTGCAAACTAAGATATGTAGTAGATTCAGCTTAATCCAAAAACACAATTTTGCATCATAAATCTGAACTGTGTTTTTTTCAAATAGCAAGTAAATACAATTAAAATACAAAAAGCATAAGGAACAAAACAGAAAAAAAATCAGCATTTGCCCATAAGTTCTCTCGCTTACCAGTATCGTCCACAGACACCTTCAGAGGTCCTACTGTAAGTTATAAAAATATATTATTTTATGTAAAAACTTACTTGCTTTACTTTCTGCTCTTTTATTGAAATGAAATAAAATAATGCCTTCCAAAAAATTGATGTACCTTTTAAATACCTTTTACTTCATCAGTTACGAATAAAAAATTCAGTCTAGACTTCAAAAAATATTTCTTTGTTATTAAAATAAAAACATCAAGAATTAGATATTTTCCATAATCGAAAATAAAAAAAAATTCACAAGATCTGATTGCTAATATAAAATGTATAAAAGTAATAAATTGAAAAATTAAATATTTAATAATATCGATTTTCAAGTAAATGGATTCTCAGAAAATACAAAAAAAAGCTAAAACCTGCATCCATTGAGTATGATTTCATTACGTAATAATTTTTCAAGGAAGAACTTTCTCAAGAGAGTAAATCAAAGTATTTGTCTTTCTCGTTCAGTCGAAAACTTGTGCGTAGCAAAAAGAAATCCAAGTGCCTTTCGAGAGGGTTTATTAAATTTATGAGTCAGAGTTGAATTTAAATCGCCATTTTGGGCATTAGAAGAAAAGAAAATATCTCTTTAGTATTAAAGTTTATATAATTAGATCTTTTGTGAATCATTTCGTAATTTTTGCAAAGTCTATTTTTCTTCAATAATAATTTTGCTTCCTGTTTCGAATTTTAGATTATTTTGAGTTAGAAAGGTAATTTTTAAGCAACAGCTAATTTTGAGAAGCACTTACTGCATTTCTTTCAAATATTATATTCTGCATTTGCTATAATTCGTATAAATATTTTATGCCTGCTATTACTTCAATTACTATTTTTCTATTAGTACATTTAGTAATTATCTCTTTTGTGAATAATTTTTTTATGATGTTGGAAAAGCCTATTTTTCTTCTACAATAATTTTGTTCCCTCTTTCGAATTTTAGATTATTTTGAGTTAGAAAGGTAATTTTTCTGCAGCAGTATTTTTAAGGAGGACTTATTGCACTTCTTTCAAATATTACAGTATGAATTTGCTGCAATTCTTATAAATAATATCTTCCTGATATTACTTCATTTACTATTCTTCTATTAGTACATTTAGTAATTATCTCTTTTGTGAATCATTCCATGGTGTTTGAAAAGCTTATTTTTCTTCTATAATAATTTTGTGTGCTGTTTCAAATTTTAGATTATTTTATGTTAGAAAGGTAGTTAGTTATTAAAAGGCAATTATGTTATAAAACCTGAATTTTTAAAATACACATTTTCCTTTGCAATAACTTGGCATTAGTTTACACATTTCCTGTATTCATATGAACAAGTAACAATGATTATTCGGATTTCTCAGTAGAGGGCGAATATCCAGAAATACATGAAATAATGGTGCAATAGTAAGATTGATAAAGATGGGGACAACTGGAAGGAATATAGTTACCTAATATTTTGCATTAAATTTATACAAGTTAAATTATTTATAATATGGATATAACAGCAGTTACTCACAATTTACAAAAAACAACGTGATATCGTTGAAGAAAAATTCGCAGCTGTTTTAGCAAAATTAAAAAAAAAACAGATACCATCACGTTGTGGAAAGCACATAGATACAAATCTCTCTCAGTTCAGTGCCGCACAAAGCTGGCTGAATTGCACACCAACGGCTGCGTTCTATATTTGCACATGGGTGCCTTGTCATGTGGGAATCTCTGGTAATGAGAGAACCATTGTAGTGAAGATACGGGGAGTCAAATCCAGCCGGCCGGAGATTCCATTGACACTCAACACCGCGTGCAACCATATTATAGCAGCCATCGACTACTTCATCAGCAAAAGCCTCAAGGACTTGAGCGGTGGAAGTGCCTTGCTACAGGGGACCATATTCCTGCACCTTGGACGCTCTGAAGCTTCCGCCTTGCAGCCGGGCGTGACTATCTGCAGGCACACTTCCACCGCATTGGTTTGGCTTCGGATGGGATCTGCCCATTATGTCGGATCTCCAATATGGACGGCGATTACCTGAGGAACTGCATTGAACTTATCGATGTACCTGATGACATTATTGCACAATACTGGTAAGCCTGAAGTCATGTGGCTAAACAGTTACAGATGGGATTAATATTAAAAAAAAAAAAAAAAAAAAACATTCGAAACCAAGCAACATTTTCAAAAAACAGATTACCCTGATTGTCTACACCAAAGATAATTTCAATGACGAAGAGAATTTTTTCACTATTGAAAGTTATGTCTACGGTCAGTTGGGATTAACAACTTTCGTTTTCATAAGTGAATAATCATTATCGTTTAGCAATGGTATAAATTAATAGAGTTTGCCCCTAAAAAAATCATATGCTGTGAATCAATGTGCCAGTCCCGTCTTCTGATGATTCTTCAGCTGCAAAATTAAGTAAACAGAGGTTCCAATTCGTTTTGCATCCACATTTTCGATGCACATTTGGTTTACTTATTAAGGCATCCACATTCGGTTTCCTCATGGTGGCATTATTGAGAATGGTTGCAATATTGAGATTTTATTTAAAAAAAACTAAAGATGATTAAAAAAATGAACTCCTATTTTATAGAGTTGAATTGAGCAAATTTAAATTTATCTAAAATTGAAAAATATCAGCACACTTAAGAAGATTTAGAGGAAGTGAATTAGCCAAAAAGGAAACAAGGTTTAAAGATAAATAGATTTATTGAGAAATATAAGTAGTTTTCATATTTTGCAAAACATTTTATAACTATCTTGTTTGCCTATATTTTTTGAAATAATTTAAAAATGCTATCATGTTTCTTTAGAAAATATTAATTGAGATACGATTAAAAAATTCATTTTTTAATTTTAAAAGATAATTTTTAAATTCATTTTTAGGATCTCAAGAATGAATTAAATTTCTTTCTTTATTTTTTTTACAAATTTTTATTCCTACCTTTTCATACATTTATTACATTTTTATGCATTTTTACATATTTTTCGTACATTACGTGTTTATTTTTATACATTTTATTAATTATTATTTATTTTGTAAATTTGCATTTCCATTACATTTTTATACATATATTTATTTATATTTTCATACATTTAAAATTACTTTGTAAGTTTATTTTCATTCATTTTTATACAATATGTTATGTTATTATTTTTTTTAAATAAAATAAATTTTAGAAACATACATATCTAATATATAGCAACTTAAAATAAATTTTATGATTAAAAAAAATAAGATCGCTACTTAAATCCTTGCATGTTTCCCTCCAAAAGCTTACTTGAAAGCTATGTTTTTTCACTCGTGCCTTTTAAAATAAATTTATTAACCTTTTACGCCATTACTTCTATTCTAAAAGATTCACATTTCCTTTTACTAATTAGTTTACAGTGTAGGAGGTGATTTCCATTTGGATCTTGCAAGGTATTGAATTATTTTCTCTTAATTAAAAATAATTTATTTTTTCATGTTAAAAGAATGAATTCGTTATTCTCAGAAAAAAAAGTTACTCTAATTAATTTGACATTTTTTTTCAATGTTGTTATTCCAACATAAATAAATTTATAACATATTTTTTTTCTTAAAAAAATAACATAAAACTTGCAATTACGTAGAAGCACTTTTTGTGCAAAATACGGATAATTGAAAAATTAAATTAGTGTTTATTCGTAATAGGATTTGTTTAGTTTGTTAGTTTAAAGATTTTAAAATATTGTAATGAGTTGAAACGCGTCTTGAACTAATTATAAATTTACCTTTTTTGTATGGGGGATATTCCTGATAATTTGGGTTTATAAATATTTTTCACGATTGTATTGAAATGAATATAATTTACATTAATTCAATGCGAAAAATTCAAAAATTATTATTTTAAACATTTGAATACTTACTTGATAGGGGCTTGAATGGCCGAGTGGCTAGCGCTCTGGCGCTCGGTACCACAGGGTTCGGGTTCGAGTCCTGGCGGTGCCATGGATGTTTGTAGCGGTTCGGAATCCACTTTAAACCGTAGGTCCCGGTCTAATATGATCGTAGAGCGTTGCGGGAGCATCTTCAAGTTGCACGCGCCCCATGGGTAATGCAAAGTGAGTAACGTCTGTGCAGCGCTTGCTTTAAGGCATCCAAGACCAAGCTGTCTAAGTGTTTGCCAGCTGCATTAGAAAAAAAAATGCTTACCTGATAAGTAAAACATCAATTTAAATAATATTTGTTAAGTTTCAGTGTCAGTTAATATATAAAATATATTTTTTTTCATAAAAGATAATTAACTGAAAATAAAGATTATAAGGATTTAATTCCAAATATCAGCTTGCAGATCAGATTTTATACCAGCTTTCCTTAAGCACATTACAAAATATTTTGGAATAAATTTTAAAACTGATACCAGAACATTACAATTAAGAAGTTATTTATTATGATTTTGATGTCGTTTGACTGAATTTATGTACCAGTAATTGGATAAGTATTGATATATTTATATATGTATTATGTATTTGAAAATAATTACAACACACATGATTTATTATCTATATACAATTCTTAAATTTCTTTAGGACTTTTCAATTTGCCGTACATATTTTTTGTTGGGAAAGAAAAAGTTTTGTTCAGATTATAGTTATAAATCAAATTATAAGCATCATTTATAGACAAGCCCAGAAAGGTCCAAATGCTTCTTTGGCTACTGATGCCTCCAGAATTTCCATTGAACGGGCATTTTTGAAATTTGATTGTTAGTATTGTCTGCTATAGATTCGAACAAACAGTTAATTGTAGAGAACAATTAAGAATCTTCGACCGTTTACTCAGCTCACTGATTGTACATAAACCCGAAGGATTAAATCAAATATGACCACTCCTACTTCCTACCAAAGACCATGGATAGTTGAGAACAGTATTGTATAATCTTTTTGAAATTAAAATTGCCTGTTTATAAATAAATTTTGTCCAGAAATTTCCATTGAATTCGCTGCCAGACAGCTCGGCAGCGAATTCAATATTATTGACATGTAAAATTATTGACATGTTGACTTATATTTGTTTTAAAATTAAAATAATTCATTATCCAACAATAATAAATACATTTTTCTCTGAATATTAATTCAAAATTATAATCCATGTCTTTTATGAAGAATATGTAAATGAAATTTGTTATTTTATTGCAGGTTTGTAAAGGTGCTCTGTGCTTTCCTACTGCTCAATGAATAGAAGAGGATGCTGATATTTTATACGTTTTCTTGTAAAAAGAAGTAATGAAAAATTTCAGTAAGAAAATATATATTAACAGTTTTTTGTTTCTTGTTTTTAATTGGAATATAAGAATACAAATTAAAAATTGCATTTTATAGAATTGCATTAATGCATTTTGAATTAAATTAGAAAGGGAAGTGCCATATTACAAACTAAGACTATAAAATGAAATTTAAATAATAAAAAAATACAAAATTAAAAAAAATAGTAAAAACAACGGCAGTCTGAAATTTTAACTATTGAAGATAGCAACATCATTTATATGCTAATTATGTGAAATTTGTTTTAACAAACTTTAAAAACTTAATACACTAAATATTTCATCGAAATTCAAATGTTACATTAAAAGAGACTTTTTATAATACTCAATTTAAACTTCAAAATAGATGTTGCAACAAAATGTATAACGTATATATTCTTCTTCTTCAATGGCGCAACAGACCCATGGTGGACCAAGGCCGTCTGCCTACTTGCAAAACAATATATCTAAGCACACTAATTATTTTCTTGAACTACAATTTATCCTTTTTAAGATTAGAAAAAATTGTCTTAAGAATTTGCATTTTAAGTTCATTATTTCAAAACTTTTCTGGAAATTTCCATAAGAGGTTTAAAAAGTAATCTTAATCGAGTTAAGTAGCCAGATTCTGACAATTTTAATCTTTCTGGTTGAAGATAATACTTTGAAAGATTTCGAAAGACAATTTAACTGATTTTTAAAAAAAGTGTATAATATGAAAATACACTGAAGTGACAAAAGTCATGGGATACCTCTTAATATCGTGTCGGCCCTCCTTTCGCCCGGCGAAGTGCAGCAACTCGACGTGGCATGGACTCAACAAGTCGTTGGAAGTCTTCTGCAGGAATATTGAGCCATGCTGTCTCGATAGACGTCCATAATTGTGAAAGCGTTGATGGTGCAGGATTTTGGGCACGAACAGACCTCTCGATGATGTCCCATAAATGCTGGATGGGATTCATGTCGGGCGATCTAGGTGGCCAGATCATTCGTTGGAACTGTCCAGAATGCTCTTCAAACCAATTGCGAACAGTTGTGGCCCGGTGACATGGCGCATTGTCATCCATAAAAATCCCATCGTTGTTTGGGTACATGAAGTCCATGAATGGCTGCAAGTGATCTCCAAGTAGCTGAACATAAGCATTTCCAGTCAATGTTCGGTCCAGTCATACCAGAGGACCAAGTCCATGCCATGAAAAAACAACCCACACCATTACGGAGCCACCACCAGCTTGAACAGTGCCTTGCTGACAGTTTGGGTCCATAGCTTCGTGGGGTCTGCGCCACACTCGAACCCTACCATCAGCTCTTACCAACTGAAATCGTGACTCATCGGACCAGACCACGGTTTTCCATTCATCTAGGGACCAACCGATATGCTCACGTGCCCACGAGAGTCGCTGCAAGCGATGTCGTTCTGTCAGTAAAGGCACTCGAGTCGGTCTTCTGCTGGAATAGCCCAAGAAAGCCAAATTTCTCCGCACAGTTCTAACAGACAAGTCCCTTGTACGTCCCACATTTATTTCTGCGGTTATTTGACGCAGTGTTGCTTGTCTGTTAGAATTTACGACTCTTTGCAAACGTCGCCGGTCTCGGTCGTTAAGTGCAGGCGGTCGACCACTGCGCTGTCCATGGTGGGATGTTATGCCTGAAATTTCATACTCTCGGCACACTCTTGACACAGTGGATCTGGGAATGTTGAATTCCCTAACGATTTCCGAAATGGCATGACCCATGCGTCTAGCTCCAACTAACATTCCGCGTTCAAAGTCTGTTAATTCCCGTCGTGCGGTCATCATCACGTCAAAACCTCTTCACATGAATAACTTGAACAGAAATGAAAGCTCTGCGAAAGCACTGCGCATTTATACCTGTTCTACGCGATGCTACTGCCATCTGAAAATTTGCATATTGCTATCCCATGACTTTTGTCACTTCAGTGTAATGAGATTCCAACATATTTGATGTTTTGAAAAATATCCTTAAGGATTAAATTCGAAGAATATTGTGTTGGGAATTTAGTTTATTTTTTTGAATAAAGATTTTTATCATATTTTAAATACACTATTATTAAAAATCTTTTTTTTTCCATCAAATGTAGATTGGAGATACATTGAATTATTTGTTGATGTCTAAAGATGATATTATTACAAAAAATTCAATTCAATACCGTGTTTTTAGTTTTCCTACCAATTCTTGAAAGAATGGTTGTAACGAATTGAATTGTTGGTTCTAAATTGGTTGAATTGCTGATTTTATCACGATTTGAAAGAATGGTTGTAAATGATTGAAATTGACAAATTCTTTGTAGTTTAATGTAACTAACAATGGTTTGGAAGAAACAAAATAAAAAAAAGGTCTCAGAATTTATTTTAGAAAATCAGGAATAATAAAAATATGTTAAAAGGTCTTGATTTCACTTTGCTTCTTAAATCATTATTTCCGTAATCTGTATACAGGGTGATTATAATTAAAATCCCATTTTTAAAATGGTGTAAAAAAAGAACCACTCGACACAATGAGTTCAAATTTAAACTGAATATGATTTGAAGAAGGGGGGAACGGTATGTCATAAAAAAAAGTTCGAAAAAGTTCCGCCGATTTTTCCCTTTCAGTTTGGTATGACCTTGCCGCGCTGGATGGGCTTTTCACTAACAGTGAAAAGCCCATCCAGTGTTTGGAAATCATTTTTTCTATCAAAAAACCGAAACAATCAACTAAATTGAACACTACTGTTGGTTTAACGTGCAACTCATGCCATGTATGTTCTAATTTTCTATTTGCCGCTTACAGCGTCATCTATTAATACACTTTGAAACTATTTTTGATGCCGTATCATTTCCTCCTTCTTCAAGTATCTTCATTTCAAATTTGAACTCGTTGTGATGAATGGTTCTTTTTTTTACAGCATTTTGAAAGTGGGACTTTAATTATAATCACCCTGCATATGCATATATGAATAGATTCTTGTATCGTTGAAGATTGAATGTACCTTACAAATTATAACACTTAGCGTTATATTCTTTTACTGTGAAGTTATCATTCTTAATCCTTTGTCTAGCCAAACTATTTCGAATAAATTCGAATTAGTTCTTTTTTAATTAACAAAACTATTTTCTTGTCTGGTGCATCTGTCTTTTAATTAAACAAAACTATTTTCTGCACAGTAGAATCGTGCCATTTGACGGCTTTATTTAAAAATTCCCTTTAATTTAAAGTTACAGTTGAAAATGAAACAAAATTAATTAGTTTAAAGTTAAATATTTCAAATACCCATTTTCTGGAGTTAATACGTTTTTTTTTTTGTTTCTTTCAAATATATATTTATATATGCTTATTTATGTTTTACATTCTAATTTTTTTCAATCACAATTATTTGTTCTTAATTAAGAAAAAAACATAATTTTTAATAATTACCAGTATTTCGTATTTGCGATTGAGGTTTCCTTTTGATTTCTTTGCACTTTTCATCTTTTTATTTCTTAGTAAAATATACCAAAACTAACGTCAAAATTTCATATTTTTGTGAGTGTTTGTTAAAAAATATAATTAATATGTAATGCAAAGTCAGGGTGAATTATTCCCTAACTTAAAACTAAAAATGTTTGCTTAAATCATTCTTTTCAAAATAAGCTAATTTTAAAAAAGAAATAAAGAAATGCTAAAAAAAAAAATCTTTTAAATCAGCTATTTTGAAATATACGCACTACTTAGTTAATAAGGTAGGAGGGTCTTAGATAGAAACCTGGCCCCTAACTGGTATTATCCCTTTCTAAATAAATAACTCTTAGATAGCTTGGTTATAGCTATGCGGGGTCAGTGAGGTAGGGACATTTAATTTTATACTACATTCATTCTGCCATCACATTAAATCCTCCTGTCTAATAAAATAAGCGAAAATAAATACCTGAACGACGCCTGGTAAACAGTTAGCATTGTTGTAATTTAAAAGAATTGCCTTGATATTGTAAGAATGTTTCAGATAAGTTACATACAATTTCATACAATAAGAATGTGTTTTTAGAATAATAATAAGAATATATTGTGTGGATAGGTTTTCAAATAATGGGTGTTAGGACTTCTGCTAGTAGAATGATAGCTATGTAACAGCTTCAGCATACCCAAGGTACGTCTGGAAGACCTGCCACTCTATCCAAATTGTGTTACCACAATTTGGAATAAACACTTCTATAATGGCATCTAGGTTGGTAACCTGGTTAGATGATAGTATTTTCCAACATAAACAGGTAGCCAGTCCATGTTTGGCATAGACACAAAAAACTGGCTAATCAACTGTCTCGTTCAAAATCTCATGCGCGAGGGTAATGAGACCCAAGAAATCAACTATTAACTTGGAAAATAATATGTACTCTCATAATGATGAAGTACTCTAATTTTCTGTCATTATTTATTTTCTCATGGTGTAGTTTACAATTAAAGCAGATATCACTAAGGTGAAGGATTAGTTTACCTAAACTAATTGAACACATTCATATGCAACTTCGATTTTTAAATACCAATTTATAATTGTTGCAAAATCTTCAAATACGTTTCATTTGCATCTGGCAAAAATAACATAGCTGTACGATCCTACAAGTACTTGGTGTGCAACATGTCAGCTTTTTCTGGCGTTAGTGATTGGGGATTGATGGAATATCACATAGCACGCTTTATAGCTCTCTTGGTGTCATCAACTCCATATTCTGCTGGTAGGCGTTTTGCTTCTAAATTCCACGATCATATTTGAAACAATCTTCTGAATTTTCATGTCTCCGGGAATTGCAATTTGAATTCGAAAAGCAAACCTCCTTATCTCTTCTTACGAACAAGTCTCTAATCGTCTTTTGGAAGGTCAAACATCCTTTAAAACAAAAAGTTGACTTGCCAAGCAAAGTTGGCAAACATTTTGGTATGCATTCAGTTTTCCAATAAAATTGAAATGAACCTATCTATTGAGCGAACGTGTACAGTGAGGAAATCTAACGTGTTCACGTGTAGACACGGTTTTATACGAAACATAATTATAACTTTATTGACCAAAGCGATTTTCATGTGTGAAACTCGCTTTACAATAATGCCTTTTAAATTGACTGTAGATGACGTTATACCTACATGCTTTATGGGTTGAATTTCTATTCAATTGCATATCATAGTATGTTGTACTTCAGTTTCATATTTCCAATTCGATTGTATGTGAGCTCTAATTACATGTAGAGATGTATTTCTCATCATTTGCATTTTTTAAATAAATATTTAATACGATATATTTTAAAAAATTAATTTATATTAACTATTTATATGGAACTTATATACCCTTGGGGCCTAATGGCTGAGTTGGATGTTTTTAGTGGTTGGAAAGTGTAGTGGAATTCAAATATGGATGTAGAGCGTAGGGCTGACAACCTTAATCTGTAATAGTAAAAACATCTCCTATTTTGAAATCTGGCTGGGGGAGGGAGGGATGTTGCGTCAATGAGGATGATGATATATGTTTTTGATTTTAGTATAGCAATATAAACAGTTAATTTGGTATATCAATGCATGCTAAATGTTGTCACCTGCGCTTTTATATTTAATGTTTCCTTTTAAATCTATTTTACATTTTGCTACGATTTAGCATTAAGAATTTCTAAAATTTATTTATTGGTTGATTGATTTTTGGAACTTAAGATTAATATGAACGTTTAAAAATATTTATCATTAATACATGTTTATTTTATTTAAAATATTAATTTTTTATATTTATTTCGTCAATGTATAGAAAGATGAACTTACTTCATTGTTTCAACAACAACAAAAATGGCAGTTTTTAAAAATAAAAAATAAATGGCTTTTTAACAGTGACCTCAATAAAAAAAAATTACCTCCATAAATCAACTAAAGCCCTATTTTAAGAATCAATTTGAATATTTTAACTTTTTTTTACTCTGTTTTTAAGCCAAGAAAATGCTTCTCTATGGACAGACGAATGCATTTAGTTTTTATACCCATTCTCAACGGAAGCTTATACCATTAACTTGGAAAAAATAAAAATTCATTGCTAAACACTTAGAATACAAAACACGCTTTCAAGATTGAGTATTTTTTTCTCTTTTTAAAAATAGAAGAGGTTTATTTGAAATATTTTTATGTACATATTTTTTTATATATATAAATTGAGCAATGATTTGAGCAAAACTTTAGATATAGAAACATTAGATTTAAAACATTAGATTGTAGTACCCATATTAAATAAAAGATTATTTGCCTAGTCTATTGGACTAATTTTTTTATCTAATATTGATCATTTTTATTGTGAAGAGATAATATTTAATAATGAAAAGCTTCATTCTAATGTTTTTACTCCATATGCTTTTTATATGCTTTTATATAATGTATTTGTAAAAGCATATGTTTTCACTCCATATGCTTTTACAAATATATTATGTAAAAGTATATGGATCTGTAAAAGCAAACACATTGTGTAAAAACTTATTTATTTATATAATGTATTTGTCCATTTGTTAAAATGTTTTTGCTTCTGTTCAATGGAGGTTTGGTTTGTCGCTCCACGGCCATCTTGTGTACACTTTAGGCTAAACAGACGGGACCTACAGTTTAAAGTGAATTTCGAACCACTACAGACATCCATGGCCCCACCGGGACTCGAACCCAAAACCGAAACGTGTGGTATTGAGTGCCAGAGCGCTAGCCAATCGGCCATTCAGGCACATTCACAGGCGGATATTTAGACATGTGATCGTCTACTACCGCAAACTCAGATATGTAGTAGATTCAGCTTAACCCAGAAACACAATTTTACTTCATAAATCGGAATTTCTTTTCCAGTGGCAGGCAAATACAATTAAAATACAAAGAGCATAAAGAACAAAACATAAAAAAAGAAGTATTCAGCATTTGTCCAAAAGTTTCTCTCTTGCCAGTATCGGCCGCAGACACCTTCAGCAGATAAGATAGCAACTGATCATCCATTTCATCCTTGGTAACACAAAGGGGCAGCAGGGTGTTCGAGAAATGCCAGTTCTAAATACATGCTTGCCAAGACAACCATGTCTCATAGCTAGGCGAAAGGATACTTCACTTCTGGGACTGACTGTAGAAGATCAAACCAAGGTTTATTATCATTTCTGAGATTAAGTTCTTGATAGGTACAGTGTTGTTTTTGTATTCATAATTGTTTCTTCATAATTTTAAGTATGTGCAATTTTATGAATTGAAATGGTACAGTTCCATTAGGTAATAGACGAATTGATGCACCCCTTTTGGCAAGATAGTCCTCAGCATCGTTACCGGGGATTCCATAGTAGGATGGAATCCACTAGAAGAAAAAGTTATCTACTCGTGCTTTTAGCTGGTAAATTAAAGATTGGCATTCAAGGATTCTATTGTAACTGTGAAAAGTTGTTGAATAAAGAGAAATGATTGCAGCCATTGTATCAGAGAAAAACAACACCTTTTAAAATGAACATGGTGAAAAATGAACTGTTTCAGTGCTATTCGGATTGATTCTACCTCTCTGTCAAAGGCAGAAGCATATTTACCAACAGGGGCATAGAAAGAAAAACAAAATACTATAGACTCCCGCACCAGCATTAATGCTGCAATCCAATCCACACATGAAACTAATAATTTTCAGGGTATTTTGTATAAATAGAGCTGCATGTGAGGGATTCCTTCCTCGAGGCCACTACAATTATTTTCCAAGCTATAGATCTATCGTTTGTTTTTTTGCATAGGAACGAAAGTGTTTTGCTCATGTTCACATGTTGCATGTTAAAATAGTGCTGTATATTTTGTCGTATGAATAGCACCTCCGGAAGGATCATTCTGAAAGACTTTGAAAAACCTTTTGAGTTTTTCAAAATTAGATCGAATAGATAAAATAATTTTGATTTACAATAGATTCATTGACAGAAGGTTAACAAATATTGTCCCGAAATTCAAATCTTGCATGAATTTTGGGACACTATGTATTTATATGCCTCTTCAATGGCGCTGTTGCACCATGGTGGGCCAAGGCCGTTTGCTTACTGGCAGATTCCAAAACATGAGATGTTTTCATTCAGTTGGTAGGGTTGTCAGCCCTATGCTCTGCTGTCATACTAGACCGGGACCTCTGGTTTAAAATGGATTTCAGATCATTACAAATATCCACACCACCCCCGAAACTTGAACACGAAAACTGTGGCACCAAGGTCAGTCACTCAGACGTAACTCATCAGCCATCAAGTACAGCTGTATATATATATATATATAAATATATATATATATGCATGTATACAGCTGTGCCTGATGGCTGATGACTTATATATGTATTATATATAAGTCAGCTAAAGCTTCAAATATTCCGAGCGAATTCTAATTACGGTTGTCAAAAATCCTAACTAAACGAACATCTTTAAAAAGGAAATTAATTATTTAAGAATAAAATATAAGTTATTAATAAATAAAAAAATCGTTTTTCTTGTTTGTTTCTTACTTTCCTGAGTGGTAACTTCATAAATATTGTTTATGTTCTGAATCAGTGACCGACGTACGTTGTAAGAAAAAGTTCAGAATAATCAATAATTTATTGGAATACTAATTTAAAAGAATATATATTTCTGTTCTTATTTACTGCAAATAAGTATTCTGCAAATAATAATATAATCACAATAACAATAAATGGTCATTATATTGTTTGGGAAATGAAGCTACGAATTCCTCTAATTTTAGTATTGCAACCCTAAAGAAATTACTTAGTGAAAAAATCACTTAGTGAAAAAATGTGGGTATAAAGTGATAAATATAGGCGATAAAGCATCAACTTGTGGCGTAAAAGCGCCTCAAAAAACCAGATTCACTTAGTGAGAAAATGTGGCTATAAAGCGATAAATATTGGCGATAAAGCATTTTTTGGCTTAAAAGAAGTTATATAACAAAATAATAATAAAATTAAAATCTAGGATACTGTACCCCTGAGGAAATCGCCAACCTTACAACCCTGAAAATTTCGCCAATTTCTTTAGGGTTGCAATACTATAATTAGAGGAATTCGCAGCTTCATTTTCCAAACAATATAATGACTATTTATTGTTATTGTGATTATATTATTATTTGCAGTAAATAAGAACAGGAATATATATTCTTTTAAATAAGTATTCCAATAAATTATTGATTATTCTGAACTTATTCTTACAACGTACGTCAGTCACTGATTCGCAACATAAACAATTTTTATGCAGTTGCCACTTAGGAAAGTAAGAAACAAATAAGAAAAACGATTTTTTAAATTTATTAATAACTTATATTTTATTCTTAAATAATTAATTTCCTTTTTAAAGATGTTCGTTTAGTTAGAATTTTGTGGCAACCGTAATTAGAATTCGCTTGGAATATTTGAAGCTTTAGCTTTTTAGAACGGTAGTTAACGTTACAATTTGAATTTTTAAAAATTAAAATAAATGAATATTAATAAAATAATGTGTCCGGAACATTTGATAATTATCTGGCAAAGTACATGTGGCGGCGGCAGCACAAATGTGACATCCCCAAAATATTTTATGATTTCACCGATGGAATAAAATGTTTGTTTCCACCACAGAGGAAGGACATACCACAATAAAAGGTAAGTTATTCTCTACTTTCTTCTTCTTTTTTATCTTTTGTTAATATGAATTTATCATTCGATTTCGGCTTCGTAAAGAACATGACATATTTTTTTGACATTACAAAAAAAAAAAAAAAAAAAAATGATGAATTAGAGAATAAATTTGGCGAAATTTTATCGTAACAGCGATTATTATCTCTGTCTAAACGATACATTTTTGTGGCAGCAAAATAAAATTCCACATAATAATTTGGCGATAAAGCAATTTAATTCGGTGTGAAAGCAATTTAGGAATAAAATGTTGACAAAATAATGGTATATTTTGGAGTTAAAGCGATAATATGTGGCGTAAAAAGAAAAAATTAAAATTTTGACATAATAGTGGTAAAAATTTGGCGATAAAGCGATATAA
Source organism: Caerostris darwini (assembly GCA_021605075.1). Classification (NCBI taxonomy): domain Eukaryota; kingdom Metazoa; phylum Arthropoda; class Arachnida; order Araneae; family Araneidae; genus Caerostris; species Caerostris darwini. The sequence continues at coordinate 67,031 of BPLQ01004127.1, forward strand.
ATTGGTGTAAAGGCATTTTAGGTATAGTTTTTTTGGCATAATAGCGCTAAATTTCGGAGTAAAAGCGGTAATATTTGGCGCAAAAGTATTCCAGAGATAAAAAGTTTTAGTGATAAATATTTGGCTATAAAGCATCAACTTTTGGCGTAAAAGCACCTCAAAAAACAAGATTCGCTTAGTGAAAAAATTTGGCTATAAAGAAATAAATATTGGCGATAAAGCATTTTTTGGCTTAAAAGAAGTTATATAACAAAATTTCCTTAGTGAAAAATTGCTATAAAGCGATAAATGTTGGCGATAAAGCATTAAATTTTGCATTTCGAGGATTAAAATTTTGGCAGTATAGTGATAATATTTGGCGTTAAACCGATAAACTTTGGCTTCAAAGCCTTTTCCGGAATAAACTTTGAGTAATAGCTATTTGACTGCTAATGTTGGCGATAACGCACTGTTTGGGTATAAATTTTGGCGAAATAGCATTTTACAATGACACCGAACTTCGGCAGCCATTTTGTCTGTTTATTTGGCGATTTGGCAACCCAGTAAAGGATTTTGGCGTAATATCATTTTACCGCGCAAACTACCTGGCCGATTCATTTCTATGCTTACTTACTGGCTTGGCAACTTGGCGATGTGTTTGGCACAAAGGGTACAGGATCCTAGATTTTAACCAATAATTTTCCTAGAATTTAGTGATGTAATAAAGTATTAATCAGGCAATTCACTTTAATACTATTAGTAGCAAAGATAGTAACTGCTGCGTCCTCTAGCCAAGTAGGTGTTGATATATTTTTCTCAACACTATTTTGTGCTTTGGATTTTTCTGAGTATCGAGATTTATAAAAAATTATCTTTGGCCAACCATGGAAGAAAATGTTATATAAGATATTCTATTATTAAGAACAAAAAGATTTTAACACTACAAATATAACATCTTTGGGATCAAAATATAGTACTTTATTTTGTTTCCATAATACTATAAATAATTCTATAATACTTTGATACCTGTTAATGTATGTACTGTGGCACTGTTTTAGTTTGTTATTTTTACAGGACATATATTTTTGTAAGCAAATTCAGAATACAAGAATGTCTTTTAAGTTAGTGTAAATACTAAACTTTTAAAGCTGTAAAAATACTCTTTTATGCAGAAACTATTGCTATAAGTATATCAGTTCAATAATTTACATTTTAAATTAGTTTAATAGTTTAGATTTATTTATTTACTTTGCAATTAATTCCAATTTTTTTTACAAATTAGTTTTTCTAAATTACACTAATAAACATCATATAATGAAAATAATGGTATAGAGTCAGGAGTTAGGAGTAAGGAGCAGGCATAACTATTCGCTTGAGGAATTGAAATGTTTTTGACCTTCTTATAAGTAGAAATTGCAGAATTTTGTTTTGAAATCTCATTAGCTATATAAAATATCAAATTATTGTTACAAGGAATTACTTAATTGTTGTATTTTTCAATATTATTTTCTTGCACGAGTAACTAAATTACTTTCTTTGTTTCAATAAAATAATGTACTCCAAAAATGGGGTACCTTTTTAATATCTTTTACTTCATCAATTACGGATAAAAAAATGAGTCTAGACTTCAGGGAATATTTCTTTGTTATTAAAATAAACATACTTAGAATGAAATGTTTTCCATAGTCACAAATGAAAAAAAAATTCACAAGATCTGATTGCTAATATAAAAGTACTAAATTGAAAAATTAAATATTTAATAATATCGAATTTCAAGTAAATGGATTCTCAAAAAATACGAAAATAGATAAAAGTCACATTGAGTATGATTTCATTACGTAATAATTTTTCAAGGACGAAGAACTTTTTCAAGAGAGTAAATCAAAGTATTTGTCTTTCTAGTTCAGACGAAAACTTATGCGTAGCAAAAAGAAATCTAAGTGCCTTTCGAGAGGGTTTATTAAATTTATTAGTCAGAGTTAAATTTCTATCGCCATTTTGGGCATTAGATGAAAAGAAAATATCTCTTTAGTATTAAAGTTTATATAATTAGATCTTTTGTGAATCATTTCGTAATTTTTGCAAAGACTATTTTTATTCAATAATGATTTTGCTTCCTGTTTCGAATTTTATATTATTTTGAGTTAGAAAGGTAATTTTTAAGCAGCAGCTATTTTTGAGAAGCACTTACTGCACTACTTTCAAATATTATATTCTGCATTTGCTATAATTCTTCTTATAAATGTTTTATGCCTGCTATTACTTCAATTACTATTTTTCTATTAGTACATTTAGTAATTGTCTCTTTTGTGAATGATTTTTTTATGATGTTGGAAAAGCCTATTTTTCTTCTATAATAATTTTGTTCCCTGTTTCGAATTTTAGATTATTTTGAGTTAGAAAGGTACTTTTTCTGCAGCAGTTATTTGTAAGGAGGACTTGTTGCACTTCTTTCAAATTTCACATTCTGAATTTGCTGCAATTTTTGTAAATAAAATCTTCCTGTTATTACTTCAATTACTATTCTTCTGTTTGTACATTTAGTAATTATCTCTTTTGTGAATCATTCCATGATGTTTGAAAAGCTTATTTTTCTTCAATAATAATTTTGTGTGCTGCTTCAAATTTTAGATTATTTTATGTTAGAAAGGTAGTCAGTTATTAAAAGGCAATTATGTTATAAAACCTGAATTTTTTTAAATACATATTTTCCATTGCGATAACTTGGAATTAGGTTGCAAATTTCCTGTATTCATATGAACAAGTAACAATGATTATTCGGATTTCTCAGTAGAGGGCGAATATCCAGAAATACATGAAATAATGATGGAATAGTAAGATTGATAAACTGGAAGGAATATAATTACCTAATATTTTGCATTAAATTTAAATACAAGTTATATTATTCATAAAATGGATACAACAGCAGTTTCTCACAATTTACAAAAAACATTATGACATCTTCGAAGAAAAGTTTGCAGCAGTTTTGGAGAAATCCAAAAAAAACAAACATCATCTTAAGTTTGAGAAAAGCACATATATACACATCTCTTTTAGTCCAATGTCGCACAAAGCTTTTAGAACTGCTCACCTGCAGCTGTACTCTACATTTACAATGGATTCCTAGTCATGTGGCAATCTCTTGTAATGAAAGAGTCGACGTAAAGGCTAGCGCGGGACCGAATCCAGTCAGCCAAAATTACCACTGACACTCAGGATCGCGTACAACCATATCATAGCAGCCATCGACAACTTCACAAGTAAAAGCCTCAAGGACTTGAGCGGTTCATAGGAATAGGTTCATAGGTTGAGCGTTCCAGGTTCATATGAATATGGCCACAGGGGACCATATTCCTATGAACCTGGAACGCGCTGAAGCTGTCGCCCGCTTCTGCTTTACAACCGGCCATGACTACCTGCAGGCACATCCCCACCGCATTGGTTTGGCTTCGGATGAGATCTGCCCATTATGTCGGATCACCAATAAGGACGGCGATCACCTGTGGAGCTGCACTGAACTTATCGATTTTCCTGGTGACATTACTGCACGTCTTGTTGTAGTATAGCTGAACAACCACAGATGGGTATAGGATTAAAAAAAAAACGCTTGAAACTAAGGACCATTTCCAACGACAGATTACTTGCGGAGTATCTACACCAAAGATAACTATTAACGGCGAAGAAAATTCTTTAAGCATTGAAAATTATGTCTACGATCAGTTGGGATTAACAATTTTTATAATTATAAGTGAATAATCATTATCGTTTGGTTAGCAAAGGTTGTAATTATTAGAGTTGACCCTAAAAAAATCCTTTTCTATTAAGCAAATTACCAGCTCCCTGCTCTGAAGATCCAGATACAAACTAATTAAACTGAGGTTCCAATTCATTCTACATCCACATTTCCGTGGTATAGTTACCTCAGAAGAAATGGTTGGCATGATTGAGATTTTATTCGAGAAAGGAAAAGGTGATTAAAAAAAATGAACTCCTTTTTTATGGTTTGGTTTGTCACTGCACGGTCATTTTGTGGACACTTTAAATTAATTAAAAGTTTAACGTATCCTAGAGTTTAACGTGGATTCCGAACCACTAACAAACATCTATGCCACAGTCAGGTTACAAAACCAAAGCCTGTGGTACTGTTTTATACATTTATATATATATATATATATTTATTATTATAATACAATTTATTTATTATTATTTATTTTTTACATTTGCATTACCATGATATTTTCCTAAATTTATATATATATATATTTATTTATATTTTTATACATTTATTTATTAATATTTTCATACATTTATTATTATTTTATGATTTATTTTTCATACAGTTTTATACTTTAGGTTATTTTATTGTTATTTTTTAATAAAATAACTTTTAGAAATACACATATTTAATATGCAGTAACTTAAAATAAATTTTATGATTAAAAAAAATAAGATCGCTAATTAAATCCTTGCATGATTCCTTACAAAAAGCTTACTTGAAAGCTCTGTTTTTTTCACTCATGCCTTTTAAAATAAATTTATTAACCTCTTACGCCATTACTTCTATTCTAAAAGATTCGCATTTCCTTTTACTAATTAGTTTACAGTGTAGGAGGTGATTTCCATTTGGTTCTTGCAAGGTATTGAGTTATTTTCTCGTAATTAAAAATAATTTACTTTTTCATGTTGAAAAAAATAATTCGTTATTTTCAGAAAAAAAAATTACTTTAATTTGACATTTTTTTTCAGTGTTGTTATTCCAACATAAATAAATGGATAACATATTTTTTTCGTAAAAAAATAACAGAAAACTTGCAATTACGTAAAAGCATTTTTTATGTAAAATACGGATAATTGAAAAAGTAAATTAGTGTTTATTCGTAATAGGATTTGTTTAGTTTGTTAGTTTAAAGATTTTAAAAATATTGTAATGGGTTAAGACGCGTCTTGAGTTAATTATAAATTCACCTTTTTTGTAAGGGGGATATTTATGATAATTTCAGCTTATAAATATTTTTCAAGACAGTATTGAAATGAATATGATTTACATTAATTTCAATACGAAAAATTCTAACAAATACGATTTTAAGCTTTTGAAAAGCATTCAAAGGCTTAAAATCGTATTTGTTAAAATCTTTCGATAATGGAAACATTTCGTTGATAATGAAAACATCAATTTAAATAATGTTTGTTAAAATTATAAAATATTGAGTGTCAATTAATATTTAAATAGAAAGAAAATATTTTTTTCTTAAAATAATTAACGGAAAATAAAGTTTTTTATGATTTAATTCCGAATAATGTAAGAAGATCAGCTTTCCTTAAGATCTTTACAAAATATATTGAAATAAATTTTTTAACTGATTTCAGGACATTGCAAATTAAGAAATGTGTATATTATTATTTTAATATTATTTCACTGAATTTAGTTATGGGTAATTAGTTAAGTATTGATTTATTTTGATATATAGTATGTATTTGAGAATAATTATAACACAGATGATATATTTTCTATGTACGATCTTTAAATGTCTTCACGACTTTTAATTTTAAGTAATTTTTATTTTTTGCTGTATATATTTTTTGATTTCAAAAAAAAAAAAAAAAAAAAAAGATTTTCTCATGTTATAGCTATAAATCGAAATTATATATACGTAAAGAAAAAAGTTAGGTCGTTTTTCTAATGATTCAAGTTTAAATTTATTAATCTTTAAAATTATATTTATATATGAAATTAAATAAAATTGACAACTACACGCATGTTCTATTCCGAATTACATTTAATTTGATTCTTATAAAATCACAATTAACTATTATTTATAACCATTATTAAGTATTAATAAATAAGTTGTATTAATTATTGTAATTGTAAGTTATATTAATTATTGTAATAACTTATAAAATTTTAACTCTTTGGGCAATGAATACTATAAAAGGCAAAAAAGGTAAAGATTCTCATGTTGAAGATTCAATTTTAATTGTATTAGTTTTATCAGTGTAATCTATCTAGTAGTTAGCTTATTAACCAATCAGAAAATTAAAAAAATGTACGTGTAACTGTAGACACTTCATTTCAGAACACATTATAGTATGGTCTCAGTTTCAATATAGAATTAGTTTTTTTATTACTTAAACTCTTTTATGAAAATCCATTCAATAACAGCAATAACACCATGATTATAATATATGCATTAAAATAACAATAAAGAAGTTCATTTTCATACAAAATAATTATTTATTACATCATGTACATTCTTTGAATAATAATCTAAGCTAACCGGAAATCCTAATATGAAGCAAACCGGAACTAATATATATATATCTATTTGTGATTAGACCATAGTAGTGACATGATTAGTACATATCCTTGTGGACTGAAACCGTTGCTGTCAGGCAACGAAATTCACGGAACTCTTACTGCCCATTTCCTTTTTGATTAGTCACGTGATAGTCAATTTAAAACAATAATTTGATAATCTGCCAAAATTAGAATAATAGGTTTGTGGTCATTTGAGACTAATTCCGCTGATGTTTGCTTAAAATTCTAAATGGTTTAATTTGCAATTTGTAGCACAGTGACATTATTGTAGTTATTTGTTTATTAAAGTAGTTTTAATTGTGTTATTTTATTTATTATTATTTTTTTACTATTTAACAATTATGTAAAAAAATATGGTTTGCTTCTGATATGTTTATGTGGTACAATAATTGCTGTACCACATAAACTATGTTATAAAAAATATTTTAAGTAATTTTACTCGCTGCCCATTACGATTACAATTTCCCTCTTCTTATTTATAAGCATTTTCAGAAAAAAATATCTAGATAAATCAATGATTGAAGTTATTCTGTTTACAAAGCACATTTAAGCAGAGCCAAATCCATACACACATATATACTTATTAATACTGTACATATACAAGCATGCATTTTTATAAGTGTATAATAAGTTATTTAGAAATTATTAAGAAAATTTTTTTAATGTTATTTTGAATAGATTTCGTGACATGAATATTAAACATGAAGCCTTTGAGAAAAATGATTTTTTAACGTTTTGTGTTGAAGAATGTTAGAAACCTTTAAAATTTTCCAGTTCAGGAGCTTATGCTTTTGACAATTTTTTTTTATTTGAGAAGGAACATTTACTAATAAGTTAGCAATTTTTTTGTTCTTATCAAAATAATTTAGGTGTTTAATATGAAATAATTATTTTGTTTGCTGTAGTATATTTGTATATCGATTTATATTAATTTATTAAAAATTGTTCAGTTAAATTTTTAATTGCAATCTATTTGATTGATTTTCAATAAACTATGAAATCTAGATACTAATATATATATATATAATTTTTAATATAATAAAACACACCTCATATAAATTTTTAAACATCCATATTAGTAGTGGAGCTTAAATTTTTTTCTAAACATAAATAGTAAATTGTGAAATTTTTGAAAAAAAAAAAGTTTATTTTAGTGTAAAATATCTGTACACATATTAACACCATGAATTCTGGGAAGAATAAACACAATTCTTTTTAAAATTCGGTATTTTGTAATAGATATTTAGAACTTTTTCTTTTTGCTAAAAATATAAAATAATATACTATATTTTTTTAATTTATGCTAATATTAAATGGATTAATAATTATTTGACATTTTTAAACAAGATAAAAATAATTCTGATGTATTAAAGCTGAAAGATAAAACTTGGAGATAAATTAAATTAAATTTATTTAAAGAAAAATATTTTAATGTATAATTTTTAAATGGTTTTGAATAGCTCAATTTTAATTTGTCTGAATATGATATTCCCTTCATAATTTGTAAAATATTTAAGAATAAATCCGGAAACATTTTGAAAGTCTTACTGAATATGCATATCAGCATTAAACAATACATTTAATACATTTAAAGCAGTCTCAAACAATTGATGAGGTATTTAATGTATTTTATCTTGTACGATATTCATCAAATATTAGAATCTCTATCAACAATAAAAATGCAGCCAAAATAGTATTTAATTCTTAATAGTTGGATATTGCGTGTTATGTCTTCGTGAAATTCGTGAGATATTATGCATCTGCTTAAAATGTTTATTTTGGGGATTTAATTGTATCGAACTTTGAATTATCTAATATGAATAGTCTTACACTGCCAAATTATATTCATTATTTTTAAATTTTAAAATACACGTGGGATAACTAAATTCTTATTTTAAGTTCATGTTATTTGGACTTTTGGAGGTTTTTTTTCTAGAGTACAAGTGGATTCACATTATGAGCAAGTGTTTATTATGTGTCATTTTGAGTTGGATATTATGTATTATGTCTTGAAAATTCGTAAAATATTAAGCATTTGGGTTAAAACGTTTATTTTTGGGATTTAATTATAACGAAGTACTCGTATGTGTATCGAACTATGATTTGTCTATTATGAATAGTTTTACACTGCCATATTATATTCATTATTTTAAATTTTAAAATACACGTAGAATAATTCAATTTTTATTTTAAATTTACTTCATTCGAATCTCGGAGTGTTTTCTAGAGTACAAGTGAATTTTCATTATGAGCATGTGTTATGTGTCATTATGAGCATTCTCATTATAACTTTGCTTTTTCCTCAACAGAAGAGTGACTGAATCACTTATGAGTTGGCTGAAAGCAATTGTTACACAGTGTCTAAATACGATCTGGATATTTTTTTGGTGGGGGAATAAGTACGAATGGTTCCCAGCTATCAATTACGATAATTAAATAAGTTATTACCATAAAAACCTAAAGAGGAAAAAATTAAGTATCAAAGTGATGTCTCCATAATAAAAATTTCAACAAATAGGAGAATTTGTTGTCCATATACTACTGGATGAAAAATTTTGGAAATAGAATAAAATTGAGTTTAAAAATTTATAACATCGCCCCCTTTGAACTTTTAAAATTTTATGATTACTGGTAATCTGAATTCCATTAAAATATTTGAAATGGAAAAAAAAAAAAAAAAAAAAGAAGTAGCCACAAGTGGTTATCAAAACAATGGAAACCCCTGCGAATAAAAGTGGCATTTAAGAATACGCATCGTAAACATTAAAATGCAATCTTAGTTATCTGTTTTTTTTTCAATATAAAAAGTATAACATATACTTATCATGGTAGTATGAGGTAACTTAGTGAAGTTTCATACGTCTTGGATTTTTGTCAAAAGCTAAAATGTCAGACCTCACAGACTTTCAAAGATGACAAATTTTAGGAGCCTAATTAGTTGGAGCAACTGTGCCCCAAATATCAAAGCTTTCAGGTGTTTCTACAGGTACGGTGTCTAAAGTCATGACAGCACACACACAGCGTGGAAAGACAAGCTCTGCAGATCAAAATAATGGACAGTAGGAGAAGCTGAATGAACGAGTCCGGGCTGGTATTGAAGAAAATTGTAATGTCTAAAAAGTAAACAACTGCTAAAGTGACTGCAGAGCTCAATCAGCATCTGGATTCCCCAAAGTTAATAATTACAGTTAGGGGGTCTCTTCATCAGCAATTCGCGAAGAGCAGCAATTCTGAAGCCACTTGTCCCCTCTGTTAATGCCAAACATCATCTACAGTGGTACCACAACCCACAAAACCTGGGCGATTGACAAGTGGAAGAATATTATATGGCCAGACAAATTATATTTCACACTTTTCCCCACAACAGGACCAGTGCACGTTTGGAGGACACTTGCACAAGTGTAAGATCGTGATGGTTTCCTTCCAACTATCAAGCATGGAGATGGATCTGTCATGGTATGGACAGTCACGTTTTTCTGTTGGGCCAATCATATCTCAGGAAGGAAATATCACTGAGGAGAAGTGTTGGTAAGATTTAGCTGGACAGGTCCATCCTATGATGCTAACTTTGTTTACTACTTGAGATGGAAATTTTCAGAAGGATAATATTCTTATCTGGTTTGCTTATCTGGAAGTTACCCCAGTCTCTCCGCCCTAATATAATTGAACAATTACGGTCTAATTTAGTGCGATCAATCAGGAATTGATATCCTCCACCTGCAGCTCTCCCGGATCCTTTCAATATCTCCTTGAAGAATGGTTCAATATTCCTCTAAGCACTATTAACAATTGTATGATTCGATTCCTAGACGAATCCAAGTTATATTACATGTCAAAGGGGTTCTACGCCATATTAGAAAAATTATTCCTTATAACTTTAAGGTTTCTTCTATTTTTTGATTATCACCTGTGTTTAATTCATACTATTTGCACGATATCTATAGATTTTCAATTGTATTTCTTCAGTCGATACTTTTATACCACAACTTTTATATCAATTAAGAAGAAAAAAAATCTGTCTGGTATTTTTTTTTTGAAATTTTTGTAAAACAGATTTTCACAGCATTTAAATCAAAACTATAAATCACACAAAAATTACATGTTTGGAAGAAAGTAAGAATAACAAGAAATGTGACATTGAGATAATTTTATTACATCGACACCGAAAAGACAATTAGAATTTACACATAGTTATAAATTGATACACATCTACAATCAAAATAAAATAAATGCATCGTGAAAGTTTTATTTACAGTTTATTTGAAATATATTGAAGTATTACAATTGAAATAGACTATAACAGTTCATCTAGTGCACTATCAATGACATATATGTTGCAGCATCCATTAACAATGAGCAAAACAGCAAGAGATTAACGAACAACTGAGCTAAATATTTAATTATTGTTATATAAAAAGAGGATTGTAAAATTATTTGTTATTTTATGTGGCCATATAATAGTATCTTGAAAGTATCAGTTTATTAAACAAAATTTTGCACTTTTCTAAGTTTTTTTCGTTTTTTACATTTGTTTAATTCCATAATTGCTAGTAATAATTAAAAGTTACTAAATATAAAAGTATGCGAGTTTATTCTGATTATTACCAATATGATCCTATAATAAATAATTACCAAGATGAGTGCAAAAATATATGCATGTGAGGTACTTTACAATACTTAAAAATGTAAACATGTGAGCCATTTAAGTTAATTGTTATTTTTTTTCTGAGCTTCATACTAATATGAGATTAATTTACGTTAACACAAATTTAGTTGCATAAATTAATTATATTTGGATCTAAATTTTCTTATAAATAATAAAGCAAGTTTAATGAAACAAAATATGGGATGCAATATTTTCTAACAAAAAGCTTTTGTACTGGATAGGAGAAAATAATCATATAAAAAAAAAAAAAAAAAAAAAAAAATTTAGAAACCTGTAATATTTCTGATTAGCCAAAAATGTATGCAATAAAAGTTAAGTTATTTTTGATTCAATAAATTAAGAGATATTCTTTGAATGCAATAAAAAAACTAAATCATTCTTAAATCATGTATACATATTACAAACATTTTTATTCAAATATCACCTTTATATATTATATTTTTCTTAAATTAACGATAACTAACTTAATTAACGATTAAATTAACAAAACCTTTTTGTAGTGGATAGGAGAAAATAATCATATAATTTATAAATGTAAATAAACAGATTTAAAATCTTTAGTATTTCTAATTAACAAAATTTTATATAACAAAATGATAAATTATTTTGATTTTATAAATTAGTGTAAATTCTATCTGAAATGTAGTAAACTAAATAATTCTTAAATCATGTATAAACATTTCAGATTTTTTTAATTCAAATATCACTTTTATATACTATATTTCTCTTAAATTAACGATATCAGATTTTAAGATCAGATATTTCTTAAATTAACGACATCAGATTTTAAAATCAGTTATTTCTTTAATATTTCTTTATTAACAATATCAGACTTTAAGATCAGATATTTCTTAAATTAACGATATTAGATTTTAAGATCAGATATTTATTAAATTAACGACATCAGATTTAAAGATCAGATATTTCTTAAATTAACTATATCAGAATTGAAGCTGTTACAGAAGCTTTTACAGTTCTGATCGTAAATAACTACCAAAAGTGTGTGTAAAAATATTTACATGTGAGGTGCTTTACGATACTTAAAAATCTAAAAGTGAGCACCAGTTACGCAAGTAATTATTTTCCTCTGAACTTCCTGCCTGACGACCAACTAACATGACTCTTCCATTACAATTTGGCCATCGACATCATTATCGATCACTCACGGTTAGCTCGCTAATGACAACCGTTTCATTTTTCCAAAAACATTTAGTTAAATGATGACATTAAAGATGATATATGGCGGACAACGACTATTAATCGATAAGCAAGATAACAAATGTGTGGGAAGTTGTGGTATCATATAAGCTTAAAAAAATATCGAAATGTAGTGCTAATATTTAACATCATACTCGAAGTTGTCAAGCAATTTTAGAATGGAATGAAGAGGTAATATATTTTCCAATATGATCATTTCATTGAAAAACGGAAATTGCCATTTAAAGTACTGCAATTTTTTATATATAATTATTTTTATTTCAAAATGACATTTACAGCAACAGGTCAAGTATGAAATTCTAGTAGTACTTGAATTTTGACACAAACTCTAATGTTTGACATCTTTAGTGTTTTCAGACAGTTTGTATTTTCTTTGTATCACAATGGTTGATTGTGTCTTTCATTTTAATTGTTATAAAAATTTCACCTGATTAAAATTGAATTCAAGAAAAATAAACTTGCAATGTCCAACTTTGTAATAAAATTATTTTTCAACGAAAATTGGTTTTTAATGTGATATTTGTCAAAAATATAATAAAATAATATTAATATAATAATAATAATAATAATAAATACCAAAATTAGAATACTAAAGTTTTAAATTTCTATGGTTATATTACAAAATTTTAATTGCCGATCTTCTTTGCATTTGATAAAAGAAGTAATTCTACTTCAAAGCAAATGTCATTCATGATTCTGATTTTTTCCCAGCATTTTAATTTTCGAAATAATCTAAATATCATCTATCAAATATAATTGGAAAATAAATTACTTTATTATAAATTTTCTAAAACTTCAGTTTGTCTTCTGAGATTTATGACTCAAATCTCAGAAGTTATCGGATTACTTGAATATCAAAGAGATCGTTCTAAAACTTTTTTTATTACTTGCTCGCCCCAGAGTTCTAGCCTGGTCCTTCTTGAAATGATACACTTTTATTATGTTTAAGATGAGCTATAAAATTTTATAATGCTGAAAAGTAATTCAAAGTAACATAAAATTTCTCAAAAATAAATTGTTTTTTCAGAATTTCACAGTTACTTGGTAATGGAAAAGTAACTTTTAAGAGAAATCACAAGTACGTGTGGGTGTATAATAGAGTAGATCTGAAAATTAAAGACATCTTTTGTGAATGAAAATTTTGATAGTGAGTTTGTAAAATATATAAATTACATTTTATTAAAATTAATATATATTATGTTATTAGTTTTAAATTATTATAAATCATCTTTACAACTAATTTTTATCAGCACAATTTGTTCTTAATTATTAAAAACAATTCAGAAGACAATAATAATTTTATAATATTACATTATATTGTAATAATAATATAATAATATACATTATTTTTAATATTATATAAATGATATTTTACGAATTGTACACTTTATCAAATAATTTACAAATTGTATAGCGTAAATCCTATTTATATTTATGAGATGTGAAAATTTTGGTTTTACATCTTCCATTATCTACCAGTACACATCTTCCATTAATATGCACTTATAGTATAAACAGGTATACAAATGAAACGAGAATTGTCCAAGCACATAAAAATAAGAATGATTTGCCCTATAAAATTTTAAATTGTTTACTAAAATGATTAAAAATTGAAATTGAAATTGAAATTTAAATTTAAATTTAAATTTAATTTTATGCGATGGTTAATTCTTCAAATTTTATATAAGACATTAAAATTACTTCATTTGATATAGACCTAAAAATAAAAAATAATTAAAGCAACAACAAATTAACGATGTGAATGTTACTGAGACCAACTGATAATTCTCTCTAAGTTTTATTCATCCTAATAAATAAATTAAAATTATTATTAAATAATAAGTTATTTTTAAATAAACAATTATTAAACAAGTATTTTTTAAATAATAATTATTAGATAAATAATTATTATAGCCAACATTCATTGCATAATAATTATTAAATACATTATTATAGCCAGCATAGTAACCATTGCATAGAAATTATTCAAAACGGATGTATTATTTTTGAAAGAAAACTTACAACAAAAATCGTACAAAGAAAATGCTTTTAATCTGTTTAATGTTTTAGGGAAAGTTTTATTCTTCAGTTATAATCAGATTGTGCATAATACTTAAGCTAACAAAATGCTATTTATTCGAAATTGGTGCATGCAGCTACTTTATTTATAAAAGACTTTAAATTTAGGTTCTTATTTATTTACAGTGAGGGAAATCTTTCAACCAATTTCCTTCGCTAACTGGTGCGGGGATGAAATTTTTTGTTTAATGAATAATCCTTTGCATACAGTGGAGAGACTTTTTGCAGATATCTACGTCCGCCATTTCAAAAAGTTCTGTAAAAACATTTTGGAAGGTTTTTAGGAGATAAAACTAGGGACAACAAGGCCAAAAATTGAGAATGAATATTTTAAGATTTTTTTTCTTAAGCTATTTATTTATTTATTTTATTTCGGTACTTTGAAATAAAAACCTATTTGTAGGGAATGCGACACAGAAAGATGCAATACTTAATGACTATCATATTCTATCATTTGATGATATTTCCATAAATAGAAAAATCATAGAAATTTTTATATGGATAATAAAACATAGGACATTGCTAAGCCAACTTAAAGTTACAAGGTATTAATGCAAATATCTTTTAATAAAGAAAGCATAATTAAATCTTTAATTACACCAATTAATTTTCATAATTACGTTCCAATTATATTTAATCAGAAAATGAGAATAATAATTTTTGAATTAAAAAAGAAATATATTACAAATTCTTTGTGATTATAATTTTTACGAATTGTAACAGGGGTTCCACCTACCGTGTTTCCACCTTTAACCGTGTTCTTCTTACGCACTGCAAGAGCGCCCCTTGCGGAGTCGTGGTGAAAAGTTCAGATAGCATAGAACCTCTCGCCCAAGAGGACTCAAGGCGCTACTAGCGCAAATTAACAATCTCTCATCCTGAGAACATTTAGTGAAATCCTTCCACTCATCTTTTATTGCATATCGTTAAATATGCTACATGTGTGTTAAATAATGTTTATAGTTCATTGTGGTATTAATGCCATACTGGTGTGTATGTAAAACAATAAATGTGCTATTGTAGTTGGGAATCGTTTTGACACCACACAAACCAACAAAAAGACGTCATCTACTACTGAATATTATTTGGTATATAAAGGAAAATAATAAAGAATGTAAATTATTTTTCATGAGTTAATAAGATAATGCATAATATTTTATATATTCAATAGTATTTGTAAATGTGATAGAATTTTTGTAGAATATGTAGTTTGACAAGAAAAACCTTTCATGTTTATTTTTCTTTGTTACCGCAAAGCCACACATCCAAAAATGTGCTTTCATTTTATATAAATCAAAGTTATTATTTTACAAATTCGAAACGTTAAATTATAAAAAAAAAAAAATCCCTGTCGTTAGCATGAAAAAGAATATATTTTCATATTGCACACATCGAACAGATAAATAAACACAAGGAAAAGTTACAAATTACGTAATCAAATCTTCGATCAAAATATAAGAAAAATATAAATTTTGCATTATTTTGTGTAAAATTCTATAATAACTCAATACAAGAAACTGTTGTACCATTTAAATTTTATATAATCTTAATTCAGAGAAAAAAGATTATCAAAAGGTTTTTTCATTAAGATAGCTAAACTAAATATAGAATATACTAAATAATATAAATATAGTAAAAAATAATCAGTTATTTAAAAAAAATATTTTATAGCATGTAATAAACGTAAACTACTAATCTGTAGTACTTAGTACAACGTGTATATAAAAATCATTCATTTATAATGCAACATAAAATTTTTTCAAATTATGGAATTCATTTTTTATTTTAATTCTTATCATCGATTTTATAATGCCATAAAATTTTGTGCTTAGCATGAAAAGATAACGAAATTAATAAATTTAAAAGAATAAAAATCAATATAATGAGCTGTTTTCTTTAAAAGTGGCGTAAATCAATTTTATATTATATGGAGATATTTAAGGGTCTCTATTTGAAAGGTTTGAAAAATTTTGATATATGTTAATAAGCTCCCTTTATGCCTTTTGAACGTTAATTTTTTATATTTATAATATGATAGTTTTTAAAGTATTAGCTAAATGAAATTTAAATATTTGATGATTTCAAATGGACTTACACCACTTTTAAAATCCTACATTTATGAAAATTTCAAAATGGGAACATCTACATTTATGAAACGTTAAATATGGGATTTCAATTCATTCAAACCCATTTTTTCATAAAATTTTTATATATACCAAAAAAAAAGGAGCAAAATAAAAAGGCTGTATTTTAATATTTCTTCAGGAAAGGCCATTTTAATTACAAATTTATATCAATATGTGCTATTTAAAATTTTTATCATTATGAAAAAGTTTTTTGAAAATAGTCATGATGTATTGGATGAATATAAGGCATGCGAATATTTCGCATGCGATCGGCCTGGCATGATGATATAAAACTGCTACTATCGTAATTTCAAGTTTATCTTCCTTGTCTGGGGGATATATCTAGTGTTTTAAACTCCTCATTTTTATGAAATGAAGTCTTCTACTGCATTGTAAATGGTAAATAAACAGACTAATAATTTATTAATAGCGCTTTCAATAACTATGGAGTCCTCTTCTGACGAGGATATGGAGTTCTTTTCTGATTTAGAAGCAAATAACAAAACTCCAATGAACGAACGAAAATTTTTTTATGTCATTAACAGTGCACATTGTGCCCACATATAAAAATGAAGTGGCAAAATTTTGGAATTAAATATAATGTCTTTGCGGAAAGTGGACTTATATCATTTTCAAAGTAATTATATTTGTAATTTCATTCACTGCGTAAATTTATATGGACAAAATGATGAAAATTTTTAAAGGATTTGTTTGGAACTACATATAGATAATATTCTCATAGTAGATTGCATTTATTGTTGTTATCATTAACTAACTTTTTGTCAAAAGTGGACTTACATCACTTTCAAAGAAAACGGGCTCGTATTTACTATTTAAGGTGTATGTAAAGTACCAGAAAATTCTAAATTTTTTTTAAATAATTAAATTACAATTTAATACACACCGAAAATTATTAGATATAACAAATATATAATAAATCTGAAACATTAGGCATCTTAATTCAATTAATAACAAAATTAAAACATGGGAACTAAACAAAAACATGCATAAATAACTATTACATCCATGTGATTAAGATACTGATTTTTCAATTACGTAAAATATCTATGCGAAAAAGATTAGCATTATAATCTGTGCTTTATGTTATTATAGATTTTAATTGTTTAAGATGTAGAATTAAATATTGCAACACATATTTAAGATTAAGCATTTGTACTGATGCTCAAGTCTGTACTCTATTCACAATACTACAATAAATACCCATTTATATGCTGAATAAAACATGTAACAGTAAGAGCTCTATAAACTGGTCTCTACAGGTAATGTTACTAAAAGTGAAGCTCATACATAAAATAAAAGCTCTTTCATGAAGTGCAGAAGAATGCTGTCTCAACATGAATGCTACAAATACAATCATAAGGCTAACTATATATATTTTTACAACATCCACTTGTGCGAAGGAATATACAATACAATACAACACTAAGGAAAGAAGTTTATTAGATCAATATCTACACATACAATACACAAAAAAACAATTCGTAACATGCTGTGGAATGCAACACTTTGATTTATCATATAAAATAAAAGGATATGTGTAATAAAAGCGAAGAAATATGATGAATACTGTACAGGTATTGGAAAATTTGTTACTCGTATAAATAACATTGCACCATTTTTATGTTACATTTTAACAACACTAAGAAAAATGTATTTGTACTGAACATACACATGAGACGATTTCTTTTGATCTGTTAAATTTCAAGATTTTCTTATAATAATTATTTTTCTTATTTTAGTATTTATTTTTTATTATTCCACTTGTTTTAGTAAAGATAAAATTCTAATTTATTGATTGCTTTGATCTCATGAACACAATGAATACAATGTGTACTATATGTTGTGTACACAATAACTGATAGTTTATTGCATTCAATAATAAAAAACGAAAAAAATTTATTTTTTTTAGACAATAGATATACCTTTTCTTTCTAATAATTAAGGTAAATTTGTCTAATGTAATTGCTTCTGGCGAAGAGAATGTTTTGCAGTGGATTCCCAACCTGGAAATGAAAAGGCCGACCTGTTGGCCAAAAAAGGTTGAAAATTACAGCCATTACAGCCCCAATTTCCTTTATCCTTTCATCAATTTAGTTCTGAGGTAAAGAAGAAAATAGACAGACCCTTAAAACAAACTTGCAAACTCCTTTCAACTGATGAAACGTGGAATATACTTGTTTCATCATCCATCCCAATGGACTTGCCCTGAGTAGATTTTACAGAAAATTTCCGACTCTCGACAGGACATGATTTTCTTAATAAACACTTGCACCGCATTGGTGAAGCTAATAATGATGTCTGCCCTCTGTGTTCTTCAGATAAAACCATGGACTTTTTACATTTGATAACATGCACTGTATTTGATTTTATGACTTTTAATTCTGGCAACTTTACCGAGGCTAAATTTTATTAGACTGCTGGAGTTCTTATGACGGATATCACTATAGTTTGATGTAGGAAAAAAAAATTAAATTCAGTTAAATAGATATAATATTAAGTAAAGTGAGGACAAATTTGGTCAACTAAATATTTTTTTTTTATCTCGCTTCAAATAAACCATCAGTTACTGTGTTAAGAAAATAATTAGAAATAAGATAAGGTTAATATATCCAATCGTAATATACCTGTTCAAATTACAAAATAAATAAAAATATGTTCAATTTTCTACAAAATACGTTATTAAAAAATATTTTTTTTAGAAAATGTTTTTAAATTCTTATTACAAATACTTTTACTTGTTTCACAAAAGGTTAAATTATAAATCTTCACTAAACGTTCTTTTCAGAATTATTAATTATCCAATATGTTATTTTAAAATTCGTGAGTATTTTTGTAATTATTATAATTAAATTTTTACGCAATGAAACCTATAAAAATTAGATTTCATTAGCAAGACCCAGACGTAATAAGGGTTTCTTTTGAATATGGATCTTATTCATACTAGTTTTATCAGCAATTAAATAATTAGCAGCTAAATGTGAAGGAATTACACTTTAAATGGTTTCTCTTGGAGTTAAGAAAGTTTAAAATGGTGCTTTTTTACATGCGAACGTCTAAATAAAAGCTTTTACTTGACATCTGAAACATTCTAAAATACTGAACTACAGAAAATACCCTTTCTTATAACATATTTAGTAAAGAATTGTAGATTTAGATGTGGAAATGTGAACAACATTTGCAATATTCTTTATCAAAACATCAATTACTAATAATAAAACTACTATTGAAACATTGGTTCCAAAAATAAAATAATGTGTGACCTATGCCAAAAATGTTTTACAAGCTATATCTAGTAAATAACACAGTTTACTCAACTATTACTAAAATGTTTTCAGAATTGTTCGCAATTAAAATGCCCACATTTCTTTGATACCATATTAATAGTATCTATAAATTTTATGTCATTACTTGTATTACAATAACTCTTTTCCATCAGCGATTGTGACACAAGTGTCCCTCATATTGGGTGAGATGTCTCCGTCTTTGTGGTGAAATACAGGGATCATTTCCATATTGCTAGATTTCTGAGATGAATTCTTATTGGCTCCATTGATGGTTTTTGACGCGTATCGAGATGGACTAGATGTTACTCCGGTTGTGAAGGTCAACCGTGAACGTGCTGTAAAAGAAACAGTAATAAATTATGATTTAGATAAAGAAAAAAGTCTTTATAAGGTCAAGGAATCATAATGCAAAGGTCAAGACATATTAAGGAACATGCTGTAAAATAAGTCATACAGAGTTAGTACATACATGGGATGTCAGTCATACAGTTACATGGAATTTAACTACACATAATTCTATGTTAAAAAAATTTCAATACTAAGAACATTTCAAATAAATGCAAACGTTTTTAAAGCAGTATTGCAAACAAAACAGCTAAAATCCCACATTAAGAAATGATAGATGATTTGATGCAAATATGTGATTTTTTCATAAATTTCGCTAATTGTAAAAATAAAGCAATACTATCAAATGATTGCCATATAAGATAACACCAGAACTGTAACAAATATAATTAAACTCGATTCTGATATAAATGTATTTATATCAGAACCTTTTAATTATATATTTTTTTTACCTTACCATGCTATTTTCCATGTAAGGTAAATGTTTTTTTAAAATTGATTTGAACTTTCTTGCCACCCATATACTCATATCTGTAAATAAGAGAAAATTTAGCCAAGAAATATAATTAAAGATTTGGTGAAAAAATTGCATATACAAGAATGAAAGCAATACCTATCCCGTCACCAAGCAAATACTGAGCAATGAAATATACATGAGAGCCTTAGCAATCTTTTCATTCCGTAAACCCAGAAAGCGTCTATAAGCAAAGCTCCACCGTTACCATAGTGTTCTGGGGCATTTGCAACAGCGAAAAAAGTTGGCATCTACTGAAGCATTGGTAAGGTATGAAATAAGTAAACTACCATGTGTAATTAGGAAGGTTAGACCGGTTAGCAGGTTCTAGACCGGAGTGGCTTTCACGAGTTCCGCTTGATACATTGGAACTTTAGTTTTGGGACGGAATAAAAACCTACTGGTTTTAAGGTTGATCGACGCTACTGACGAGTACATGCGTCTCAACGTTAAGACTAAAGTCGATGTCTTTTTCGAGTTTTTTGTTTCTCCTGAAGCACCATTTTCACCTAAAAGAAAGAAGATAGTATAAGAAAAAGAGCTTAAGGTTTTTTTTGTAACTTTTTAAATTTTAGAATGTTTTATTTTATGTAATTGCGTTCTTTCTCTGCTTAAAAAGAATATGAAATCGTTAATGACCCATTGTTAACAGATAAGTTGATGTCTCCAACTAGATAAAATATTTGCCCATTGTATGTTACACCATGATTTCATCAGCAGGTGATCCATTCATTTGCTGTAGTTTTGATATATCTAATCACCCTTTCAAGTTTTAGCTGAGTTTTACACAAGATAATCACATATCCACATGATGTAAAGCAAAACGAGATTCGTTGAGCAAATGATCCACTTTTATTTTTCAACTGCCATGTGTCCACACCATATCTTGACAACAATATATTGCACTTATAATAAATACAGTATTGGTATGCTGACACTGCAGATGTTGGTGTACAAGGAATTGTTTGATCCAACACATGCAGTGTATCGTAATGACAGATGGATCACTTGAACACGTCAATCCACTTTAAGAAATCGACAAAGATTTTGTTTACCTCTGTCATTTACGATAGCTAACCAAAGAATAAATGTTTCTCTATTTTGCCAGATGTTTTTAATGTGCTAATTACTACACATCATGAACAAATGGTAAAACTTGGAATGTTTGAAATAAATTTTACCCAGCCACTTGTTACCATGGCTTCTGGTGGACTTTGGATCGGTAATTTATTAATTAAACAAGACATGGCAACGTTTAAAAGAGCAGAGTTTCTGATATTTTTTCTAACCTCCTCAAAATCCATCTTTACCATTTCATTGCCTAGGAAGACAATTTTATCAGCATAAAGCGGTGGTTTAATGTTTTAGCTAAATAATGCCCAGGGTGAACATAAGCAAACTGATATTATTTATAGTCCTCTGTAACTCTATTTAATATATGTAATGACACAAAATTTGATAGGCCTGAGCATCAAAATATATAAAGCAGGATTCAGAAAAAATTATTCAAACAAAATTACAGATATGTAAGTAGCAGATATTTTGTGTGAAAGGCAGGCAAAAGCCTTAAATGCAAATTTCTGTACTACTAGATTGTAAATGTACTGATTTTGGGCAAAAAACAGGAACGTAAAATTTCTGAAAGTAATTTTAACATCAATTATGTCTTTCTATTCGCATTTTATTAGATTATTAGAAACGAAAATATCAAAACAAATATGAAGAATGAAACCTCTCTTGTAATGTGACAATTATTTTCCTAATTCAATATGCATTATTTTACTTAAATAAATCTAAGCTAATAGCCAATATTTATGATTTTAAGATTCGTCAAAACCGATGAAAAAATCTACTTTCAGGTAAAGCAATAAAAATGAAGATACAGGGGTTTAAATAAATGACTTTTGGCTGCAAGGATTCCTCACATCCAAGCTCTATCTTGGTGGGTCTAGAACTTGGCTATATTTAAGAACAATTTTACATGTTCAATGAGTGGCATGTTCCTTTACGTTCAGCTGTAGAGAATGTTTTATACTAAAAGTAATTCTTCATGAAAATATATGAACCTACGCTAAACAAAACGGAAACCTTCAATAACATTTAATTCCAGTTTTGTCATTATGTTTCACTGATAAGGTTCATTATTAGTCTTTAAATATATTGCAAATCTCTATATTGTCCCCTTAACTCTGTTTTTTGTCTTGAAATTTTCCAGCTCATTTTTCTTCTGTATCATTTCAGTTGTAAAAAGGAATTTGTATTTTAATTTAAATTGCGTTTATTAAATTTTAAAAAAAAAATAAAAAATAAAAATAATAAAAGAAAACTGCATTAAATATAATATAGTCAATAATTTCTTCTTTAAATTTTTAGCAGTTTTATACGAAACGTTCTTCTGTATTTAGTAAGACTGTTACATTAAATTTCCCTTGCAAATAAGCCTATTTACAGAAAACCCGTAGAAAGATGCTGTCAATAACAAAAAGCATAAAATATTCTATTAAAGAAATATTTGTCGCTTTCTGCTAATCTTTACAAGTTAAAATTCTAACAAAGTGTGATGGTATTTTCCTTTTATCGGCGTTTACTATGGATTCCAAAAAATGATTGCATACCAGGTGCTGGATTTAGAACGTAAATGCTTTTATCCATTTTCACATATCGCACAAAATTTTGCTATTTTATATTGAAGGTATCTGTTGATATATTTCCTCTATTGAATTAAGAATATCATGAGATATCATGAAACTTGAATAGATTAAATGATATAAAAAATTCATTCTTCTACATTTACACGAAAATATATAGTTATTTTACATCATTTACTTTATTCCAACAAATGGTAAATGTCTTATCTGAACTTTATATAAGCCTTATTACATTCTGTTAATAAAATTATTTACACAAACTCTGATATCCGATAAATTCCAAGAAATAAATCATTTTTGGTTCCATTTCTTGTTACATAAGTTAGTATGTATATAGTATATACTATATATTTATATATTTTATTTTAAGGACTTTATATTATTTAAAATTTTCAAACTTAATAAACATTAAATAAATGTATACAAAAAGGTGAGCAAAAATATGTTTCCCTCGTATTGCTTTCAAATATTGAAAATACTACTATACAGCAATATGGCATATAGAAAAGTTTTTAAGTAAATGGAAAGGATATATCCTACCAAACTCTTCTGCTATGATAAAAAATATATCATTAAATACAACTCTTTTTTAAATTATGAAATAAAATATTTTTTTAAAGATTCAATAAAATATTTTGTTTTTCACGTTGAAACGATGCAATATTTACAATTACATGCCTAAAATCAGTTTTATATATTAATACTTTATAGATAAACAAAAATCTATCTGTGTCTAAAAAAAAATATAAATCTATAAAAAACACATAGTTGAAATTTTATAAATTAAAATCGATAGTTTCTTTGCGGCTATCATAGTTAAGAAACTCCTTTTCTACTATGGGCAAGGAAAGTTGATTCAAGATTTTTGGTGGGAAGAAAGAAAATTTGAAATAAACACCAAATTCAAGAAGGACAGATGTATAATTTTTTCCCTGAATAAATTAATTTTTAATGATTAAATTCAGCTATAAAATAATCCGTTATGTAAAAATCTATGCCAGCAAATATAACATCTTTAATACTACAATAGAACAATAACTGCTGATATATTCAACCTGACAACAGCAGAACTTAAAAAAGATTATGCTAACAATCAGCTATAAATATTAATATAAGCTGCATGAAGACATATTTACACATTCTTTAATTATACTATGAAGAACACTCATCTTAAAGAAATTGTTTTAATGTTAATAAAAATAAAATTTATATAAAAATTTAAAAATAATAATGGTGCACTAAATAGTATTTCAAAGATTTAATTTTTGATTTTAATAAAAAAGTTTATTTAATTTTTGTCAAGATTGCAATCCAAATATTTTTCTTAAAATTTCTAAAAATATTTTTCTTTTCAAAAAATTACTTCTAGTTGTATATTCTATGCCTTTGAAAATTGGAAACTATTTCTTATAAAAATTTGAATATTATTTACTATATAAATTTTAGAGTAGTAATTTTTAATTTCTGTCAACTATAGTAAATTTTACGTTAAATGAATGCGATGCTTTTACATGAAGAAACAAATAAAAAAATAAATAAAGGCCCTATATTTTCAAAATAAAATATTGCTATTATTTTGGCAATTGATTCACAATGATGTTTTAAGCTAAAATATTAACAAAAACACAACGAAAAAATAAAAATAGTGAGAATCATTTCACATCAAAATATCTCATAAGTATAATGGAAAATAATAATTGAAACATAACTAAAGAGTAAATTAATCATCATAACAGTTATAATATATTTTTTTTTTCATTCCAGCATAATTAATCAATGATTTGTAAAAATATAAAGAATATGTATTGGAATTTCCTTTTATCAGAATTCGATGACAATGACCATCGCTGTTACTATACTACTTTGGAATGCTCAGCAGAATAAATATACACAGCAAATACAACTGAGAGAATCGTTTCACATCAAAATATCTCATAAGCACAATGGAAAATAATAATTGAAACATATAACTCAACAACAAATTGCCCATAATTTGAGTTATAATAAACTCATTTTCATTTCTATATAATTAATAAATGATTTGTTAAAATATAATATTGTTAAAATATTTGTTCAATATAATATACGTTGGAATTTTGTTTTATCATAATTCAATGACAATGACCATCACTGTTGCTATACTACATTGGATTCGTTCAACTTTGGAATGCCCAACCAAATAAAAATCTACAACACATACAACTGAGAAAACCAATTCACATCAAAATATACCATAAGTATAATTCAAAATAATAACTGAAACATATAATTAAAAAAAAATGGTTCATCATTTGAGATATTATAATGTTTATTTTTCATTTCAGAATAATTAATCAATGATTTGCTGAAAGATAAAGAATATGTATTGGAATTTCCTTTATCAGAATTCGATGACTATGCCCATCACTGTTACTATACTACATTGGATACGTGCAACATTGGAATGCCCAACAAAATGAATTTCTTTTTCGCTAATAGAGTCGTGAATAGATTGTAACCAAATAAAATGTAACAAATAGTCGTGAATAGATGCCCAACCAAATAAAAATATACAACACATACAACCGAGAAAACCATTTCACATCAAAATATACCATAAGTATAATTCAAAATAATAACTGAAACATATAATTAAAAAAAAAAATGGTTCATCTTTTGAGATATTATAATCCTTTTTTTTCATTTCAGAATAATTAATCAATGATTTGCTGAAAGATAAAGAATATGTATTGGAATTTCCTTTATCAGAATTCGATGACTATGCCCATCACTGTTACTATACTACATTGGATACGTGCAACATTGGAATGCCCAACAAAATGAATTTCTTTTTCGCTAATAGAGTCGTGAATAGATTGTTCCTGTTCTATTGTATCCTCGAGATAACATTGCATTCTTCTCATGACTTATTTTTGTTCCTCTGCCCCTTTTTCGATTATTTTATTCTCTCTTACTTACTATCATTATTTCTGATATTCAAAGAACAAAACGATGATCTACTATACACGACAATTTATTTTCCAAATTGATATTGTTAACTAGAATAAAGGATTTGAATGCCAACCTATACTAGTAACACACACATTATTATAAGATGAAAAAGATAGTTCGATCGTGACATCGTTGTGTACAACATAATATATTATAATGATAACTTTATCCATGCTATTGTATTAGTTGTAAATAGCAATTTTTGCAATGGCTCTGAATTAATGGTTGGTTAGTTAAAAATGGAAAAAAAATACTATCAAAAAATATAAATTTCAAACATATTAGTTATTTAAGCTGACATGCAAATGTATGTTATTTATTTTTAATAATAAAATAAATTATTAGTTTATCCCCAATAATATTGCAGAATTAATTATGCATGTTATATATAAATTTTGATTATTAACAACATGCTGAACAATGCATAAAATAAATATATTTTTAAATGATAAACATTTATTTATTCAACAACAAGAAAAAAATGTAAAACTAATGTTATATACAGATCATTATTTTTTTGTGATATATAGTATATCTATCTGCGAAACTCAAAAAGATGCATCAAAAAGAGATAATGTATTATGGATATAATAATTTATCGGTTTATAGTTAATCTTCAATATGTTACAAAAAGTAAGGAAAATAAAATGCTGTGCAAATATAAAAATATAAAATGCAAACATAAAATGCTGTGCAAATAGAAAAATATAAAATGCTGTATATACAAATAAATTCAGTCAATTGTTATCATTAATTCAAATGGTAAATTAAATTGAATTAATGTTATCGTTAATTCAATAGACAGTTAGAGGATGTCCCCTTTTGTCAAAAAAATTAATCTAATAATTATTAAATTAATTTTAGTTTGGATTCTATTTTATTTAAATTATAATTTAAAAAAAATTAAAGAAATATCTCATAGTACATGTATTTTGCATCAGATTTCTGAATAACAATTTTAAATTAGATGCTAAGTTATTTAAACTGCACATGTATGCAACGAAAAAAGAAGTGATATTAAGAATTATAAAAGAATAATTAGAGAAGAATTATAAGAATTATAACTTTATAAGAAGTGAATTTTAAATTGTGTGAATAAATTTTAGAATTAACTTAATTATTAAGAAGTAATTATTAATCAGTAAATAATTTTAATAATTAACAAAATTTTACAAATTTGTGGAATTTATATTTAAAAAAAACTTTAACTGTATATATATTTTTATAATGTTTTATGTTTTGATATTAAATGTTTAAAATATAATCTTTTAGTTTTTATATTAGATGTTTAAAATGTAATAATTTAGCTATTATATTAAATGTTTAATGCAATCTTTTAGTTTTTATATTAAATGTTTAATGTTTTTACATTAATTGTTTAAAATATGAATTTTTAGTCTTTATATTAAATGTTTAAAATGCAATCTTTTAGTTTTTATATTAAATGTTTAAAATGCAATTTTTAACAATAAACTGTAAATGTTTTTATATTTTTGTGTGAATATATTTTTGAATTAACTTAATTATAAAGAAGTAATTATTAATCAGTATATAATTTTAATAATTAACAAAATTTTACAAATTTGTGAAGTTTATTTTTAGATAAACACTTTAAATGCATTTGAAATAATTTTAATAGAGTTAAAAGGTTGAATAATGGCTGATAAATAAATTCTTTTGTCATATTATACTTATAAGGGAGCAACAGGCAATTGACTTTTTCAAAAATAAATTACTATGTGAATAAGGAATTGCATAACTGTTAGAGATTTCTTTTATCTCACACGATCAGCATTCTTATTACCTTCATAATGTCCCTTTAGATTATCTTCATGGTCCAATGAATCTTTCCTGCTAAAATAATTGTTCTGTCCTGTTCCTATTACCCGTAAGAAATCCAATATTTGTCTTCGTTTGTTTTCAAAAGCTGTTCTCTGGACTTTTTTCTACAGCAGAAAGCAATTAATGAAAAGAAAGGCAAGTGTAAAAATAAACACATGAAGCTATGAGTGAAATAAAGCACATCTAAACTAAATACACATAAAAGAAAAGAAAAAAAGAAGCAAAATAATTTAAAGCAGCACATTAAGAACAAACTCAAAAAGAAAATTGATATAAAAGGGAAACAATGAAAAGCACAATACAGTAATTCAAACACTTAAAGCTCATAAAACAAACAAAAAGAAAATAAAGACATTTAACTGCATTTAAGTTTTTTTTTACATAAAAAAGCAAGTTTGCACAACAACTGCTCTTGCAGCCCTGGGTGTTTTGATTACGCATATTCTTGCTTTCCCGAGTGTATGATCATTTGAAAGAAAAGAAAAATGCTGTTCTTTATGTAACTAACTTTTAATACAGAAATAAACTAGTGTAATTTCGCGTTTTTAGAAGAAAGACTAAGTAGTTAACTTGTTAAAGATATATTTCTACAGTTACTTTGAGCATCTTAATTGCATAAATTGGATAGTGTTATTTATAAACTTCCATTTTAAACATTCCAAATATTTAAATTATAATCATTTTGAAGAAATTTGTTGCATATGTATACAAATACGAGTATATAGATATACATACATACATACACACATATATATATATATATATATATATATATATATATATATATATAAATATATATATATATGTATGTACTTCTTTATATATATAATTCTTTTGATTTTGATGGAATTTTTTGGGTGGATTTGTGTGGAAGGTTTAGATTTCCAAATGTACTCTGTAGGTGGTACTGAAATTGATATAATCCTTCTGTACGTGTGTTTGTCACTGAACTCTTAATTTCTGGACCGATTTTGATGAAATCTTTTGTGCATCTTTGAGTGGGTCCCTGGAGGGTTTAGATTCACAATGGGACCCGGTAGGGGGACCTATAATCGGTATATCTGAATATATAAATTTCTTTTGTACGTTGTTTATCACTGAATATATATCCTAAATGGCTTGACCGATTTTGAAGAAATTTTGTGTGTTGTTTGAATGGGTCCCTGGATGGTTTAGATTGACAATTGGACCCAATACGTGGCACCGCAATCAGGATTTTTTAAAGATATTTCGTATATCACCCACACTTCCTCAATATTTGAACCCTAACTATCAATTATATGTTGCGTGTTTGGCAAGCTATCAAATTTGTTCATTTATACACCTCAGGGATTGACGAAAAACATTGTTCATCCACTCTCATTATGATAAAAACAAAACATGCATAATGTTTTTATGCTAACCCCTTCGTTGTAAGTCGCAACCAGATGGTGCTTCAATATATCCACTTCTATACCTTTCAACCAAAAGTTTCTATGGAAATTGGCACTAATATGTATTCGAGTATGGAAAATAGGTTTGCACTATCCACTTTATCGTTACTTGCCCCCAGATGGTGCTGCAGCATTTCATCTTATATACCGTTCAATCAATATCCATGAAAATTAGTATGCACATATATTGGAACATGGAGAATTATATTCCTGATATATAATTTTCTACAATGCCTTCATATTTGGCAGGACAACGTATGACGGAATCTTCTAGTATATATATATAAATATATATATATATATATATATATATATATATAATTATATGATGTGATGGTTATGACACAGAACACATATATACGTTTGATAGATATTATATGTTCGATAGATACGCGACATTATACACATTTTATTATCAGAAAAATTAATTTTATATTTAAAAAAAAAATATTTTCCTTTTAACTTTTGTATATTTATTGTTTTTTCTCTTTTTATTACATTTTTGTAATATATTTTCTATAACGACAACAATAACGTGTATTATAACGAATATACATTTTTTCAGTTAAATAATAAAATAATTAATATTGTAATTAATTTTCTTTTTTTTATGCAAGAAACTATCTAAAATTCCGTTTTATATTGTTATAACCTGAAAATATTGAAACTGAATAAATAAAACTACTTTATTAATGTATTTTTAAAAGTAATTTTTAGAGTGTGCAGAAATTGGTTATCAATATATAGTTGTAATTATTAAAAAAAAAATAATGCAATAAATCACGAATATTTCACACATAAAAATACAAAATTCATATTTTTTATACAACCTCAAATGTCCTCAGATGAGATTTACGTTATTCGAAAAGAATAACGTGTTTCTTTTATACTCAGGTTACTCTAAGTTCAGCTTGTTAAATACATCAATTGCAATAAGGAAGGGTTGTGCTTATTCAAGTGCCCATGCATTCAGTGACACAAAATACCGACATGAATATGGAGGTCAATTTCTTCTCCTTTTCTCCCCACAGTTTTTTTGTCACAATCCTTGATGCTAGAGATATTTTTGTAAACTTCTTTTGAGGAATATATTCTGAAGAGCTGAATTAAATTAAAAGTGACAACTAAGATTAAATGTTTCAATATGTTAAAAGTTTTGAGAATTTCATATATGGAAATATTTACTGATATTTTATGTGTTTTTCTTTTACTGAACAAACACTTTTGTGAACAAAGCAATCTTCTTAAAAACTTTATTTTAAACAGAAAAATTGAAATTTTGAGCACTTACAAAGCCCTTGATTCAGTTTTAAGATTAAAGATAAGTGTTTCAATGTGTACTTGTAATAGTAAGTAAACAACTATAGTGAATCAGAATTAAAAAAAAGTGTTTAAATCATTCTAAAATGGTTCTAGTGATTTATTTAAATGATGGACTTAAAATAATTTTCATATATTCATCTTTATTCATTAAATTTTTATTATTATTTTTTTCTTTTTTCTGAGAAGTGCATCGATTTATGATTCATTTCTTTAAGCCATGATTAATTTTGTGCTTTTTTCCTTCTGAGAAGATGTCAATTCTTCTGAAGATATGGGGTATCCATTCCTATAACACGTGGTTAAATTTATTCTTTTCTTTTCCTGAGAAATATTTCATTTTATGATCCATTTCTTTAAGCCATGATTAATTTGGTTCCTTTCTTTTTCTGAGAAGTACATCAAATTATGATCCATTTCTTTAAACCAGATTAACTTTATTCTTTTCTTTTTCACAGGAGTACATCAATTTAGGATTCATTCATAAATATGGTGTAAAAACTTAAAAATATGTACATATTAACGTAAGAATTCGAATGATAGCGGAAATTTTGATTTTAAAATAATTTTTATTATAGTTTTTTTTATTGTAAAATATATTTTAATATTGTTATTAAATCAAACTAGAGATAAAGGTGGTTATGAGAGAAAAAGAGGTCACGAATTATCCGTTATCAATTTGATTGACATTCATAGAAGGTGTAGGTCATAATTAGATGGCTAATTGGCGAAAGTAATATGACTAACTTCCTAATAACTTTCGAGAAAATCGATTTTGAAAATTTTCAATTTCCAATTTATCGTGCTGTGGTTAAACGATAGAAATAGGAATTGATAAAGTTCTACTTTAAGTGGGGTTCATTTTTTACTCTACCCCGCTTAATAAATTCTTTTAATTCATATATTGCGTTTATGGAAAAAATTGCATTCCGAAAAACGAACTTTCTATGGAAAAAAAAGCATTAGATACAGGTCAAAATTAAGAAAATTTGTATAATATAGACACACTTAAATATTGTTGTAATCAGCATGGAAAAATTAAAAAAAATGTTAATTGAAGGGATTGTTCTGAGTTCTTAATAAATATATGTATGATAAATTATTTCCATATATGACTAATAAAATAGAGAGTATTCTATTATTCTGAAGGAACAGAAGGTTATGACAGAAGATTGTTATCTTTTTCGTACTAAAGTTGGCACTGCACAAGTACTACTGTTGGCTTCTTTCCCACAATATTTTTCCAGAAATACAATTGCATACATTTTGAATTTATATACATATATTTGTAAATTAAAATATGAACATACACTCATGATAAATTCTACCACATGCCCACACAAACACAAAAAAGAAATACTAAATGCATTAAATAACATATAAAAATTTATATGTAATAATAATTAACATAATATAAAGAATTCTCTTTAAACACTCAATATATAAATAATAGTTTTATTTATTTATACAAAAAGATAGAATTTTCCTTTATGAATTGATTAAAATAACTTTTCATCAATAGATCAACATTATAGCTAATGTTAAAAATATAAATTACCCGTTTATCATGCTATATTATAATAAAAGCTGTTGTATAAATCCGATTAGACATGAATTGCATATACCCAATAAAATTTCTTTAAAACGATTCTGCATTTATTGAATATAACCAATAATTGAAGTCTTATGTTTACATGAAAAGAACAAGGCATTACTATCACAAATTTCTCGATACAATCTTAAGCAGAACCCTATTTAAGCATTTTTCAAAGTAACATAAGTAAAGAAAGTAAATAATCTCATAGAAAACAAAGCGATAATAAACAAAACAGTTTCTGAAATATCCTCCTGTCGCGTGAACAGCATATTGACTTCAAAATGACAATCTAAGCTCGTTTTATTTTATTACTACTCACTCCTCTGTTATTATTTCTTTAAAACGCTTTTGATTTCTGCTTGGGAAAGTGACCGACGTATCTCTTAGAAAGTTTCTCGATAAGAAGGGCAGATGCTTTCAATGCCTACAATAAAATGCCCTATTTTTTTATCATTTGGGTCAATCTTCATTGACCCAGTTAAAAAAAAATATGCTTTCATTTACCTTCTTCTAGTCAAAAATATATATCCATTTACCGTCTTCTAGTCAAAAATATATATCAATTTACATACTTCCTTACTGTTGTCTGATGTTAGAAAATCATCAAATTCTTCATTTATTGTTTCTTTACAGTCATTCCGTTATAATTTATTGGTATTTTCCTTCTTACATATCTATAAATTATTTGCCATCGATTTGCTTTGATCAATTTATACGATTTCTTTGACTTCCTTTTCAATGGACAGAAGCACTTCAAATTTGTTGACAATTCTGCAGAACTACTGTAATACGGTTCATGGTCTACAGCTAACCACTTAAGAATAAAGATCTAACATTTGAAAAATTTATTGGAAACATTCAAGATAAGATATATATATATATATATATATATATACATGACAGGACTTTTACAACTCTACACTCGGCAAGGATTTACTGTACAGTGAAATTAATAAAAATTTCCTACTAGAAACATATTGTGTGAAAAAGTATTCTTTTTCTAAAATATTATCTTTTTAAAGTTATCTAATGTTATATTTTAACTGCATTTTTTATCTTTTTTTTTTCCTGAAAAATATGTGTTTGGACAGCAGTTCTAGACGAGACATAGTTAATTAAATAATTTTTTTGAAGTTACAGAAAAAAATACCAGTTATTCTCAACACTGAATTTATAATCGATGCTTAAATCGATACATGAATCAGAGCATAAACTTGCTTATTTATATTATTATAAAGTATTTTAAGCAAAAAAAAGTATTACAAGATTATAGAAAAATTATTTTTTGACATTCATAATAAATCCTGATAATTATACGTCACTGCCTCTAAAACAATTTATAGTTGCCGAGGTTTTGAATTAACAATCGCAGTCTACCAGAACTTGGAATTAATATTACAAAATATTCTATCTACACTGAAAACTCAATTAGAAATCTAATTTGGATTTTTTTACTAGTTAGGCATTGCAGAATTGACAAAGAAATGCTACTATAATATTAACATACTATAATAAGAATTTTGAGTACATTGACAGAGAAGCTAACATGCTCATAAATTAAAATACATCAACTAATTTTTCTGTTTCCATTCTTATAATATTTGTTTGCTAATTCTGCAATTGTCTACAGAATATTTTGTAAGTAACATTCCAAATAAAATATTTTCTTTTCTGGTTGAATGTGATTAATTCATTCTTTTCCAATGTGATTAAATCCTTTTTTTCAATAGCTGCAGCCACGAATATTTCTCCCAAAATAATTATTTATTGAAAAAAATTGATTAATAGTGAAAATTTAATGGTCATAAAGCCTTTTTATAAGGAAAAATTAACAATAAAAAATGTGTAAATTGGAAAAACGAATTTCTAAATGTTTTTAACAGAATATACTTAATATTATTATTTGTTTTTGTTATTTTGCAATATCACCTATAACGAATATTACGTAATAAACTAAAATGAAAAACATAAAGGTACCACCGAGAACAAAATATTATCCTTTCGAAGTGGTAACCTATTCCTTTAACCAATGCTTTAAGGCAGGGATGGGCAAACTTTTACGGTCGCGGGAAAAAATCGAAAAAAAAAAAAATTTTGGCGGGCCAAGATAAATTTTTCTAAAATTTTAAAAACCATGTACAAGTATTACAATTTAAATATGTTAATGAGATGAATGAAATTGCAATTTCAATTTTAAAAGTTTTTTATATTGAGATTCGAGGGCCTGAATGGCCGAGTGGCTAGCACTCTGGAGCTGGGTACCGCAGGTTTTGCGTTCGATTCCTGGCGGTGCCAGGGATGTTTGTAGTGGTTCGGAATCCACTTTAAACCGTAGGTCCCGGTCTAATAGGATCGTAGAGCGTTGCGGGGGCATTGTTACTCCACGTCCGTGGCTTATCTTCAAGTTACACGCGCCCCCTGGGTAATGCGAAGTGAGTAACGTCTGTGCAGCGCTTGCCTTAAGGCATCCAAGACCAAGCTGTCTAAGTGCTTGCCACTGTATTAGAAAAAAAAATATTGAGGTTCGAAGTGAGATGCACCGATTCTAAGGAACGAGGCTAAATGCTCATTTGTCAGTCATCTCCTGAAATAATTCTCTCTGAGGTTCATAGTTGAAAATACTTGTCCACATATATAAGATGAAGCAAGCATAGCTTTCTGGACTTAAAATAGTAAATTTGGGAAACTTACTTTCGATAATGATTTGTAAAACTCTAACTTTGGCATATTTAGAAACAATTGCTGGAGATGATTGTTAGATTGCAATTCAATTAATTCAACCTGCAAATTTGACCTCACTGCTTCACAATTTACGTTGAGAGGCATGGTAAAAATATCAAATTCTGTTTGAGTGGTACTGAAATCTTGAAATCTGCGTTCGAGCTCAAAATGCAAAACACTTTACCGATTGAAAGCTGTCTGTGCTTGCTATTTCCGTCGATTTGTAGAACAAAAATAGAGAAAGTAAAAAGATAATCACTCCTTTGAAAAAAAAGGAAGAAAAAAATATTATTTAATTAAAGTAGAAAACGAGATGGATATATAATAATATAAATATATAATTTTTTTTTAATTTGCCTCGGACCGGCAAATTAAAATTCTCTCCGCGGTCTGGATAGAACTTTCCGGTGGGCCGGAATTGGCCCGCGGGTCGTAGTTTGCCCATCCCTGCTCTAAGGGATTGTTTATTAGCACAGTATTTTAACAGCAAAAAACAATTTCAATTTTCAATTTTAATTTTTAGAAAATCATTAAGAAGTGGTACCTACTACTTTGACCAATACCTTAACATCCAATTCATTACCTACATGTATAAATCTCGATCAAATGAATGGTAGAAAATTTTTAACCTTTCCTTGTAAGATTTACAATTTAAATTACTGCTTTTATGTGAAAAAATTTTCAATTAGCCCAATTCTAACAAAACATTTGAACTACCAATTTCCAGAAAATCTCTTAAGATTATTTAGAAGTAGTTAGGAATAATGATATATTACTCAAGACGTTTCATAACAACAACAATGGACAATTTTGTAAGTATGAATTTTTGATGTAAAATTTGTTCTATTTTTTTATAAAAAGAATACACACACAGCATTATATTCTATTGTTAGTTTTATTCACAACGTGATCTCTTACAAGATTACTTGCAATTTTACTATACGGCTTCTTTAAAAAAACAAGTATATGAATTTTTAAAATAGCAGGATGATGATAATATTAAAAATTCATATATTGTACCCAATAAGGGATTAATAAAATATGAGATAAATTTTTCAAATGTTTTGAAAGAGTATAAAATTAACAAACGAAAACAAAATATCACTGGCAAAAAAGTGGAAAATTGTATATACCGGAGTAAAAAAAAAAGTAATATGCATTTTTTTTTACATGTACGGCATTTTCTTTACAATATTTAATTCATTATAAGCAAAAACTCTTTATATTTACTCTTTAAAAAACTAATATATATACTCTTTAAAAACTAATATATTTACTCTTTTTAAATATTTAAATGTATATTAACATTTTGTAAAAAATAAAACACCATTTTGTATAATGTTTTTAAGTTTAATTTATGTATTACAAGATAATAACTTCATCTTTTATGTTTTGGTTAAAAACAGTTTTAATTTTTGAATATGGTATGTAGCAAAATGTTTAGTACAGGGTTGGCCAACACAAATGATCTTTGAAAATGCATCCTAACTCCGCGGGCCTCATATAAAATTATATATCCCCATATTAGCTTTAGACATTTTTTGGAGTGAAAAATTGAAACATATGATTATTATTTTTTATTTACTATTATTCTTACATGTAAACATATATAATATAATAATAAGGATACTAAATGTACATTGTCACGAAATAAAAAACACTAAAAATGAAATGTAAAAAAATATATAAATAGAATTTAAATTAAAAAATGAAATCATTAAAAAATATTTTTTGAGCTAGTGCGATATTTGTTTCTCCACTCTTTCACTTAGCTTTAGCAAATCGATATCAAATTGGGTATTTGCACATCATAATGGTGTTGCAGATTAGCGTCCGTTATGTTTAAGCATGTTTTGTGTTTGGTCATTGCCATTTTAGAAAAAAACAATTCGCAGGTGTAATTTGAAAGCGCTAACAACTTCAACTAAGAGTCTGGATTGCTCTGCTATCAACATACAACTGTGCGTACCTGATGATGTTCACTATGATGAGGTGATGGTGTCACTATCTCTGAGGTCACTTAAAGTGAAACAAAGAACCTGTTACACTAGATGTTTCAAGATCCACGCACATCAAGAGTTCGCAGAATATAATTTAATTATTCTGCGAACTCATAACTATAAATTCATAAACTAAACAATATAGACAATATCAAACTAGGCAATATCGGTCATATATTCGCAAGAATATTATTTTAAAACCAAAGTTACATTTTTCTCAAAATTTCGGAAGTTAGTTTTGCATATATGGATGCACACATAATGTAATTTTTAATACATATTTTTTTACTATTTTGGCCATTATAAAAAAATATATATTTTGTAAAAGTGTCGAAAAAAATATTCAAGGCCTGCCGCGGATTAGCCACCCCTAGTTTAGAATACAGTAAAAAACCTAAAAATATAAAGAATACTTCAAAAATCTTCCTTTTGTAAACTTTTTGTCTTTAAAAATCAGATGCGGAATGGAACTTCATACAAAATGCAACATCAGCGTTCCATTTTCAAGTACTTCTAAAATCTTGAAAATGAAAAAATAAACCACTGTAACGTTTTTGAAAAGACCGAATTTCTGAAACTTATGGAAAAAATGAATTCAGGGGTATATTTTTAGATTTCCAAATCTATCTGAGTCAACACTGTTCAAGCTAAATAGCAAACAAATAACATATTTATAGACACAAAATGGATTTATAGTGTTGTATTTCCTAAATTGGATTTCTATTTATAAAAAAAGGAAACAAATATTTTTATTAAAAAGTCCGATAAATAAATAATAAATAATAGCATTTCTAATTATAGAAAGAACTTTTATTAAAAAAATATTTTAAAATAAAGAAAGAAAATCTTCGTACCAAAATTTATAGAATTTATTTTAAAAGTCTTTTAGTAATAAATAATAGTTGTAAAAAATAATAATAGTTTTAAAGTTTGTTAAAATAATAATAGTTTTTAAAAAAGTATTAACAGATATTATATTTGGGTTTTTTAATCTTTATAGTAACCTCCATTTAATTCGACATGCTCGTATAAAATTATTTAAGTGGGATATCAAAATTAAAACACTCAAGATAAAAATTTAACGATTAAAACATGCTTTTATTTGATGTGCGTAAGCCCCTTCTGAACCTATGTAGACGTTATAAATATCAGCAGAATGAGGAATGTTGTTGTTTTAATACAGCTGACAATACAGAGACAGCAAATCTTTCTGCTGTAAGTAAGAACAGCACCGGTGTTACTACTCCTGGTTTAATTTGGTTTGGGTTGCCGCTCTGCGGTCATCATGTGAACACGAGGGCTAAACAGACCGGGACCTACAGTTTAAAGTGGATTCCGAACCACTACAAACATCCATGGCACCGCTGGTACTCGAACCCGAAACCTGCGGTATCATTACCACGCCATCATAACCATCAGGCCCCATGAATGAGGAATGTGAGCAGCATTGTGCTGCCATCTTTCTGTCTAGATCAACAAATGCCGAATTCATACGAACATGATATGAAAACGAGGGCTCGATCCATGCCGGATTATATAATGTGCCACACTATCGAATGCCCGATTATATAATGTACCACACTATCGAATGCCGGATTATATAATGAGCCACTCTATCGAATGCCCGATTATATAATGTATCACACTATCGAATGCCGGATTATATAATGTGCCCCACTATTGAATGCCGTATTATATAATGAGCCACACTATCGAATGCCCGATTATATAATGTACCACACTATCGAATGCCGGATTATATAATGAGCCACACTATCGAATGCCCGATTATATAATGTACCACACTATCGAATGCCGGATTATATAATGTGCCACACTATTGAATGCCGTATTATATAATGAGCCACACTATCGAATGCCGGATTATATAATGTGCCACACTATTGAATGCCGGATTATACACAGTTCAGTCACATTAATGTGACCACCTGTCAAATGCCAGTATTTTTATATGTATGCTTTTTTATACAAAGATGCGTTTCTGCATTACACCAAAGATTGAAATGCTTTCCATTTGCTTTCCTAGGTCATCTGCCACCTGCCTTTTGTGATTGGCTATTTTACGTTGACGTCGAAAGTAGGTGGTGGTCACATTAATATGACTGGACTGTCTATAATGTATCCCACTATTGAATGCCGGATTAAAGAGAGGCTACTGTATTGGGATTTTTATTAATTATTAATATGAATAATAAAATAATAGCAATAACAATTTAAAATATAGTAAATTTAGATTCTATGTTAAAATTTCTTATTAACTAGATTCACCATCATAATGACTAATATTGCTAAACATTCAAAACTAAATCCTAAACTTTTAAGCATAAATTAAGTAGGAACAAAAAATAAGGACCCACGATTTCTAGCAAATCTGTCTCTCCGGTAGCCACATCTGAGCATGATACAGAAACCCTCGCGGAAAGTCTTGTTGAAGCCTCCGTAGATGATAGGGTTTATGAAGCTGTTGGCAAAAGCAAGGTAGTTGCTGATCCATTGGTACTCTTGGGTCCAGGAATCTCTCTGGAAAGCAGAAAAAACAAATTTATTGAGCATCTCATTATATTATTTATTAATAGTCTAATTTTATTATGCATTGATCATCTCATTATATTATTTTGTGATCGTCTCATTATAATTATTATCTCATTAGAATCGATTATTTTATTGATTATAATGAAACTATTATATCATTATTTTTCGCATCATAATTAGATAATCGTTTCATTATCTTATTATGATTATTATTTATATCAATCCAAATGTATTGATCATCTTTCTAAAATATAATGAATCTGTACCGATGCATCATTATATTTTCAGTATAGTGATACATTTATACAAATTCCAATTAGCACAATATAAACATATGATTTATCTTAATCGTTATTTAAATAATATATATGGTATTACTGTAATTAAAATTTACGAACTGCTATGTCATTTTATGCGATTCGAAATTGTGTTGTTGGTATTTCATCCAAATAATTTTGATTGGACCTGTGCACACTGCCTTGTATAGAAATCTCACTTACAGACAGTCTCCAAAAAATTGAGATACACTCAAAATTCGGTTGCATTGTTCAATTGACCTGTAATAACAATATATGAACAATGGACTGATCTTCGTTTTTAAAAAAATAGCGCCATCTGTAGTGCTCGGAATTGATATCTTTTAGCAAGTTTCAATAATTATATATATATATATATATATATATATATACACTCAAGATCCAAAACATTATGACCACCTTTGAATAACGAGTTGGCACACCTTTGGCGCGCAACACAGCTTCAACCCGCCTTGGCATGGATTAATACCGCCACTTAATACTGGTTAAATACCACTTCCACCTGATCACGTGCCTTCCACGTCATCCAGGCGAGTTCATTGCAAAATGTAGGGGTGGTCATAATGTTTTGGCTCTTGAGTGTATATATATTTTACTCATTTCATCTTTTAAAATTAACTATCATGATGATCACTTTAACCAAAAACCAACAAAACAAAATTTTTTATATTAAAAAACAAATATTTTTAATATATTTCAATGTGTTGAGATCTTGTGTATGCAAGAAAAGGCATGGATTTCTGTACGTCTAATTTTTCCAAAGGAAATTCCTCAGTTTTAGGTAATTTATAAATCAATGTTTTTTTGTCACAATAACTTATAAATCAGTATAAAGTTTTAAGTAGAATTTAAATCACTGTGTGAATCAGTATAATGTTTTAAGTAGATTTTAAATCACTGTTTTGGTTTTTTGCGCTTTATTCTTAATTTTTTAAGGAAAGTTCATTCTTTTTAGCGGTTCTCCACTGTTTGAAATTACTATATTATTGAAGTTTACCACGCTATATTTCTTGCTTTTTGTAAGAAAATGTAAATTAATTCAGCCAAAAAGTAATTTCAGACATTTTCTGAAATCGACATTCATGAAATATCTTCGTAAAACAATACTTAAGACTTATGATCAAGAATTAGTCCTATCTTTGATTTTAAAGTTCTTCCTTTTTAAGGTTTCTTAATGCTTGCCCTTTATTTCTCAATAGAAATGTTTCAATTTAATCTATTTCCTGTGAGATTTCAGTTCTACTTTTTCCATGAAAGACTATAATAGTGTTAAGTGTGATCTCTTTAGAGACTGTTTTCGGAGCTAGCAGATTTATTTCGCAACTTTCATCGTAAATAAAATAAAGGGACAATTAGGGCTAATTTATTTTATAGCTTCGTTCGCCCGCAATCAATAGAAACTGCAATTATAGAACGCAATTAAATTAAAAGAATCCATCTGTTCATTATTTGGACACATTCTGTCATTAACTTCAAAGCAAATGTGATAAAAATTAAAATTTTATGTTGTAGAACATTATCATATCAATTAACTGTTTCAAGACATTTTGAAGTATAGTGTACTAATTTAAATTTGCCACAAAATCAAATTATTTCCTTCGAATTAAATTTGGTATAATATGATACTTAAAATGTTATACTTTAAATTTATAATGCCAAGCAAAAGGTTTCCACACTATCAAGGCATTAAAATATGTTGATGAAAAATAATAAATCACATATAATTGATTAATTTTAACTTGCTTTTTAATCGATGGTAAATTATTAATACTTTATTATTCAATACTTGTATTGGATTATTGCGAAAAAGAGCAGGAAATTTGCTTATATATTATAATTTGGAATTTGCTTATATATTGTAAGCAAATTTTAATAAAAATATTTTTATTTATATTTTATTACATATTTTTTTATTTATATTTTATTAAATATTTTTTATTTATATTTAATTAAATATTTTTTTATTTATTGAAGTCATTTATTTATTTTTATTTATTAAATATTTTTTAAATCTTTGAAATACTCAAATAAATATATGTGTCTTGTTGTGTCTAATCCTCAGTGTCCTGAGTAACCTGCTCATGGTGGCAGCTCCTGTTGTGATGAAGAACCCATAGGTAGAAATCTGACTTATCTCCGTGTCGCTGAAGATGGAGGGCAGTGCTTTCCAGGAAGACTTGTAGATATTACTATCCCGCATTTTCGTAT
This sequence comes from Caerostris darwini, assembly GCA_021605075.1. Lineage (NCBI taxonomy): Eukaryota > Metazoa > Arthropoda > Arachnida > Araneae > Araneidae > Caerostris > Caerostris darwini. Next base: position 109,209 of record BPLQ01004127.1, read on the forward strand.
CGTATTGAAGAAAACCCTGAAATCACCCATCAATCAGTCTGACTAACCAGGATGAACATCACAAACGTCATCGAATCTCCTCGTTGTTTGAAACAATGTCTACAACAATGCTCTAGCGGATTGATTAGTTTTTCTCTCTACTGTCATTTTTCGTACACTACAGGCTTTTTAGACCGGGACCTACAGTATAACGTGGAATCTGAACAACTAACAAACATCCATGCCACATCCAGGATTGTATCTGAAGCCTGCAGTACCAAACGTGAGAGCGCTAGCCATTGTTATCAGGCAGTGTCAGCAATTTGAACCTCAGCCCTAATGCTCATCAACGGCGCACATGGTTGCTGAACCCCGGGTCGTGCATTAATATATGTTTGGCTTACCGTGATAAAATATTAATTATAAATAATTATTTAACTGGAATGTAAATAAATAATATATTTCTGTCTTTTTATGAATAGAATAGGTTTAATACTAGTATAAAAGTAGAATTACATGCTAGTACACTCGTATAGAAGTAGTAAAGCATCATTTACTGAACTTTGTATTATTCCCATGAAATTAAATTAAAAACGAAGTTAAGGTTATGCTCAATACTTATAGATGCATTTGTTCTTTACATTACACATATTTGCAAATTCGTTTTCAAAGATAAATTTCCCATCCCACAATAAAATAAATTGTTTGTTAAAAATTTGCTAAACATCTGTTAAAGTAACAAATATGAGATATAAACTGTGTAAAGCGATATGTAGATAAAATGCAAATTATGTAAATACTGAATATGCTTTCAAAGTTTGGCTGAACTGCTTATTAAACAAATGAATTGACGTTAAAATATGTTAATTCCTTATGATAATGCATAAGATATTGAAGCTTTAATGAAAGAAAGATTTAACCAGAGGCATGCATAGATCGTCCAGAATATTTCTTAAAACGATTGTGATTCCACTTCTTGCTGGCATAATTTCCATTTTATGTGTACTTGAAGCAAACTATAATAGTTGTTTACAAAGTATTGAAAGTTCAACATTTTTTTCTTTTTTTTTTTTTATTTCTTGAATATTTTTGCCAGTGATTGAGCAAGAAATGTCAAAAAAAGTATTTTGCTGCTTAAAGCGTTAAAGTATTTTATACTTTATGAATAATGCAATGTTTTCATGAATAGCATAAGGAATTTCAAAACATCTTAAATTCCCGCGATGTACTAATCTATCAAGTTTTCCAGAAGCAACACTGATTTCTGTATTTTTCTTTATATCTCATTTGGATTATTTTAGAGCAACAGAAATATATACCATCACATGTTGATAATAAGAGGTTATCACATATAAGAAATGTGTTTATTTAAAATAATTTGCAATATACTGTAGCATTTTTCTTATGAGAAGAAAAATATCATTTCTATTCCCAGAGGAAAGGAATGTATATCAACAAGGGCATAATAACAACCTGTCACTCAAATCTATTTATATTACATTCAATGAGTGTCTTGTTTTAATGAGAACAACCTATCACTCATATCTGAAAGCAGATAATCAATGTCCTGGATAATGATATATTATGGAATTAGCGACTGTCTGTGCGACCTTCACAGATCGTAACAATTACAGATGGTATATGGATTACGTGACGAGTTGCTGCAACGTGGTAGGTGAATGAACATGGGCTGAGAAAGTGTCTACTCCAACGAGAAGTGAGAAAAGCTGAAATCCATATTGATAGATTTTCTTAAAGGATGATTTTTGGAGAAGGAGGAAGGGTGTGCTGCGACAAGTCGACAAGAAATGTTGTTTTTCACATTTTCTGAGAAGTGACTGAACAGGCTGGACATTCCGCATGTTCAGTCACTTGTTCATTAACGGCGTGTGATAATTAAGATCTGCCGCAGACCGGGTCCATTTAGATTCGCCGTAGACTCGAGAACTCTAAAAATCTCCGATCTTGAAATGAACTGCACTTGTGAATCAAATTTATATCCTTAATTTTCATTTCTTTGCAAAATAGTATAATGATTCAGTATTTTGTATATATATATATATATATATATACAATGCTTGTAAATAAAAAGTTTTTGCATGAACTGAAAGTGTTCCTCTTTTCAAGGCCCTTATAGTCTAGAATACGCCAAGACGTTGCAATGCCTTTTTTATTACTAATTTCATCGAATTTACGAAGTTATAACAAAGAAATTATGACAAACACTTTTCATCCTATGTTTTTCTTAAAAAACTTATTTTTTGAAGTAACAAAGTTAAAAACAGAAGGAAAAAAAAGAGTATTTCGAAAATGTTCTTCAAATCCAAAATCAGTGGAAAAAGTTTTTCATAAAATATTGTCCTATTAATGAGAATTTATAATACAATTCCTTTTGATTATCAGGACTATTTAAATCATTACTTTTTTATATCATTCCAATTAAGTACCCTCAATAGGGTATTATAAATTAATAAAAAATATTTATTTTATTAAAAAAATATTTTTAAATTTATGTATTATAAAATATTTTTTATTTTATTATAATATATATAGTATAGATAAATTAATTGTAATTTTTTTTCCTTATTCCACTGGGTAACAGCAACATCTAGACCAAGATCAAAAACCCGTGTGGTCTCATGGAAAGAAGGAAAGGGGTGGGACCAGCTTCTGTTGTGATGGAGCATTCATAGGTAGAAGTCTTACTTGGTTGTGTGTCGCTGAAGAACGATAGCAGTGCCTTCCGGGAGGACGTTCAGAGGGAACTACCCACATTTGCGTATCTTATATGAGAAACTCGGAAAAACTCCTAACAGGTAGTCCAACTAACGACGCAAAACGCTGAACATCCAAAATTCCATCAAAGCTCCTAGTTTTTTGAAATAGCGTCTGTAACAATGAATCCAGTGAAATGAACCTCCGCCCTAATGTTCACCAGCAGCGCACATTATCAGTGAGCCACAAATTGTATATTTGATAAAAATAAAGTAAATGAGCTTGCTTAAGTAAAAAAAAATATTTTAACTATAAAAAACGTATTTTTTACGCATATGGTAATGGTATTTTTGGCATTTTATTGGTATTTTTTTTCAAGGTGATGAAATTTAATGTGATAAAGCCATTAAATTATTTACATAATATATATATACTATTTTAAATGATTCCACTATCATTCCTTTAAATGTAAATAGATAAATAAGTAAAATGTGAATACAATTATACAGGATCGGCTTATTTTAAAGTAATTAAGTTAAAGTATTTTCCAAGTATTAAAGTGTATTTTGAAACTTTGCCGATTACACGTTAATGGCAGACCGAAGGCTCTCACCAGACCGAATCTTCAGTTAAACTCTAAGGAGGTCTAAATCCCTTGAAATATCGTGTATCTGCCAAAATACTTAAAACAGTGTTTCCAACAGTAAGCCGAGAAATTACTTCAATTTGGGGAATATCTAATAGGAAATGGGAACTCTAACATTTTTATTGATTTCTAAAGCTCTTCAGTAACCAACCCGGCCGATAACACAACCCCTTAGGAATCAAGAGCAGTGCCTTGAAAACTACTTAAGTGAATATTTCGAAAGATTTTAAGTTTCGTTATTCAATGAAGACTTGATATTTAATTTCGCATGGTTACCCATTATACAATTAGTTCCTCCTGTTAGGTAAATTAAACTATAAGTTCGCTTTGTGTTGAAAAGAATGATAGGCACATTTAATAAAGAAGAATTTAATCAGTAGCTTCATCATTTATGTTTATAGAATTTATTGATTTTCTATAGATCAAGAAGTATAAATCGGTTTTGATGCAGTATTATTATGCAATTTAAAATGATTTCAATTGAACCAATATTTATTTTAACAGTTGTTGTTTTCGAATCTCCTTCAATTTGTAAGTTCATTCTTTATTAAAATTTCAAATACCATGCAAATATAACGTTGCAACAATACCTATAATATTGCGGATAAATGATTTCATCTATTTTCCGGAATGTTTGAAACCAGACTAACTGCTTTGGTTTGATTTGCGGCTCTGCTGTCATTTTGTGCACACTTTGGGATCATCAGACCGGGACTTACTTTTTGAAGTGGATTCCTAACCACCACTACTACTACTACGACTACTACTACTACATCACTGTGCCTAGATATAAGTTGTTCCTTTACAGTTTGGGAAAACAAATCGATACTAGAAGTTAATTCAATAATAAAATTCACAAATAGTCACTGCTTACTCGCACATGCATACATACATATTTCATAGTTTACGCATTAAAAATATATGGAAATCGTTATATTGTAATACAGAGCTTACATTCCAGGTACATAGATCAACGACAAACCTTTCAAAAGCTGAAATAATTCAGTGTGCAACTTTTATTGAAATTAAAATCGGGGACTACAGGGATTCCGAACTGTTCAATCCGAATTATGTCAGGTAATGATGATCTCATAGAAGCTATTTTATTTTTAAGAACATATATGAAATAATGCATTACATACAACATCTTTGTGATTAAAACGTACAATATTCTTTTAGACGTCTTTATTTTTATTCTTTACTCGTTATTACTATAAAACTTTGCTATCTGATAATTTAGTATTGTTATGTTTATAGGATATATATTTTTTGTAAGCAAATTTAGAATACAATGATGCCATTTTAGTGGGTACACCCTTAAAAATTTAAAAAAAAAAAAAAATATTTCGTTAATGCAAAACCTTTCTAATATAAGAATTCAATAAATTGCTTTAAATTTATTTCACTAATTTAATATTGCATTATGGGACAGAGGTGAGGAATAGGTGTCAGAAACGTGAATCGAACAGTTTTGAAGGAATCTGCACAGAAAATTCGCCACTCAAATTATTTATAAAATATTTTTTTTTCGAAATTATGACATTCAATATTAAAATTAAATGATGATGAAGTAATTCAAGTGTATCTTTCAGTAATATAACCCCTAGCAAAAAGCAATTATTGCTTTAGCAGCAAATCAAGCAAGCGTCGAGAGATTTCACAGCCCCAAGACATAAAAAAACTAACTTAGATCAACAAAGAAAAAAATTCTTATAGAAGCTATTTTATTTTTAAGAACAGATATTTAATGTATTACAACTACAGTATCTTTGTGATTAAAATGCACAATTTTCTTGTACTTGCTTTAGGCTATTCTATAATACTTTGTTATCTGCTAATTTAATACTTTTATTTTTATAAGATAATATTTTTTAAAGCAAATTTAGAGTACGAGGATATTTTTTAAGTGAGTGCAAATATTACACCTTTAAAAAGTACTTCGCTAATGTAGTAAAACGTTTTTACGAATGTAACAGTTCAATAAAAGTTAAGAAATTTATTTCACCAATTTTCCCGATCAATAATCACAGATCATCCTACACCACACCATATCATTGTGCCTTTACAGTTTGGAAATGATATGGGTGAGAAGAAGTACGATTGGGCTCTGTGATGCCCTACGATCATACGAGACAGGAACCTAGGGACTTAAAGGGGATTCCGAACCACTACAAACGTTTATGGCACCGTCGGTTATTTGTAGTAGTTGTTAATGATTTGTTATTAAAAATGTTAATTGTTTTCAAAGAAAATGACTCCCTTTTTTCAATTCCTTCTATTAACTCATACTTTCCTTATATATATCTTGCTCAAGTTTTCAATCCTTCATAAAATAATTTGTATTCATCCACTCAAGTTCAAATACATTTTTTTAACTTGTCGTGGATGACACTTGATGTTAATACATTTTTCAAAATATTAATCCATTAATTAAATTTAATTCATTAATTTTAGTTTTCTTTAGACTTAAGTTGCATATATCTACCAATAGATGGCGCCAGATAAACTTAAAAAATGAATGAAAAATATTTATAAAAGACTTTCTGCAATATAGTGAGAAAAAGTAGGAATTAACTTTTTTTTTTTATATTACTCCTTCAATTTTATATTTGCCCTATTTTCCGTAAATAAAGTATTCTACTTTTTCTCCATTAGCTCAACAGCCTCATGGTGGGCCAAGGCCGTCTTCCTACTGGAACATTTAGAGACTGGAGATTGCCAGCCCGACGTCCAATGCTCTACAGTCATGTTAGTCCAAAAGCAACGGTTTAAATTGAATTCAAAAACACTACAAACACTCATGACACCATCTGGACTCGAACCCGAAAACCTTGGTACTAAGCGCTGACCAGTGCGCCAGCCACTCGGCCATCAGACCCTCTGTTCGTAGTTCATAAAATTATGGTAAAGAATCACAAGAAAACATAAAAAAAAATCTACTTGGAGTCATGAGTCAGAAATTTTTTTGGATGATTCGCCACCCACGCTGTGATCTTCATTTGATTAATTTCATAATCATTTTAGGGCCAGGCTATCTTTTTGAGAGTAGGGTATTCCTTAGAACACTTGAGCAAAGCGGAAATACTTTCTGGGATAAAGATTTATAGTTTAATGCTTAATACCGACCCTTTGGTTCATCTTCGCTTATCGTTTATTGGACCAAGTTTCCTTAAAATTTAGGTTTTGTTTCTTTAGGTGTGCCACTCTACGGTCATGTTTTGCACACTTTATGCTAATTAAACCAGGACCTACAATTTAACGTGGATTCCGAACCACTAACAAACATCCATGCCACCGCCAGGATTCTAAACTGAAGCCTGTGGTATGAAGGCCATTATTTATTAATACAAATTGTCAATAAAAACTTTTAGAAGTTAAATTTTATAAATTAATAATTTTATAAAATATGTTTAAAATTACTAATTGAAATAAGATTATTTATAAAAAAGATGGTACGCATTACGAGATAACTTTTTTTTAAGATTGTACGCTTAGCTTGGCTAAAATTATGTATAGATCATCAAAATGTCGTTCATTTAGCAGTTGAGTGAATTAACTAGAGTTTCTATTTTAAATTCTAATTTTTTCCCCTTTTTTCTTATGACATCTTTCTTAACTACAATATTGATTCTGAAATGATTAATAGTAGCACATTTTCTGGATAACCAGTAAACTTTTCCTTGGGTTGTCATTTTCTTTTATCTTCTTGTCAAGAATTTGGATGAGTTCCAATTATTTCACCTTTATTTCTGTGAAGTGTTCTGTTTTGCTTAGTAAGTTTGGAACACACAAACAAACAAAAATATCTTGCAAGAAACATTTCCTTTTTATAAGCCCTAAGAGGTTTTAAAACAAAAAAATTAAGATATTTTATAGCTTAATATTAGAAATATTTATTTTTTAGAAGTTTTTACTTAAACAGTCCTTTTGTAATCACTTCATGGATTGTCTGATTTAATATTAATTTTAGATTAAATTTTTAGTAGTTTTTAAAAGTCTATGATATTTAAATCATTTTTCCAGACTATCTTTTTTGCGAGAAGGTTATTCTTTAGACACTTGAGCAAAGAGGAAATACTTTCTGAGCAGTAGATTTATAATGCTTAACTCCGACCTTTTTGTTCATTTTCGCTTGTCACATATGGAAACGAGTTTCCTAAAATTTAGGTGCATGGTACTAAGTGCTATAATTATTTTTGTCTGGTTTGTCGCTCTACGATCATTCTGTGCACATTTTCGGCTAATTAGACCAGGACCTACAGTTTAAAATGAATTCCTAACCACTAACAAACATCCATTCCACTGCCAGGATTCAAACTTGAAGCCTGTAGTACTAAGACTATTATTCCTATAGTAAATCTTAATAAAAACTTTTGGAAGTTAAATTTTATAAAAAAAACTATTTTCTTTGAATATGTTTAAAGTTGCTAATTGGATTAAGTTTATTTATAAAAAAAACAGCATCTGTATAAGACATAATTTTGATACTTTTAGTTTGATGAAAATTATTTATGGATAATGTCGTTTATTTAATAGTTGAGTAAAGTAATTCTAAACTAGAGTTTTTTTTATTTTAAGTTATAATTTTTTTTTCTTACGAGGTTTTTCTTAACTACAATATCGATTCTGAAATGATTAATAGTAGCACATCTTCTGGATAACCAGTAAACTTTCCTTTTCTTTTAGCTGCTTGTCAAGAATTTGGATGAGTTCCAATAATTTCACCTTTATTTTTGTGAAGTATTTTGTTTTGCTTAGGAAGTTTGGTACAAACAAACAAAAAAATTTCCAGAAAGAAACTTTTCTTTTCTATAAGTCCAAAGGAGATATAGGACAAAAAAAATGTAAGATTGTTTGACAGCTTATTATTACAAATCTCCATTTTGTAAAAGGTTTTTTATAAATTGTCCTTTTGCAATTATTTTAGAGACATCAAACGTTTTTAGACGTTTTTAAAAAGTCTATGACTTTTAAATTATTTTTGCATTTTATAAATATTGCTCTTAATCAGGGTTGGACAACCCAAATGATCTTGCTGGCCACTTTGGAAATGCATCCTAACTCCGCGGGCCGCATATGAAAATTACATATCCTCATATTAGATTTAGACCCACTATAGACATTTTTTGGAGTGAAAAATTGAAAGATATTGAGTTGCTATTTTTGTGTTTACTATAACTCTTACATGTAAAAATAGATACCATAATAATAATGAAATTAGACGCATAATGTAAAGAAATACATAACACTAAAAATGAAATATGAAAACATACATAAATATAAACAAAAAATAAAATCAGTAAAAAATATTTATTTCACTAGTGCGATGTTTGTTTCTCCACTGTTTCATTTAGCTTTTGCAAATCAATCTAAGATTCTGTTTTTGCAGATCGTAATTGGGGTTGCAGGTTAGCATTCGTTATGTTAGAGAGTGTTTTGTGTTTGTTCAATTTAATTTACGAAAAAAAAATGATTCGCAGGTGTAAGTTGAACTAAAAAAGCTAACATCTTTAACTAAGAGTCTGATTTGCTCTGCTAACAACCATCAACTGCGCGTATCTAGAGACGGTCACTGAGGTCACTTAAAATGAAGCATAGAACCTGTTATATTAGATGTTCCAAGATGTGCGCGCCTCACGAGTTCGCATAATATAACTTAATTAATCTGCCAAATCGTAACTGTAAAGTCAAAAATAAAACAGGTTCTGTCTGTTATATATACGCAAGGATATTATTTTAAAATCAAAGTTAATTTTTTCTCATAATTTCTGCAGTTAATTTTTGAATTTATGGATGCACACTTAATGTATTTTTTAATACATTAGTTTTATGGATATTATAGAATAAATAAATTTTAGTACATTTAGTAGTTAGTTTAAATACATTAGTTTTATGACCATTATAAAATAAATAAATTTTGTAAAAGTGTGATAAATCTCAAGGGCCGGAAAAATATTCAAAGCAGTTTAACCAACCCTAATATAAACATTCCTTTTGTAGTCACTTTATAGATATCAAATTAATTGCCTAATTTAATATTTATTTTAGATTAAACTTTAATTGTTTTTTTTTTTAAAGTTCCTGATTTTTAAATCATTTTTGCAATTTGTAAATATTGCTCTAAATTTATGTACTCGTAAGAATCCAATAATTCTGGCAAAAATTATAATTGGATAATCTAAAAGGAAATATTTGTCTTATTTGTGAACCAGAGATGTACGGAAACATTATTTGATTAAGTATGTTAAATTTATCAAAAATAAACTTTAAAAAATCTACAGTTAAATTAGATTCTGTATCGAGTTTTTCAGTTTGTTTTTTCAAATTAAAAATTGTAATGCAAAATATTATTGATAGAACTAAAAAAAAAAACCTTTAAGCAAATATTTAAATTTAATGGATTGGAGATTTAATATAAAGAACTCACTTATTTGGTTTATTCAGTTTTTTAGTAAATTATATTTTTCTCTTAATGCAATCCAATCTAAAGCGTATATTGATAAATGCCTTTTTGTATATATTTCGGAAAGAAATTGAAACTGAAAGTAACTATTATGTGATATAATTAAGTTAAATAAAATATCATGGTTTTAAGAAAGTTATTTTGTCAACATAGCAATGTAACCGAAGAATACCATTATTTTAAAAGTCTTTGTTATAATTAAATTTGATAGCCCATTTGATATTTCAAAATAATGTAATATTATTATGAAGTTTATTATTTAAATTATTTACATAAATTGTTATGTTTGCTAAAGGAACTGTTATAGGAGACTACTTTCAAGTAAAAACTAACATCGCAAATTTTCAAAAATAATTCCAAAGATTTTGAAAAAGTTGAATTTTTTTTCGTAAATATAAGAAAATTTAATTGTAGGTCCTTTAACTGAATATGAATGTTAAATACAGGATGATTATAATTACAGTCCTTCTTTCAAAATGCTGTAAAAGAAGACCCACTAGTCACAATGAGTTCAAATTTGAACTGCAGATACTTGATGAAGGAGGAAATGGTATGGCATCAAAAAAAGTTTTTAAAAAAATTTCACCGGTTTTTACCATCCAATTTGGTATGGCCTTGTTGTAGTAGATGGGTTTCCCACTACATTGAACACTACAGTTGATTTAATGCGCAACTCATGCCAAATACGTTGTAATTTCTATTTAAAATATCACGGCGGCCGAATTCACTTTAAATTCACCGAATGTTTTTAAAAATTTATTTCACTTAATGGCAGCGGAATTCACTTTTTTTATGCCACTTACAACGCCGCTTATTAATACACATTGGAACGGTTTTGATGCCGTAATGTTTCCGCTTTCTTCAAGTATCTTCAGCTCAAATTTGAACTCACTGTGACGAGTGGATCTTTTTTGATAGCATTTCAAAAATGGGACTTTAATTATATTCACTCTGTATATTTAATAATCTGAGAAAGAAAAAAAAAGCCATTTTAGCAAAAACATCGATTGACGCGATGTTATAATTAAACAATGGGGTTTCAAATGCATTTTACAAATAAGAATTAAATATACAAAGAATACAGTATATATTTAGATATTAAATGGTTTTTGTCTTGCTTTATTGTACGTTTTTATAAAAACATTAAAAATTGTCTTTCAAATAAGAAAGCCTATTATTTTTTTTAATAAAATGGAAAACTTTTTGAAAATATGTTAAAATGGTTTTTTTATTAAATATTTCAGTAAAAAACGGTCTTAAGATCATAATTTCAATGTATTTTAAGGAATAAGAAAATGAAATTTAAAAAACTCTGTTTAGAATTGTTAAGAGTTCTAAGAAAAACTTAAAACTTTTGAATTTTAATGTAATTTTTATTGATTTATATTAAAGATTATTGCATTTTTTTCCTGCTCAATAATAAAAATAAAATGAAAAAAAAAACCCTTAAGGGAAACTAATAGAAGAAAATTGTGAATTCTCATTTACAATATGAAGATTTTGTAGAAACACAATTATTTGCATTTTGCCGATAGCAAGTAATATATTCAGTTCTTTTAGTTTAATGACATACATAAGTTTTAAATACGTTGCCAATTCAATCAATATTTGTCCAATACTTTTCAAAATAATGCAAAAAATTATTTTTATTTCAGCCAAAAAATGTTTTTCTTATGTTTTACCTGTTTTTGCTCGCAATTTTTAAGTGCAGAGTTATTAATATAATTTAGTTTTGAATAAAAATAATACAATATTATCGCTTATTGCTTATCAATTACTTTAACTCTTAATTAATCTTATATTTTTGCAGTCATATTTTTTCTCATTTTAATGAATTTAATATTCATTATTAAACTGTTTAATTTATTTCTTCTATTAAATCTTTTGTTTTATGAAAATGTCAAAAAAAAAATTTATATAAGTAATAATAGTATTGATATAACTTTTATATTATTAATATAATAACATTTAAAATTAATTAATTAATTAATATTTTTAAATTAATACGGAAATACTATTTCTTTATTTTATAGAAATGCATACGAAGTATTAAAAATACTTCAAAGTTGAATAACAAATTCAACGATTTTCACTTAAATTTAGTGGTGCAATCTTGGCAATTTTGGCTATAAATTTGGCATAATATTTGGCAACATTGGTGACTATAACTCGGAAAAGAAGGAAGAAAAGACTTTGAGAAAAGACTTAGAAATTCTTTTTAAATTCCTACTATTAGTTCACACTCTCCCTATATATATCTTGTTCAAATTTTCAATCGTTCATAAAATCCTTTTTATTCATCCACTCAAGTTCAAATATATTTATTTGAACTTGTAGTGGATGACACTTGATGTTAATACAGTTTTTTCAAATATTAATTCATTAATTAAATTTAATTAATTAGTTAAATTTTTTTTTAGAGTTAAATTGCATGTATCTAATAATAGATGGCGCCAGATGTAAGAGGAAAATCTTAATTTTATTTGTAAATTTCTGCAATATAGTGAAAAAAAAGTAGGAATTGACTTTTTTTTTTATTATATATTATTTGTTAAATATCCAAGACAAACTATTGGACACAGTTAAAAGTTTATATCTAGGCAAATATTAAAAGTAAAATTGGTGTTAATTATTTGACCCTCTTTTTAAGGATAGTGGAATTGGTGTAATAATATTTTCCTTTGAAAATGTAGTGTTATTTTTTTTTTCTTCTTTTTATTTTCACTTTGTTTCTTACTAGTTAGATGAATAAAAATAAAACACTTCTATTTAAAAAATAATTTTATTTTTATTTTTTTCAATATTTTTAATTAAAACGGAAAAAAAAAAGAACCCAATTTTGCACACTATACAAAAATGAAGTATAGTAGTTCAACAATTACTGAAGCAATATTTTGAAATTATAACGGCAATTTACCAATAATAACTTAGCAAATATGAATAAATAAAATGAACTTTAATTATATGGGCATTATTTGGGGTAAACAATTTTTTAATTAATTTTTTTCTAATTTAAATGTAAGTTCTGATAGTATTTCAATATATATGCTAATATGCTAACATATAAAAATAAAAAGTATTTACCTACAAAACATTTTTGTCTTACTTTCCAAACTCAATTAATGTGTAATTATCCTAAAGCATTTATTAGTATTATATTTTAATATTACCAGTTAAGAAACAAACGACGATTATTTAAACGGTATGCTTTATAAATAATCTAACATACACAAATGTAAATCATACATTAACTTACTAATCATTGGTAAAATGATTGTGCTCAAATTTTCTTAAAATTTTATTTTAATAAAAAAAATGAAAAGATGCACAAAAAAAAAATATTCCATTCCTTACAAATATCGATGAGATATGAATATACAAAACATTTTTCTATAAGTTTAACCTATTAATTTTTTTTTTTTTTTGTCTATTTTATCTTTAAATTTTATTTATTTTTATTTTGCTTAAAATCATACAGAACTGTTAAAGTTATTCAAATTTTGTTAAATTGAAAATGATATTAAGGTAAAATTAAAGAAAAATAAATTTAAGAACAAAATACATTCCTCATATACGCAGATAAAGATACAAAAAAAATCTTGATTTCTAATATAATTCCATTTGACATCTATCAAATATGTACAATAGGACGAACCATGCTTATTATTCTTAATATATCTTTTAAATTTTCAAAACAATCCAATAAAGGAAGTAAAAATAAAGTATTTTAATATTTTGTCCAACAATTGTCTTTTTGAAACCATAATGAAACAATCTTTGGAGTAGTCAAACCATTTACTAACTTTATAAATATATATACAAACAATTAACATGATTACGGATATTATTTAAGAAAATAATTTAAAACCCGTTATTAGCAATAATAAGTTGTAATAAAATTTCTACAATTAATCTCTCGTATACATGAGAGACAATTATGTATAATTGGTCACAATTGTAGATATGAATGTTTACAAAATTTAAGAGAATAACTGCGAAAATAATTTTTGATATCTACTAAAATAATTTTAGATTATTATTAGCAATAATAAGTTGTAATAAAATTTTTACAATTAATCTCTCGTATACATGAGAGGCAATTATGTATAATTGGTCATAATTGTAGATGTAAATATTTATAAAATATAAGAGAATAACTGCGAAAATAATTTTTAATAACTACTAAAATAATTTTAGATTATTATTAGCAATAAGAAGTTGTAATAAAATTTCTACAATTAATCTCTCGTATACATGAGAGGCAATTATGTATAATTGGTCATAATTGTAGATGTAAATGTTTACAAAATATAAGAGAATAACTGCGAAAATAATTTTTAATAACTACTAAAATAATTTTAGATTATTATTAGCAATAATAAGTTGTAATAAAATTTTTACAATTAATCTCTCGTATACATGAGAGGCAATTATGTATAATTGGTCATAATTGTAGATGTAAATGTTTATAAAATATAAGAGAATAACTACGAAAATAATTTTTAATAACTACTAAAATAAATTTAAATTATTATTAGAAATTATAAGTGAAATAAAATTTCTACAATTAATCTTTCGTATACATGAGAGGCAATTATGTATAATTGGTCACAATTGTTGATATGAAAGTTTACGAAATCTAAGAGAACAACTAACTTTTTTCATGATAAATATTTTGATCTTTTAATTTAAATCATATACATAATGGATATTTTTAAATATTGCACTGTAAAATATATGATAAATAATTTTAAATGCTACATGATAAAATATATTTTAAATGTTTTTAAATTCTGCACTATAAAATACATGATAAATTATTTAAATGTTGCTGAATAAAATACATGTTAAATTTCAGTGGGCAAATGCACGATAAAGTTTTTATTATGCATCTATTTGGTTTTTAATTTATTAAAAGACACATTTAAATTAAAATCACAATAAATAAAAAATTAATTTTACTAAATTATAATTAAACTCAATAATAAATATAATAGATATAAATCTAATCAATATATTCTTCCTTTCTTAATTGAACAAATTTAAATTTGGCTATGATTTTCGAGAAAATAAGACTTTACAATACCTGTTTGTCACTGTTTATGACTGCAAGAAAAATTTGGACTTGAATGGGTGTCCAACAGATAATGAATGCAATTAACACCACCAGTACCATTTTGATAACCTGAGAAAAGAAAATATTTTAATTCAGAAACAACATAAGGAAAATTGTTTTAATTTGATCTCAAATACATTTTAATTACTGATAGAAATTGCAATATTTAAAAGTGATTTTTTATTATATTTGATTCAGTTAGTATACACAGATTAATTTCTTTTTGATATAAACTATCAATAATTAATTTTAAGTTTTAAACAATTAACTTAAAAGCACTTGATTAATTTAATTTCTAAAATTTAACAATAATATAATTTTAAGAAAATATTTGTCCGGAAATTTAAGACTATACATTAATTTGTATATTATAAAAAGTCCTGAGGATGTAATTCAATCACATATTAAAATTAGATTAAAAATAATTATTTAATTAATGGAAACATTCTTGTTGCAGAAAAAAAAAATGTTTTGAGATATAAAATGCTGAAATTTAACGGAAAGGTTTATTTTATGTTAAATGAACAAATCACAAATTCCATGAATTCAAAATCGGGTACTTTCTTAGTTCAAAGTGCTTTCAAAAAAACTAAAGAGTTTTCACATTTTACTAAGAGTACAGAAAAATTATTAAAATATAAGTAGAGGTAATATTCGATTCTATTTAAAACATCAGTAACTTCATCATATACAATTAATTTTACATGTAAAGGCATACCAGATCAATCGAATAATAATATTTAATAATATTTTACAGATCAAATATAAAATAATCATAGCTAAATTTTCTTTTTCAATATAAATTTCTGAAAATTAACATCAAGCTGAAATTTTCTTAAAATTCTGTTTACAAATATATAATGTTTTAATCTATTAAATTAACGAATAATTTTAATTATCTGTTGATTAACTTATAGTAATTTCTCATTACATAAGCAAGTGTTTAAATTTAAATTTAAGAGATTCAATTTCCTAACACTAAATAACTTTTTCCACTTAGTGAATTCAACTAATGGTGGGTCAAAGTTAATTTTCTCAATAATAATTCATTTCAAATTTTAAATAAATGGATTTAAATTAATAAAATTTATTGTGATGAAAAATAAAAAAAAATGAATAATTGGTATTAAAAGATTAAATATTTTAAAACGAATTTTTTTTTAATTTATCGAAATAAAAATAATGATCTATTGACAAATTTGCAAAACATCAACCAGCACAAAGGAATGAGTAAGGCACTTTACTTTTTCAACAAACTTATACTCATTCTTTTTTTAGACATATTATGTAACCTAACTTGAACACAAGCAAAGACAGGAAGTGTATATTCCATAATAAATTGCAATAAGATTAAAAAGAATTCTGTCGTACAAAAAATAGAATCAATTGATTCAGTTTGAAAAATAGCAATCATTAGAGAATAAAATATTAGTTTGTTGTGACATTATGCAATAATTTTAAAGAAAATAAAAAAAGCATACGTAAATTCCACCAGGACAGTAAAGTATTGATAACATATGGTTAAGTAATAGGAAACTAAAACATATTAAGTAAGTTGTTCAAATACAGAAAAGTAATTTCAATCCCAAACTTGGAAAAATTATTTTGTTTCAGTAAATTATCTCTAAATGACAAATATATGCATATAAATAATTGTAAACGTTCTAGGGTAAGAAAATGTATTTCGAAAAACTGTCAGATTTCATGTTTTAGAAGGATCAATTGGTTAAATTGATACAAAAGCCAAACATGTTATTATTGCAATCAAGCAAATAATTTACAGTGACAATTGTTTACCAAATATATAATCTTTATTTACAAAGATAATTAAATTTTTCATTGAATTTATTGATACTCAATCAAAAATAATATAAAATAAAAACTATAATATATAAAATCATATAACTAAATTTTTAATAATATTA
This sequence comes from Caerostris darwini, assembly GCA_021605075.1. NCBI lineage: Eukaryota > Metazoa > Arthropoda > Arachnida > Araneae > Araneidae > Caerostris > Caerostris darwini. The sequence goes on from BPLQ01004127.1 coordinate 126,053, forward strand.
AAAATTAAAGTTTCTCTAAAAACTAAAGGAATAACTAAATGGAATTGACATCAAAGTTCTCTATGTATTCTTATTCTTGTAGTTAATAATTCCCTTTTAATATATATATTTATTTTTTTTATTATTTTATTTTTAACAATTTTAAACTTTATAGAATTGAACTGATTTTTTTTTTAATTTCATTATTTGATGTTTATTAATTTAAATAATATTTTTCATATTTAGCGTAGGATTACATTTAATGTTATCTATGTTTTTAAAGAGGGATCGTATATGTTTTAAAAATGGATGGTATATATTTAGTATATGAAATGTTTTGTATATAGATCAAAGTCATGAAATGAATGACTACAAAATAATGTAGAGGTGACGAATTCGAATATTTTTCCGACTAACGTCGAAAGCTATGCTTTCAATGGTGAAATCAACAATGACCGAATGTAAAACAAGTATTGTTTAAAACAAGATTACCTTTTTCCTGGCTCTGTACTGCACGTTGATATTCGCAGCATGTCGTTCACCGGGTACCTCAGATATCCAGAGCTTCCACAGGATCAAAGAATACGCAGTTATCATGATTATTATCGGTATGAAGTACAGAGCGATGCTGACCACTATGTAATAAGTGAGCCGATACTGCTCAATAGTCAGGCAGTAACCCTTTTCTTCATCGTAATAGTGCAAAGCTGGCCAGATCTCTCGGCAGATGGGTTCGACAAAGTCAAGCCACTGGAAATAAAAACAAAGAAAATGCATTGAAATAATATTGCTATGAAATTACCAAGTAGAAATGATTTAGTAATTTTATAGCCAGTGTAAAATGTAAGGGGCTCATAATTTATGAGTATTTTAATAAAAATGAAATCGTTAAGAATTATGTCGAATTCTTTAAAAATATATATTAAGGGCTAATATTATAAATAGTGATTTTCACACTGTTTTCTTATAACTAAAGTTGTTATAGATGCAAAGTAATAGCGATACATCATTGAAAATTCAAATATAAATTTTAAATTCAATACAGTATTTGACATACTTCTCAACAGAAAATAAATTTTTAATGAATGCTGTAGATTACTATTTGAAAGCAAACTTTTTTTTACAACAAAACGCATGTTGATTTACACTTTGATTCATTTTTAATAAATGATTTAAAAATAATTAAATTATATTGACTAAATATATATATATATATATATATATGCATTTAAAAATGTACATATATGTATATATATATTTTTTTTCTGTTGTCGGATAGCTATCGTCTGTGTGTAAAAAATGAAAAGTGTATATAGCAACGTAAAAAGCAATACACTCTTTTCCCATGTTATTGATAGTCATGAATCAATTCAATGCGTAGAAAACTATTATTAGATTAAGTACAAGCTATAAAAAATATTGGTTCTGATTGTATCTTATAGTTCTTTTTGCATGATGTAAAAACATATATTGAATGATGAATTTCTTTATGAACAATTTAGTTGGAGCACGTTATTCTGTGTATTATTTGGATCCTGATCAATGGAGCTCACGGATCTTCTATGATTATTGAGAAATTCTGATTGGTCCACTTTGCATATTACATTGGACTATGTATTGCTATTAATAGAGAGTTTTTGCATACCGTATTTTGGACGTCCATTAGCTTTTTCTCCCTAGCGCGCATGCTCATAGTAAATTGCGCGTGCCTATCTGTAATAATGTTTCCTATGAGCATGCGCGCTAGGGAGAAAAAAATAACGGACGTCCAACATACAGTATGCAAAAACTCTCTATTATGTCTTAACTCTTATAGTTATTAAAATATGCAAGAGAAAATTTTAATGACTCGACTTAGTTATTGGATCCTATGATTATAATGACTTCAAAATTTCCTTATTTTTTGTCAGATAAAAAAAACCTATGGAAGCATTCATATAACCAGACAAAAGACATGGCAGCACTGACATGACCAGACTAAAAAAGACATGACAGCAGTGAGATGCTGTGAAATATGACAATCTTTTATTTGCCCTTAGCAAAAAGTTAGTAAAATTAACAATAAACAAGGTGAATTTTGGATTCTAATTGTCTTTACATTTTAAAAAACTGTAACAATTACATGCTGTTTCTACAAAGGTTTTAAAAACTGAATTCAATAAATAATATTTTTGAGATTTACACAGGAAAAGTGAAAAAAAAATTATATGTTTATATTATTTTATTGTTGTATTACTTAACTTTATACTGTTAAATTAAGTTTCTTTAATTTTCGACTTCAATTCATAAATTTTGAAATGCATTTACTTACTTAAAATAGACTGTCGTGTTTTACGAAATTTTGCAATTGAAATAATGTTATAGATTATTATTTTTTTTTGTTCCAATGCAGCTGGCAAACACTTAGACAGTTTGGTCTTGGATGCCTTAAGGCAAGCGCTGCACAGACATTACTCACTTTGCATTACCCGGGGGGTGTAATTTGGAGATACGAACGCGGAGAAACAAAGCCCCCGCAACGCTCTACGATCCTATTAGGACCGGGACCTACGGTTTAAAGTGGATTCCGAACCACTACAAACTTCCATGGACCGCCGGGACTTGAACCCGAAACCTGTGGTACCGAGCGCTAGAGCGCTAGCCACTCGGCCATTCAGGCCCGTGCTATAGATTATAATATTAATTATAATATTATATTTGCCATATTATTCCATATTATTATGCCACATTATTTTATTTACCATAATATATTCCTAAAAATCTTCAAATTTATTTCAGCAAAATTAATTTAAAAGTTAAATAGTTAAAATAGTTTCATATTTAAAAAAATGAACGACTGATTTTTAAAATATATTCTATAAACATTTTATTTCTTGACTGATCCAAATCGGCAAAGGAATGACTGTACAAAATATTCTGCATGGGATAAATGTGAATATAAAAGTATTTTTCAGAAAATGGGTATTTATTTTTATCAAAAATGTCTTGATTATACTGAGCAAAAGGAGCAATCACTCATTTAAGACAGGTACCCCTTTCGTCAGGGCCAAAGTATCTAATATGAATTCCTAATCATTCTCTATATGCGGAATATCGGTTTACTCATGTGATTCTTAACTATCTGCATGAAATACGAAACTATAAAAGCTGAAAACATTTATTTCAAGGAAAAAGTAATGTCACATTTCTTTCCTCAGAAATGCGACAAAATATCTTGAAAAGTATTTCATGTTTTCTTTTCTTATAATGTTATAGACATCAATTTTTTGAAGCATAAGAAAATTAGTTTTATTTTTAAAAAATATCAGGTTTTATTTTTTTCTTTATGAAGATTTGTTCAAAGTTTTTTTTATGCCATGATGCTAGAAATATTTTTCACTATAGATTATCAGCCAAATTTAAAATAATTACCTGTTATTTTAAATGCTTCAAAATTTAAATTATTCAAAAATAATTACTTACTATTTTACTTGTTTCAAAATTTAATTTATTCAAAAAGAATGACTTCTATTTTAAATGTTGCATTTAATTTACTATTTTAAATATTTCACAAAAGGTCGGTTATAACAAATGTTTTTTTTAAATATTTCAAAACTATTTCAAATATTTTCAAATATCGGTTATCGGTTATCGGTTATATATATATATATGTTATCGGTTATATACACTTAAGAGCCAAAACATTATGACCACCCCTACATTTTGCAATGAACTCGCCTGGATGACGTGGAAGGCACGTGATCAGGTGGAAATGGTGTTTAACTGGTATTAAGTGGTAGTATTAATCCATTCGAAGGCGGGTTGAAGCTGTGTTGCGCGTCAAAGGTGGGCCAACTCGTTATTAACAGTTGGTCATAATGTTTTGGCTCTTGAGTGTATATATATAGAGATAATTTCATTGAAAGCTTCAACTATTATTTGATCTTCCCTTTGATTATTTGATCTTCCCTGCAGACACAGTTTATGCTCAATTCTACTCTTGAACAATCTCTTTTTTCCCTATCTTTTTAAGAGATCTGAATGTCAAATACTTTAGGGTTTCTGTACGAGCTTGTCATTGTGGTGAGTTATATATTTTGATTCTGGCAATATGTTATTGTTTCAATGCAGCTGTCAATACAGATATAGTTATTATTTTTGCCATAAACAAGGGCTGCACCGCTGTTACTCATTTTAGCACTAACCAGGAGTCACGTGTAGCTTTAAGATATGTTACGGACGCGAGTAACACTACCCCCCCCAACACTCTACGATCCTATTAGAGTGGGACATACGGTTTAAAGTGGGTTCCGAACCACTACAGATATATGTCATCGCCGGGACTCGGACCCGAAACCTGTGGTACCGAGTGCCAGCACGCTAGCCTCTCGGCCGTCAAGCCCCAGTCTGTCTATGTAAAGTACATAATAATTTACGTGTAGCAAATACTGTTGCGTTTGCTGCTATCCAAAATAGTCACATTTATATGAATTCCGTGTCAATTCTCTTTTAATTTTTCTACTACTAGCTGTAGTCGAAAACAAATGGACTTGTTGAAAAAGGAAAACACTTGAATCTGTTTATTTCATTTTATTAACATTTTTAGAAGTTTCAATAATTTTAGCTTTATGTTCTTCTCAGGATTTGGAGAGGTACCAGTTTGAGGAGACAATGTCATAGAGAAAAGATTCGAAAAGTTTCAAGCATCCCCAATTAGAGTGCACAAAATGATAAACGTATCATTAAATATGATCTGGTTATTATCCTACAAGGGAGAAAGCTGATCCTGATAAGATATCGATAAATTATAATAGTTAGAAGCGTGTGTTACTAGAAGATGTGAAGCGTAGAAACCGAATTTGTTGGTTATAGGTCAGCAATCAGGAAGACAAAAAATGGATCTGTATAAAAATATACCATTATATGAGTATGTATATATATATATAAATATATATACAATATATATATATACTATATATAATAATATATAGAGAGAAAGAGATATATAGATATATACATATATGACAAAGCCCTAACAGTATTTGTTATATAAACTTCTTAAAGAGTCATGTTATGCAGTATGCAATAATAAGATGCGAGAAACGATGTTCAGAGAAACAACAACACTCTTTTCCATAAATAATACAAATTAGCGAAACACACCAAAAATAGCAATTATAACCTCTTGAAAATAATTTTCTTTAGGAATATGTACTCTATTAAGTATGATATTTCTGCTTCCCAATAATTGGAAGCAAGTCAAAGACACATCTAGTGACCTATTCCGATAGCATGAAATTACTATCTGTGTAAAGTCGATAAGATAAAAAACTGAACAATGCAGGTATAACTTTGCTTATATTAAAAAAATCGAGTACCCTGACAGAACTTGGTGAATGTTTATAGTAATATGGCTGCTAATTTAGTGATTGCATAGTTGATTGCGATGTATAATTAGTATGTATAGAAATATCTGAGTAAGGTGATTTATTGGCCATTGCTACATATATATGCATGCATGATAGTCAGTGAATGAATATTAATGAACAAAATTTTGCATTAGCTATCTTCTTATCTTCTTAAAGATATCACATAAATAAACGCTAAGTAATAGTAAATTAGTTTGCAATTATATGTTTTTCTTTAAATGTTTCTATTTTTATTCAATATATTTGTTGTGTAATCTTAATATTTGCCTAATCAAGTTCAACAAATTAGTTGATCTTTTCTATAATGAATTGTTTCATTAAATTATTATATTTCTTTAGCTTACGATGATTTCAGATATGTAATAGAGTGATTCTGCACAATTATACAATAAGCGTTCATGTTCATCAATATAGAAATATTTAATTTTTAATATATTTAATATAAAAGATAAAAGAGGAATATATTCTTCTAAAACTTATAAATTTATTTATTTATGCACAGCTTTGGTAGACGTTCATATTTTGAGAATTATAGATTACTTACTTATGTATAGATTTGATAGAGAATTTCATATTTTAAGAATCATTGATGCACGATTTATTAACTTCCACCAACTATACAAAATGTATTCTTCATTGAGTCTCGATATAACTATCTTCCAGTCAACTAAACGAAGTTTAATCTTCATTGGTTCTCGATAGAATTGTCTTCCAACCAACTTTACAAAGTTGGAACTCCATTGATTATTTTATATAATTATTGATTACCATATAAGTTATCTTCGGGGGAGCTATACAAAGTGGAAATCTTAGAACTGAACGATTTTTATTTCAAATTCTAACGCAATAGATGGAGACTCTCCTTTGACAAACATATTTTATTATTTTAATGTTTGTTTTGTTATTGTTTACCTGCTTTATAACTATTAGAGTCAATAAATAATTTATGAAATATAAATTTCACTTTCATCTTTATTTTCTTCGCTAATCCACTTCCAATAAATATTACTTTGTTGAACATGAGATTTAGAATTGAGTAAAGCATAAAAACTCAAAAGACACCAATTATGATACCTTTCATGATAGCTTTAGCAGGATATTAAAAGCCATGTTATTTCTGCTCTCTAGGCGTATTTCCTTAACATGAAGTAGACAAAATAACCTTCCGGTACAGGATACATAAAAGCGATTTTGAAGTTTAGCTTGTTTTATAAAGGAGAAATCGATTTATGTGATAGAACTTCGTTACTATCTATAATAATATAGCCATCAAGCGATGAATGGTTAACTGACCACAATTAATAAATTGTAAGAATGTAATGTCCGAGAGGGATGAGTAAGAAGTTGGAATGTGGTTTAAAATAGATGGAGTAATTTACTGTTTCCTGGAAAAACTTGAAAGGAAGCAGACCAAATGTAGAGAATTTATACAAATTTAAACTATGGAAATTTTTTAACAATAATGAGCTTTGCAAATACAAATTAAAAAGTATTGGTAAAAAAATATTTCTAGCTAACACCTTTCGAAAAGTGTATTGCTTACGTTATTTTCTTTGTTGTAGTCTAAAAGTAATAATTAGGTCATTAGGGTTATAATTAATTCAAAGTTGTAAGTTGTGATCATAAGTTGCTTAATGAATACACACACATACACACACACACACACACACACACACACACACATATATATGCTCGTGTGATTGTGCGACTTACTTAATGCTTAATACATAAATGAGACTTACCTGGTGGACCTGGAGACGCTTGAAGATGAGGAATGGCACAGAGACGAGAATGGAGACAATCCAGATAACTTGCATAACAATGGACGTTCGCTGTTTGGTGATGCGTACGTGGAGCGGAAACATTATGGCAATGAATCGATCACACGAAATGGCAGACAGGGTCAGAACGCTGCTCAATACACATACCACTGAAAATACAAAAAATATTACTATTAAATATTTTATATTGATGTATGAAATATGTAAAGAAAATATTTGTCCTGTATTTATTTAATAAATTTAGAGAAAATTATTTATCAAGCAATGATGTAAGAAATATTTTTCTGCTGTAAAATAATATGAACAAATTGTAGAATTTAAGATTGCATCAAAAAATGTGTAAAACTTATATTTTATAATTTTCTATATGATTTTGAAAATTAATTTCTACTTGGTTTTGAAAAAAAAACAACGAAAAATTCATACAACAATGAACAATGTATAACAATTCAAGCAAATATATGTAGATGTGTTAGTGGAAGAACAGATAAATAATATACAAAATAATTTGTACAAAAAAAGAATGGAATTTCAAAATTTCCCAGAAATAAAAAAAAATATTTACTGCAAAAATTACTTTAAAAATATTTGTTTATTTTAAAAGTAATACTGCTGTTTATCAATGCTTCACAACTAATACCATGCTTCAAATATTTCACTTTGGGTTTTTAGAGAAACGTGTTACTCTATCTCTTAAATTTCGACCTTAAATGACATTTTTTTCTTCATTTGACAAAATACTCAATGTTAATGAATAGTTATTATAGTATGTTTTTGAATAAATAAGCCTTTAAAGGCTATAATAGATGCCAACAAGTTATTACTCTATTTTATCTGGTGAGGAATCGGAGTTAGAGTCGGGAGTCCAGTAATTTTTTAGAATTGAAGTCAGGAGTCAGTAATAAAATTTGACTTCTGATTCTTTTATAAAAAACAATTATTATTTTTTTCAAACTTCTGATCTTTAACCCATTTGGACGCACTGGTGACCAAGCATTGAATGTAAATGAGATTGGAAATCGCCAAGGGGAGGTAAATTATTCAGCATAGTAATCGTTGAAATTAAGGATGGTTATTTTTGTGAAATCCCTACTGGCCCATTGGTAGAAATTGATATCTCAGAAATTTATTTGGTTTTGACAGAATATGGATATTTGAGTGAGGAGGCCGGAAATTTACATAAAAATGTATTATTCGGTCAGCCATTCCATCTTTGTAATTAAAATATGGCATTTTAATCACAAAGATGGAATGACTTCTCTCCAATTGATTTTTTTCTTGACTATTCTATAATGCCTGTAATTCTGTGCATTCTGTACTACCTGTTAATTTAGTGAGTGCTATTTTTATAAGATGTATATTTTTTGTAAGCAAATTTAATGCACTATTATATTTTAATTAGTGCAAATACTATACCTTTATTTATATTAATACAAATGCTACCCTTTTAAAGTTATAATAAATGCATTGTTAATAAAAAAAAAGTATTTATAAATATAAGTCCAGAAAATCGCTTTATATCATTCATATGTTTGTGTTTTGATGTGCACCATTCACCGTAGGTGTGTATCTAAATTTTAGCGACTTGGAATACAAAATTTCATTTCAAACACAAAATTTAATGCAAACCCCGTTAATTCTAACTACATTTTACAGGGTACTCAATGTGTTTAATTACAAAAATAGTTGCTGTCAACACATTCGCTCAAATTCTGTGTTTCGACTCAATCTAGTGCTACCTACTTGCAACAAAAAAGTTGTAGTAAAATCTTTTACGCATCTGTTTTAAATTATAAGATTATTATTACCTATTTAACATACATTTTCCTCAGAAAGAATATTGGATAAGACATTGAAAGGATTTTGCAACCAACAAACTATTTAAAACTTTCCATTTGACACTTAGACATTGATTACTCAAATCCTAAACTTTGAATCACTACAATAATTCATTTTAGTTCCTTCGAAATAAATCTTTATTGAAGTTCCATAATTAAAATTTTCCCTCACACACACAAAAATAATTCTTAAATTGTCCATCCAAGTAACAGAATTACTTATACATTTTTACATTTCAAAATAGTATCATTTTTTATTTATCAGAATGAAATCCCCAAGCGAAATTGCATTCTAAATAGGCTGTCAACGAAAAGTTTCACAAATTTAAAAATATTGGACGAAATTGCTGAAAATGAATACAGAATCGAGTATTTCCAGAACAAAGTAAGTCTTCCTGCACAATGAGTGACAAAGAATCCCCCGTTTCGTTCCCGAGGCCAATTTCACACTCAGCTGCTTAATCAATGTAACTGAATAGTTGGAGGCATCATTCCAGTCTGTCGCCAGTTTCGCCAAAGAAGCGGAAATGACATTTTAAAGCATTATTTTCTCTCTCAGTCCCCAAATTTGCAGCTGCATTTAGTTAGACGCGAGTGACGATAACAGAAAATGAGAAATAAACAAGACGACTTTCGTCTTTCTGACGTGGAGGGAAACGGAAATGATTTGTTCTAGATATTTTGCGATACAGTCCTTGTTTCAAATTAAGATTCTTCTAGTCCGCGTGGATTTCTTTGTTTGCTTGCTCTTGATGTTGCATTTAAATAACCCTGCATTTAATGCTGGAAAAGTTTGAAATGAAGTATTATTCATTTTATATTCGTTACAAAAGATGGTTATGTGTTAAGTAAATCGTCAAATATATAAAATGAAAAATAAATATTGATTTCAATAAAATATTTAAAGATAAATTACTATGTAATGCACTCACCTGAAATTTATTAATACATTATTTTTTGTTATTTAAGAAATCATAAAACATTTGTTCTATTATTAATTGATAACAAAAAATTAATTAATTTTTAATTTAATTAATTAAATTTTAAATGAGTTTTAAGAAATAAATTTTAATCCTTAATTCAAATTAATTAATTAATTTTAATTAATTTTTTAAATTTAAGTTATTTAATTAATAATTGATTTAATTTTTAATTTTTTTTAATTTTTTTAATTTACTTCAATTTTTATTTAAGAAATACAGATCTCAAAAAAAGTTTTTTTTATTTATTTTTCGGAAAAAAAAATCAATACCTTTATTTGAACAAATTGTATGAGAAGATTGTGATGTTTTTTTATTTTATATTTTTAAAATGAAAAAAAAATAATAATAACATTTATCGTCCGTAATGTTTGTCTGCAAATATGCCAGTAATAGCTTTGGTAATAGGGCATCTATCTCTTACGCAACAAGCATGGTTTTTGACAGGAAACAATTGCATTAATTATATATTTTACCTTTTCTGAAATCCATTGAAACAAAACCATTAAATACATTAACGATATTGTCAAAGATTTTACCGCATAATCGAAACAGACTCTAACGTTACAGACTCGTTTATATCTTTTTTATCCCTTACACTATCTCCCAGATGTAACAAACATTTTGCTCTTTAAAAAGTCCAACTTAAACCAATCCAAGAAAGGCAAAGCTGTTCAGTGTGGTTTGACGCTAGATCACAGTGATTAATTCCACTTTGTCTTTAAGAAAATGATCGCTGGAACTGTGCGTGGAGGTGTTAGTGGTTCCAATCAGCCTTTCTTTTACAGAGTCACACAGCAATTACTCCAGGTGTGATAGTATGGGATGTTATCGCTTATGACAGAAGGTCATCTCACCTCTAGTAATTCTGGGTAATTTTTTAATTACTTATCAACAATGATCTCCTGCAATTGTTTGCCTTTATCTTTATGGCGCTTTAACTTGGGACCATTTTTAACTTGATAATGTTCGGATCGACAAGACTTGTATATTTCTGGATTGTCCCTGAGCTTTCATTACCAAATAGTCAACAAGAATTTCGTCAATTGACGAAATACGCGGGAATAGAATGTAGCCAGATACACGCATCAAAAATCATCGATTAACAAATGAGTCATATCTGTAGGAATATATATCAGGACGAATTATAACTTAGAATGGAGAAATCTTTCTCATTTACCCATGATAGATTTGGCCGATTAATATTCAATTGCTAGCCTTTAATATGTTCCAAAGACTAAAATATTTATTAATTCTATAGATTACCAATATTTAATTTTAATAAAGACGACCGCTTTGTTCCAGTAAATATTTAATAAGTTGAAAACAATATATATATATATATATATATATATATATTATAAATTTATGAAAAATACATGGAAAAAAAAATTATACGAAATAAGGTTGTTATTCTGTATACAAAAATAAAGAAAATGCTAATACGATGAGAAATACAGGTTTTAAAAATAAAAATATTTATTGTTTAAAATAATTTACTCTTATATCTTAACGTAAATTTAAATTGCTGAAATCCGAGCTACAAATATGTTACAGTTGTATTTTTATTGTATCAATAACATAATTTATTTATTGCCAAATAAATTCAGATTTCAAAGGATAATGCAAGTTAAGAATGCACTAAACGTTGTATCCAATAAAGAATTTTAACCCCTTATCCAGTAAAAAAAAAAGGCAACGTATATTTTGGTTTGAAAAATTGAAAAATAAATAAATATCTGTAATTTTTTTAAGCACATTGAATCTCTATTGATTGCGTCATTATGTAGATGAGATATGAAAAAATAACTGAAAATTCAAAAAACATCTAAGAACATTTATTTGATTGGCATCGTTTCCATTTCGCCATTTTAGTTTATACGCGTTTGAATTGACGGAATTTATTGTGTAAATTAATCAATTGCACGAAATACTTTATTCTTACATAAAAATTGATGTACAATTTAGGGAAATTGAGCATTATTTTAATGGTTTGATATAATAAGCAATTTATTACTGATGCTCTCAGAATAATAACCATATTAGTTGCTAGTTCATTGTTCAGGGATGAGAAATGATACCTGTCAGTCTGAAAGTGATTGTATTCTTTTGTGAGTTTCCATCTATTGTACAAAGTATCGCCATTTTTTTGTTGAACATGTTTGGAATTTTCTCCAGCATTCTATGAAAAGTAATGCAATCAAATTGAAAGTTCTGACTTCTCCATTGAATTTAAATGAGACTATATCAATGAAACTTCAACAATTCTGTTCCAAAAATCATTAAATTAAATAAAAACGAAAAACTAATACACTTTAATGTATGATTTTCTCAACTTTATTTGCTACATATAAGTATGATAATAAAACTATGATGAAAAAAGTGACTAAAATGAAATAAATGAATTACTGAGGTTTAAAATTTTAAATAAATAGTATAAATAATATAAATAATATTAATAATCCGTAATTTATTATTGTCTTAACTGAATTTATTACATATAAGTTTGACAACAATAAAAACCATTAGTTCATGAAGAAAAAAATGAATTACTTAGCTTTAAATTTTTAAATAAATAGCACTAATAATATAAATAATACTAATAATTTTTAATGTATTATTTTGCTAACTAAATTTGTTCCATATAAGTTTGATAACAATAAAACCGTTCATTTATGATGAAAAAAATGAAATAAATGAATTACTGAGCTTTAAAATTTAAAATAAATAATACTAATAATATAAATAATATTAATAATCCTTAATTTATTATTTTCTTAACTGAATTTATTACTTATAAATTGGATAACAATAAAACCATTAGTCCAGGAAGAAAAAAATGAAGTACTTAGCTTTAAAATTTTAAATAAATAACACTAATAATATAAATAATACTAATACTCTTTAATGTATTATTTTCCTAACTAAATTTGTTCCATATAAGTTTGATAACAATAAAACCGTTCATTTATGATGAAAAAAATGAATTACTGAGCTTTAAAGTTTTAAATAAATAATACTAATACTCTTTAATGTATTATTTTCTGAACCTTATTTTCTACATACAAGTTTGAGAATAATAAAGCCCTTAATTTATGTAGAAAAGTGTAATAAATGAATAACTGAGCTTTAAAATTTTAAACTATATTTCATTATATATCTTTACTTTACATTTATTTTATGCATATTGAAAAGAATGAATAAAAGGAATAATAATGGAAAGATTATAATGAATTGTGTAATTTACCCCAAATTGCATGATTAGGGTAATATATTATTCCTAAGCTTATTCCCAATTAATAAGCTAAGGATAATACAGGAAAAAAATTGCCTCATGCATCCTCATTAAATGTGACATTTTACACTTGTATATTGTTTTTTTTAACTTAAAGCAGACAATCAATTTTAGCTTAGAAAGTCAAACAATTCATCTTAAATCTCTCTTAACTAATTTTACTACGTAGTTTCTAATTTAACTAATTCCAAAAATTTCTGTAATAGTCAGTTATGGTAATTATTTAGGATTATACTATATGTTAGCTTATATGTTAATTATAGAAGCTTTAAGAAATCCAGAATCTAATTACGAATTCTATTTCCATTTCGAAATATTTAGTTTAAGTTTTTATTTATAAGGGATTTAAGAGAATATTAAGGAATCTGTTAGAACTTATCAATTCCATATCTCCTTAAGATCAAAATGAATCTGAAACCAGCTGATTTTTGAGTTCGTGATATATCACACATTTAAGTACGAAATTATTTATAAAAAAATAACAGATGTTAATTTTCAGGAGACTTTCAATTATTGTAAAATATATTGTACTTAATAAACTGTATTTATTTATATGTTAATGATTTAAACTTTAAGAAATTTAGCATCTAATTATGAATTATATTTTCCATTCCAATTGCTTAGTTTAAATTTTTATTTATAAGCGATTTAAGAGAACATAAATGATTCTGTTAGAATTTATCATTTCCATGTCTCGTTAAGATCAAAAGGTTAAGCTGAAACCAGTTGGTTTGGATGTTTAGGATATATCACACATTTAGATATGAAAAAAATTATCAAAAATTAACAGATCTTAAAATTGAGTAAACATTCAACCATTTTAAAATGCATATGTATTATTAGTAATGTTTATTCATATTTTACTATTTTATAGATTGGGGTTTTTGTTTAAAAGTGATTTTAATTTGATAAGATAACGTAAGATAATATAACGTTTGACATTCCCTAATACTCAATAAAATGTAGTAAAAAATATTTGATGAGAAATTTATTTTTAAATTACAACAGTTTTTCTCTCTAACAGAAAGACTTTCTTTTATGCATACAAAACTGTTTTATTCGCTATAATTAAATATATATATATATTGAATTATGTTGTTATAAATAGTTATTTAATCTTATGTAAATACATTTTTAATTATTTTCACTTTTTTAATACATTTTATTGAAAAAGCATTTTAAAAACCAAGCAAATTAAAAGTCTGCTAATAAAAGTAAATAGCATCTATCAGTAAGGTGTTTTATTTCATTTAATTTTTCATTTCTATTTTGTTATTTTTTTCTCTTTTTTTATGATAACTCGAGTTTTTCTAAAAAGCATTAATGATATTTGATAATATTTGTGAAACACTTTTTTTCATTCCATTTTTTTTATTTCATAAAGGGATTCAAAATTAATTAAGATGAAAGCTTAAAAACATGGACAACATATTACCATGGATTCATAAGGGAATTAAATTATTTATAATAAGACATTTTTAATTAATCTCACTATTCAGATGGAAATAATTTTTATCAGAGAAATATCTAATTCAAAAAATCAATGCTGCAAAGAATTATATTAAATTAGGAAATATTGTTTGAATAAAATTTTTTTTTTGTCATTTCTCATCTAGTGTTTTGAAAAAAAAAATACATACTGTTGGTGTTGAGGGAACAAATATGATACATTTTCTTTATAAAACATTTTTTAATGTGAATCGCTAATTAAATTGTATCATGGAGTTTTTATACGAAATAATTAAATATGTTACACGGCTCAAACTTTTTCAATGACATTTTCCTGATTTGTTTTTGTTGTCAATCAATAATCACATATTAGGTGTAGAAGAACATATTATAAAAATATTCCTTTAAATGCTAATTAATTAAAATACATATTCCTGTTCTGTTTCGTAGAAAAAACTATGATTAACAATTTTTTATACTATTATTATCGTAAATAAATCTAAAGCAAACATTTCTATAATAGTATGATAACACTTATGTAAGGTAATGAGATATGCCTTGAAAGCAACAGCTGCATTTGGACAAAAGCATCTACAGTTCAATTTGTCTTTGATAGCTATCAATGTCGCTTTTATATTGAAGAGAAAATATACGCTGCTTGATTAGATCTCACACTAAACACAAACTTAATTTTGCATTTTAAACCAACAATTTAAGCAAGAAACCCTGTGACATAAATAAATGTTTAGAAACTTAATTGTTGACGTTATTTTTTGGTGAAGAAAAATGTTAATTTTAAAATATTATTATTTGTTAACCGTGCTATCAAATATCTTTAATCTGAAAAAAATACTCTTTCATGAATATAATCTGTTCAAATCTAATATAATTTTAACGATAGATAATTGGATAGCTTTATAATGGGGGAACATAATTCAGTCATTTGATTGTACTAGTAAGTTCAACTATGAATATTAACAACAAAAAGTTGAAATCTTTCAAATTACTTTAATCAGAAAAAAATATTTTAATTATATACAAATCTAATAAGATAATTTCAATGATAAATGATTGATTACTTTATAATTTATATAAATCATAAAGTTTAATTAATATTTCCTTTAACATCACATTTCTTTTGAATTTACTAGTAAGCTCCGCTATGAATACCGTCAGCAGAAAGTCGAAATCTTTCAAAACTCTTTAATCTGGAAACAATACTCTTTCTAAATATATACAAATATAATAAGAATATTTTAATGATAAACAATTTCATAGCTTTATAATTTATGCAAACCATCAAGTATAATTAACTTTACATTTAATTTAGTATTTTGTTTTTACTAATGTGAGTTATGAATACCGTAAAGTGAGTTATGAATACCGTCATGAAAAACTCGAAATCTTTCAAAATGCTTTAATCTGAAAAATATATTTTAAATATATACAATTCTAATCAGATAATTTTGATGATAAATATTTGCATAGCTTTATAAATTATGCTAATCATCAGGTTTAATTAACTTTAAATTTAATTCTGTATTTTGATTTTTACTAGTGAGTTCAGTTATAAATATTGTCAACAAAGAGTCAACCTAGACTATGGCTGCAATAACTAATCGATAATCTTTAATGTCCTTTTGTATTTTCTTTTGAATTTTTAAAGAAAGACTATCGATATTAACAAGTACTGAGTTTAAAATGTTATTAGTAAAGAAAAATGGGGCTCGAATATTTACAGTTAACTTAATTATTCTTCAAAGTTTTAACAACGAATGCTTTTAAATTTTTTCTTGAGTGAATACATTAAAATAAATAACAGTTTCACACCCCATGTTGTAAATTTAAAGAAACAAGAACATTTTATATGGATGGAATGGATGAAATGAAATTACACATGCATACATAAAAGTAGTGAAGTTGTTTTATTTCACAAATGTGAAAAAAGGCATCAATAATCTATCAGCTTTTAACAAAAATGTCATCTAAATGCATAATAATAGCTTTTAGCAGATTGCTCAGTCATAAATCAAAAGTCTGTTAAACAAGAACTAAACAAATAAAAATAAAATTCATGAAAAAACCTCCATTTGAATTGCAAGACAATTGTGTCTTTTGGCTGTAATATTACATCACTTAGATCAGACATAAAATATAGCATTTTTGTTTCAAATTGCTTAGCAATAAAACAATAAAATTCTATCTAAGTAAGTATTTAAATAACTGTCTCAAATAAAAGCAACTTCAATATTAAATTAATTCAATGTATTTAGAATAGCAAACATAGATAGTCAATAATTTTTTATTTAATTTGATGAGCCTAATTAAATAAAAAATTCGTTATACAAAATAAAATACGACGATAACTTCAGTGCCTTATTTTTATAAATTGATTTTAAATTATTATATTTTTTTAAAAATGAAATTCATAAAATACTTTTTTTCTATTTGAGTAAAACATATATATCAGCATTGCTATATAGCTTTACAATAATTTATAACTTATTAGTCATAAATTTATATAAAAAATTGAATTTTAATAAATGGAGTTTAAATTATTATATTTTTTATAAAATGAAATTCATAATGTGCATCCTTTCTATTTGCCTACAAAAAATGATTAGTATTTCTATATGGCTTTATAATAGTTTATAACTCATTAGTCATTAATATACATACATAAAAAATTTAATTTTAATTCGTTTTATAATTTTATTCTTACTCTTCAATATGCTAATCGGCTTCAGAGATTTGAGTTCCTAATTAAATTCAGAGTGGTTTTCTGCTAAAAAACGAGTAGCAAGATAAAAAGCAACCTCGAAATTAAATCTAGCAAACTAAAAGAAGATTTTCCATCTTAACATGCATTTCAAAGAGTTTCTTCTTTAAAGAAATGGAAGTAAAACTGGAATTAAATGCAGATGGCTCCCGCTTAAAATTCATATGCAGGAAGGAAAAAAAATCATTGTTCGTGAGAAGAACAGTATGTTGTTATATGGTCACATTGTGCTTCAGATTTAATTACCTTACGAAATTTCTTCGAGTTGGATTTTTGCCTCGTTTTTTGAATCTCATTTTTATTTAAAATTCCTAGAAACAGATTTGTAATAAAAAATTTCAAATCAAAAACTCTTTATTCAGAAAGTGTGAAGTTGTTTTGAAGTAAAATTTTTTAAAAAAAAATTTCGTTTTAGATGGAGCTAATAAAGTTCTAAAAGTGCTCAAGCTATCGTACATATAAAATGAATATTTACTGTACTGGCTTTTTGTAGCCAGAGATAATGCGTTGTTTAAGTGATAACAAAAAATTGTACTAATAAAATGTCTTTTAATATTAATGTACCTAATTCAAAATTTTTCGATTCATTTAACTTCCATTAAAATATTCCTGCAATACTGAGTTAACCATACATTTTTTTAGTCAATTGAATTAAAATAGAAGGGGCAGAGATTTTACATTTTCCAAAGACGTACACAAAAAAAAAAAAAAAAAAAAAAAAAAAGGGAGCAATGAATTAAAAAATAGATTTTTCATTCTTAATTAATATTCAGTGTCAATTGAAATTTATGAAATGTATTGTAAATTTGATGTTGTTTTATACAGAATACCAATAAACTGCTTGTAAAATTATCTGTAACATTATTTTATTTTTAGCCAATTCATTTGTGAAAAACTGCTAGTCTGTAGTTATAACTATCGTCTTTAAATAGGCGAAATGTTTTAAACTGAAAACGATACTCATTCTAAATCCATACAAATTTAAGAAGATAATTTTATTGATAAATACTTACATAACTTTATAATAGACACAAATCACCAGGTTTAATTAACTTTACATTTAATTCTGTCTTTTGATTTTATTAGCAAGTTCTGTTATAAATTTCGTCAACAAAAATTCAAACTAGACGACGGTTTGTAAGAACTAATCGATGATATTTAATCTCTTATTGTATTTTCTTTTTTTTTTAAAGTTTGGGCGTTCGATAATAAAAAGTACAAAGTTTAAAATGTTATTCTTAAAGAATAATGGGACTCAAATATATAGAGTTAACATAATTATTTTTTAAAAGTGTTTAAGAGAGAAAGCTTTTAAGATATTTCTTGAGAGAATACATTAAAATAAATGACAGTTTCACTCAATCTTGTAAATTTAAAGAAACAAGAGCATTTTATATGGATGGATAGAATGAAATGAAATTACACATGCACACATAAAAGTAGTGAATTCGCCTTTATTCCACAATTGGGAAAAAAAGGATCAATAATCAATTAGCTTTTAACGAAAATGTCACCTAAATGCATAATAATAGCTTTTAGCAGATTGCACAGTAATAAATCAAATGTCTGCTATACAACAGCTAAGCAAATAAAAATTAAATTCATGAAAAATCTCCCTCTGAATTGTGTCTTTTGGCTGTAATATTACAACACTTAGATAAAATATAAAATATAGCTTTTTTTTTCAAATTGCTTAGCAATAAAATATTGAAATTCTTTCAAAGTAAGTATTTAAATAAGTTTTTCAAATAAAAGAAACTTCAATATTAAATTAATTCAAATTATTTATAATAGCAAACATAGAAATACTTTGTCGAAAATAAAATACGACGATAACTTCAGTGCATTATTTTAATAAATTGAGTTAAATTATTATATTTGTTATAAAAATAAATTCATAAAATACTTTTTTTTCTATTTCAGTAAAACATATGTATCATCATTGCTATATAGCTTTACAATTAGTTATAACTTATTAGTCATAAATTTATATAAAAAATTTAATTTTAATTGAAATTAATTTTAATAAATGAAATTTAAATTATTATATTTTTTTATAAAATGAAATTCATATTGTGAATCCTTTCTATTTTTCTACAAAAACAGATTAACATTTCTATATGACTTTATAATAGTTTATACCTTATTAGTCATTAATGTACATACATAAAAAGTTACTGAATTTTAATTCACTTTATAATTTTATTCTTACTCTGCAATGTTATAAACGACTTCAGAGATTTGAGTTCCTAATTAAATTTGGAGGGATTTTCAACTAAAAAACGAGTAGCAAGATAAAAAGCAACCTCGAAATTAAATCTAGTAAACTAAAAGAATATTTTCCATCTTAACATGCATTTCAAAGAGCTTCTTCTTTAAAGAAATGGAAGTAAAACTGGAATTAAATGGAGATGGCTCCTGTTTAAAATTCATATGCAGGAAGGAAAAAAAAAATCATTGTCCGTGAGAAGAACAGTATGCAGTTATATGGTCACATAGTGCTTCAGATTTAATTACCTTACGAACATTCTTTGAGTTGGAGTTTTAGCTTTTTTTAATCTATTTTTTATTTCACATTACTGGAAATAGATTTGTAATAAAAAATTTCAAATCAGAAACTTTTTATTTAAAAAATGTGAAGACGTTTTGAATTAAAAAAAAATGTCGTGTCAGATGGAGCTGATAAGGATTCGAAAGTGCTCAAGTTTTCGTATATATAAAACGAATATATACTGTAATGGCTTTTAGTAGATAGAGATACTGCAATGCTTATGTAATGAAAAAAAATTTGCACTAATAAAATGTCTTAAAATTTAATGTACCTAATTCATAATAAATATTCATGATTTTTTAATTCATTTAAATTTCATTAGAATATTTCCACAATGTAAAGCGAGCGATATATTTCTTATAATCAATTAAGTTAACATAGTATAGGCAGACTTTTTACATTTCCCAAATTACACACAGAAAAGAAAAATAACAATTAGCTAAAATAATAGATTATACATTTAGAATTTTTTTCAGTGGCCATCGAAATTTATGAAATGTATTGTAAATTTGAATTTCATTCCGAAAAAATACCAAAAATCTCTATGTAAATTTACCTATAACATTGGTAATTATCAGCAAATTAATTTTTGAAAAGCTGCAAGTCTATAGTTATAAAAAACGCCATCAAAAAGCCGAAATCTTTTAAATGTTTTTAGTCTGAAAACGATACTCTTTCCAAATATAAGCAGGTCTAATAAGATAATTTAATAATAAATAATGGCATTCTTCATAATTTTTGCAAATCATACGGTTTAATTAACTTTGCATTTAATTCTAACTTTTGATTTGAGTAGTGAATTCAGTTATAAATACTGTCAACAAAAAATCGATCTAGAATGTCAGCTGTAAGAACTAATCAATAATCTTTAATCTCTCCTTGTATTTTCTTTTGTTTTTCTAAAAAATGGAGTTTGATAATAATAAGTGTTGAGTTTAAAACGTTATTCTTTAAGAAAAATGGGACTCGAATATTTTTAGTTAACGTAATTATTTTTTAAAGTTTTAAGAAAAGAAAGTTTTTAAAATTTATCTTGAGAGAATACATTAAAATAAATAACAGTTTCCCTCAATCTTGTAAATTTAAAGAAACAAGAACGTTTTATATGGACGGTTTACGTTTTATATTTAATTACACATGCATACATAAAAGTAGTAAAGTTACTTTTATTCCAAAAATGTTAAAAAAGGGATTAATAATCAATTAGCTTTTAATGAAAATTTCACCTAAATGCATAATAATAGCTTTTAGCAGATTGCATAGTCATAAATCAAAAGTCTGTTATACTACAAATAAGTAAATAAAAATAAAATTTATGAAAAGTAATTGTAACTTTTTGGCAGCATTATTACATCACTTATATAAGAGATAAAACATGTTTTTTTTTCAAATTGTTTAGCAATAAAACACTAAATATTCAACAAAATTAAAATATTAATTAAATAATTTTTTCAAATAAAGGAGACTTCAATATTAAATTAATTCAACGTATTTAAATCAGCAAAGATAGATAGTCAATTATTTTTTATTTGATTCGATGATCCTAAATAAATAAAAATAAAAAATTTCGCACAGAATATAGTAAGATAAGGTCTTCGTTACAATATTTCAGTAAATGGAATTTAAACTATTATATTTCTTTAAAAATTAAATTCATAGAATCCATCTTTTCTATTTGACTAAACAATATGTATTAGTATTATATTTATATGGCTTTACAATCGTTTATAACTTGTTAGTCATTTATATGCATACATAAAAAAAATCTGAATTTTAATTTGTTTTATAATTTTCTTTTTACTTTGCAATGTTATACACAGCTTGAGAGATTTGAGCTTCTAATTAAATTCGGAATGACTTTCAGCAAAAACCGAGTAGCAAGATAAAAATCAACCTCGAAATTAAATCCAATAAACTGAAAGAAGATTTTCCACCTTAACATGCATTTCAAAGAGTTTATTCTTTAATGAAATGGAAATAAAATTGGAATTAAATGCGGATAGCTCCTGTTTAAAATTCATATGCAGGGTGGAAAAAATCATTGTCCGTGAAAACAGGATGCTGTTATATGGTCACACAGTGCTTCAGATTTAATTACCTTACGAAATTTCTTTGAGTTGGATTTTTAACTCGTTTTTGAATCCCATTTTTATTTCAAATTCGAGGAAACAGATTTTATAATAAACAATTTCAAATCAGACACCTTTTTATTCAGGAAGTGTAAAGACGTTTTAAAGTAAAAAAAATAAAAAAAAAAAAACGTTTTAATAATGCTGTGAAAGTTTTCAAGCTTTCACAAAAATGACTATTTATTGTAATGGCATTTCGTATTCAGATGCTAAAGTAACAACAAAACTTCGTACTAATTAAATGTTTTATAATATTAATTATCTACTTCATAATAGAGATTCATAATTTTTCATTCATTTAATTTCCATTAAAATATTTTGAAATAGTAAATTAGTCACTAATTTTTATAGTTAATTTAATTAAAATAGTAGGTGCAGATTTTTTACATTTCCCAAATTTCATACAGAAAAAAAAAAGAGCAAGTAACTAAAATAATAGATTATTCATTCTTAATTATTATTCCGTGTCTATCGAAATTTATGAAATGTATTGCAATATTGAAATTGTTTCAGAAAGAATACCAATACACTGTATGTAAAATTATCTCTCTCTCTCTATATATATATACGTGAAAAATTGCATTTCTATAGTTATAATTACCGTCATCAAGAAGTCGAAATCTTTCAAATCTCTTTAATCTGAAAACGATACGCTTCCTAAATCTATACCAATCTAATAAGGTAATTTTAATGATAAATAATTGCACATCTTTATAACTGATGCAAATCATCAGATTTAAATAACTTTGATTAATTTTAATTTAATTATATCTCATGAGTTTACTAGTAAATTCAGTTATGAATACCGTCATCAAAAAGTCGAAATCTTTCAAATTACTATAATTAGAAAAATATATTTTAAATATATACTAATCTTATAACCTAATTTTAATGATAAAGAGTTGATGTAAATATAATTGATGTATAATTGATATAATTGATGTAAATCATCATCAGGTTTAATTAAAGTTTAATTATAAATATCGTCATCAAAAAGTCGAAATCTTTCAAATCACTTTAATCTGAATATCTTTCTAAATCTATACAAATCTAATAAGATAATTTTAATGATAAATAATTGCATAGAATTATAATATATACTAATCATAAGGTTTATTTAACTTTGCATATAATTTTGTCTTTCGATTATACTAGTAAGTTCAGTTATAAATACTGTCAATAAAAATTCAACTTAGACAAGGGGCTGTAAGGACTAATCGATAATCTTTAATCTCTTTTTGTATTTCTATATTTTCTTTAGTTTTTTTAAAGAAACAAGCTCGATAATAATAAATACTGAGTTTAAATTGTTATTATTTACGAAAAATGGGACTCGAATATTTAGAGTTAACGTAATTATTTTTAAAATTTTTAACAACGAATGCCTTTAAATTTTTTTTTAAGGGAATACATTAAAATAAATAACTTTTTCATTCCATCTTGTAAGTTTAAAGAAACAAGAACATTTTATGTTGGATGAATAGGATGAAATGAAATTACACATGCATACATAAAAGTAGTAAAGTTGCTTTTATTCCAAAAATATGAAGAAAAGATCAATAATCAATTAGCTTTTAACGAAAATGTCCCCTAAATGCATAATAACAGCTTTTAGCAGATTGCATAGTCATAAATCAAAAGTCTGTTATACAACACTAAGTAAGTAAAAATAAAATTTATAAAGACCTCCCTCTGAATTGTAAGAAAATCGTGTATTTTGGCTGTAATATTACATCACATAGATAAGAGATAAAACACAGTGGTTTATTTTAAATTTTTTAGCAACAAAACATTGAAGCTCTATCAAAGTAAGTATTTAAATAAGTTTTGCAAATAAAAGAAACTTCAATATTAAATTTATTCAGATCATTTAGATTCGCAAACATGGATAGTCAATAAATTTCTATTTAATTTGATGATCCTAATTAAATCAAAGTAAAATGCTTTCTGCAAAATAAAATAAGGCGATGACATCGGTGTAATACTTTGATAAGTGGAGTTTAAAATATTATATTTTTTTACAAAATTAAATTTATAAAATACATCTTTTCTATATGACTAAAAATGTGTATTAGCATTTCTATATGGATTTTCAATCATTTATATATTATTAGTCATTAATGTACAT
Organism: Caerostris darwini; assembly: GCA_021605075.1. Lineage (NCBI taxonomy): Eukaryota > Metazoa > Arthropoda > Arachnida > Araneae > Araneidae > Caerostris > Caerostris darwini. The sequence goes on from BPLQ01004127.1 coordinate 150,370, forward strand.
AAAAGAACTGAATTTTAATTCGTTTTATAATTTTATTCTTACTCTTCCATGCTATAAGCGGCTTCAGAGATTTGAGCTCCTAATTAAATTCAGAGTGATTTTCAGCTAAAAATCGAGTAAAAAGATAAAAATCAACCTCGAAATTAAATCCAATAAACTGAAAGAATATCTTCCATCTTAATATGCATTTCAAATAGTTTTATCTTTAATGAAATAGAAATAAAACTGGAATTAAATGCAGATGGCTCCTGTTTAAAATTCATATGCAGGAAGAAAAAAAAACCATTGTCCGTGAGAAAAACAGGAAACAGTTATATGATCATACAGTTCTTCAGATTTAATTACCTTACGAACTTTCTTTGAGTTGGATATTTGCCTCGTTTTTTGAATCTCATTTTTATTTCAAATTCCAGGCAACAGATTTGTGATAAAAAAAAATTCAAATCAGAAACTTTTTATTCAGTTAGTGTGAATACGTTTTAAAGTAAAAATAAAAAAAGGACGTTTTAGATGAAACTAATAAGGCTTACAAAGTACTCAAGCTTTCCTACATATAAAGTGAATATTTACTGTAATAGCGTTTCGTAGGCAGCGATACTTTAAGTAATAAAAAAAAAATTCGTATTAATAAAATATCTTATAACCTTAATACTTTTTAAATTTTACTTTCCTGTATAATATTCTCACAATAATAAGTTAGCCATGTATTTTTGTTATTTGAATTAAAATAGTAATTAAAAAAAGAAAAAAAGATCAAGTAATTAAAAAATATTATTCATTCAAATTATTATTCAGTATCCATATAACTTTATTAATGTATTGTGCATTGGAATTAGTTTTAGAGGGGATACCAATAAACTATATATAAATGTATCAATAGCATTGGTTAATTATCAGCGTATTCATATGTGAATTATCAGATATTATGAATATTATCAGATATTATTATTAATATTATCAGAAATTAATGTGTTATTCATGTATGAAAATCACACTGCTTTCATATTTTTCAATTATTAATTATTAGAAAAAACTTTAAAAAATATTTTTTACTTTAAAATATACTTTTTTTGATTTTATAACCATAAATTATATTGATCTAATTATTTACATTCCACGGATAAAAGTAAAGGAAGGACTTATTTTGTTTCAATTTCTACAATTAGTATAAAAATAACTGTAAAAATGGTGCTTTGAATTAAAAGAAATAAAAATTATTATTTTTTTTTAATATTCGAATTTCCCAAATATATGAATTTCGAGGAATGAAATCTGTTCCTTATAAAAATATTCAAACTCCTGTAAATCCCGATTGACAAATTTATTTGTGATATGATTGAATGCATACACTCATTCTCTCTCTCTCCCTCGCTCTCTCTCTCTCTCTCTCTCATATATATATATATACATATATACACTGAAGTGACAAAAGTCATGGGATACCTCTTAATATCGTGTCGGCCCTCCTTTCGCCCGGCGAAGTGCAGCAACTCGACGTGGCATGGACTCAACAAGTCGTTGGAAGTCTTCTGCAGGAATATTGAGCCATGCTGTCTCGATAGACGTCCATAATTGTGAAAGCGTTGATGGTGCAGGATTTTGGGCACGAACAGACCTCTCGATGATGTCCCATAAATGCTCGATGGGATTCATGTCGGGCGATCTAGGTGGCCAGATCATTCGTTGGAATTGTCCAGAATGTTCTTCAAACCAATCGCGAACAGTTGTGGCCCGGTGACATGGCGCATTGTCATCCATAAAAATCCCATCGTTGTTTGGGTACATGAAGTCCATGAATGGCTGCAAGTGATCTCCAAGAAGCTGAACATAAGCATTTGCAGTCAATGTTCGGTCCAGTCGCACCAGAGGACCAAGTCTATGCCATGAAAAAAAAGCCCACACCATTACGGAGCCACCGCCAGCTTGAACAGTGCCTTGCTGACAGTTTGGGTCCATGGCTTCGTGGGGTCTGCGCCACACTCGAACCCTACCATCAGCTCTTACCAACTGAAATCGTGACTCATCGGACCAGGCCACGGTTTTCCATTCATCTAGGGACCAACCGATATGCTCACGTGCCCACGAGAGTCGCTGCAAGCGATGTCGTTCTGTCAGTAAAGGCACTCGAGTCGGTCTTCTGCTGGAATAGCCCAAGAAAGCCAAATTTCTCCGCACAGTTCTAACAGACAAGTCCCTTGTACGTCCCACATTGATTTCTGCGGTTATTTGACGCAGTGTTGCTTGTCTGTTAGAATTTACGACTCTTTGCAGACGTCGCCGGTCTCGGTCGTTAAGTGCAGGCGGTCGACCACTGCGCTGTCCATGGTGGGATGTTATGCCTGAAATTTCATACTCTCGGCACACTCTTGACACAGTGGATCTGGGAATGTTGAATTCCCTAACGATTTCCGAAATGGCATGACCCATGCGTCTAGCTCCAACTAACATTCCGCGTTCAAAGTCTGTTAATTCCCGTCGTGCGGTCCTCATCACGTCCAAACCTCTTCACATGAATAACTTGAACAGAAATGAAAGCACTGCGCATTTATACCTGTTCTACGCGATGCTACTGCCATCTGAAAATTTGCATATTGCTATCCCATGACTTTTGTCACTTCAGTGTATATATATATATAAATTTAATTAGAAATAATAATTTTTGATATTAATAAATATTCTCTTTGAAGTAATACACAACAAATGTCAGCAGACAATATTATTTCTGCACATTCCAAGAATAATATAGGTTTTTAGATTATGAAGCACTATATGCAGAATCCATTGATTTATACTGTATATCAACCTCAATAATTCTTCTTACTTCATATATCACTAAAAGGCAATTAGATCTTTTAACTCTGGCATTCAGTTGCTCTGCGTTTGAAAAGTTTGGAGGAAACACAGGATTAATTGTTCTACTGTGGTCTGAATTTGACTTCCAATAAGTCAAAAAGACACTTTCTTGTGAAAGAGAATTAGCCAAGAACAAAAACAAATAATGGTTTTGTTTCAAGATAACTTTTTCATTATAAGGAATAAAAAGGAAACACCTGGACTTAATCAAAAATATTTTAATTATTTTTTAAAAAAAATTAATACCACATTTTCAACATTGGATGAAAAAATTTCTAATTTATCTAATACGCCTCTTTTTATCCGGGTTTTAGAATTAAATGAGTTTGATGAAAAAAAGGTGATAGATATATTTAGAATTGCATTCAATTAATATTCACCCTCTAATAATATTGAAAGCAAAATTTTACGAAATTATCTCAGAAATAGTTTTATTTGTCGAAAATATCTAAAAAGAAATAAACAAACGAACAAAGTTAACGTGTTCATTCATTTTAATTTTATTATTAAACATTCACTTAGGTTCTTGCCTCAAAATTCAAAGTAAAACATGATGTAAATGAATAGCCGTTTTTATTATTTTCGTTTAATCTTTGTTAAAAAAAGTCTGAAAATTAAAATGTATTAAAAAAATTCAAATTATTTCACAAGAAGAACTTCATAATTACCCTTCGTTTTTAAGTTTAATGAATTGAAAACTCTCAAAAAGTAGCTATTTTTGGAACAATATAGAATCCATCTGTTTTTTTAATAAACTAAGATTAAAATTTGTGGGCGTGATGTATTAGTTTTATGAATAAAATTATATATATATATATATTTTTATAATAATAAACGTATCAGAAAGAAAGGATTTAATTAATGCCTTGTTCAAATTCATAATAAAAAAATATTTTATGATATAGAAAACTAATTAATTAATTAATGTGTTAAAACTTAACTATGCATGTGTGAAACAAAATAATTATTAAAACTAATCAAGAAGTATTTTAAATTATAAATGTATAATTATCGTGAAGCAAGATCTGATTTTTACTTAGTGAAAAGATTTTTATAATTATCGGGAGACAAGATTAGGTTTTACTCAATGAAAACCTTTTTACAATTTTCGGTAGGCAAGGTTTGGTTTTTATTCAATGAAAATATTTTTATAAAACAATTATTTTTTCCAATTTATATATTCCATTCGATAGTAAATGAGGCCAGTAGTTTTATATTAATATTGCTTACAATTCAGATTTTATTTCATATTACAAGTTATCATATGATAAATGATTAAGTGCGTGCAAGGATTTAATTAATATTATTAAAATGCTTTAGAAGGTTGCTACTAATTTTTAGATTTAATGGCCATAACTACCTAAAAATTATTATTTTTAGATATTTGTGTAATTTATGTTTCAATCGTTTAGAGTTAAGAAACCTTATTTATGAAAAAGTAAATCAAAATTAATAATAAAGAAATACTGTCGAGTAAGAAAAGACACTAAAATGGAACTCAATCTTTAACAAAATTAATAAGTGACCAAGCATTATTATTTACATTTACATTATTGTTATTGTTTTGAATGCTGTGTAACATAAAATCAAAAACAATTTTAAAACATGAAATTACGTAATTTTTGTAAAATTTTAATGACAAAAAAAATTCTAAATTGTATAAAACAAATAACATTTTCATTTTTCTGACATATCAATCAAATTTCCGATTTGTTTATAATTACTCAAAATATTCTTGACCAACTCAGTGATTTAAAAAAAAAATAAAATTGCTGGAAAATATATAAAAAATATTAGAAAATAAAATTTAGTTTATATGACATGGATGATATATTAGATTGTATAACATTAAATAATTTTTAGTTTCGTTTAATTTTAAGATATGCATAACCTACAAACTCACCAAAATAGTTTATCCTACAACACTTTTTTTTTCACAAAAAACCCCTATAAATACATAAACATATATAGAACATTAGGAATTTAATTCGATTGTTCTATATTCTGGCACCATTCGAACCATTCATTTTAGGGTTAGTGTGTGTATTTGGGCTTTTGGTCGACCTTGACCACTAGATCGCGACACAGTGGTACTCGCATTTTGCTAAGTGCCTATCGTAACTGTCAGTTTTCATTTCAGTATAGTATTTCCTGCTTTCATATCACATTTCACATGCCAGATATACGAGTACAGTGTACTGTTCAATAAAATGTTCTCGAAACCCGGCAGGAGTTCTTCAAGTGCCAATAAATCTAATAAGCATAGGCATGTGATTCTCAGTACACAGAAAAAAAATTGAGAACCTAATGAAAGATTTGGTTTTGGTTTGCCACTTTACGGTCATTTCTTCGCACCCTTTTGACTAACTAGACTGGGGTCTAATGTTTAATGTGGATTCCGAGCCACTAAATATCCATAGAGCAAATACAATTAATATGCGTAGGTATGTGATTTTCAGTATGCAGAAAAAAATTGAGTTAATAGTCTGAGAAAAGGGATAGAAAAACTGAAACTTCCTAATGAAGGATTTGGCTTGTTTGACACTTTGCGCTCATTTTTTCACTAATTAGACCGGGACCTACATTTTAGTGTGGTTTCTGAACCATTATCAAACATTCACATGGCCAACATGATTCGATCCTTAATCCTAAGAGCTAGTTCAGAGCCCTAGCCAATCGGCCCTCATGCCGCCATGACGGTTTTCATATTTTTGTTCTTTAGCGATTTATAATTTAAAAAAATAAAACGAAGAATTTAAAATGTAATTAATGAATTTGTTAATTACAAATTCATTATTAAAGATTTAATGTTGTAGCCACTAGGATTAATTGGATACTTATGTATATTAACTGGATACTTATATAGCCTACACAGGTTCAGAATGTGAGTAAATGTGAGTAATGTAAGTATACTAAATATGAAGATGCTTTAATGGTTTAAATTATTACCTTGAATGATTTATCTTTGACATCACAGCTAAAACTATATTGACGCCTTTGATAATCTTAAAAAATTGATAATTCAATAAGTTATGGTTCCAAATTAAAAAATCCTTGTATATTTTTTGTAGTTCAAAGTTGCTAAAGGGTTAAAATAACACTGGTCTGAATGGAATGAATAGCTTTATATTTATTAAACATGAGTCTGAAGAAAAAAATGTTGAAAATTTCAATTATTACATCATATTTCCATTGCTAATGAGATAATGAGTTTTTATGCAAATTTATAATTTTATTGACTGAATAATGTGAATGTGAAAAAGAAAGGAAAAATGCATTAATCTAGACTTACTAATAACGCACGCATCAATTAGAGGAGGTTTAAGGAACTCTTATCGCATAACCGCAAATGAAATTAATCAGCACTTTGATAATGAGCCAAGGGCATGGAAATGAGCCAGAAATATTAGAATGAAGGTTGCATTACACACTAAATAAGCTACATGTTTACAGCAGCAAGACAGCAAAAATTAAAATTTTTTTTTTCTGCAGCATTTAAAAATTGTTTTTCTACGAAAAAAACATGCTGGAACATTGGAAAAATATAGAAGCTATGATCTAAAAAGGGTTTTTGAATATATTTTAAGCTATATGATTTTAAATATCGAAATAAGTAGTTTTTTATGCAATATTAAATATTTAATTTAAAATTAAATTCACTTCATAAAATCCAAAAATTGTTTCTCCTTTTGAATATCCTGCATCATGTAATATCATTATATAAATCATTATGTAAATTAATAATTAATAATTATAATATCCTTAGGTAAATTGCCTATATCATTTGTTCTATGAACATATATCGTTTTTAATCTATATTTCTTAAATGCAACCTTCTTAAAGTGATTTAAAAATTAATTAGTCATTAAGAATTAATTATTGGGAACTTCATGTCAATAAACACTGCTATCATGAATGGTTGGTCAGGCAGCACGATCACAGTTGATGCAATTGTTGTTTGAAATCGGAGGTCTGTCGCAATCATCTTCCCTAATAAGAGATATTAAAAAGTCATATTGATTTTAATTTACACTTCTTAAAATGATTCAGAAATTAATTGTACTATAATAAATCCCTATTATGAAAGACTAAATGTCTTGCGGATCAAAACAAATATGAATAAGAGTAAAATAATTTGTAATTTAAAAACAAATTCTGCACTTAAGCATAGAGTGAGACACTACCACATATTTTACATATATAAAACTCCTTTTGATCAACATGAACTCAATATTCAATTCTATCACGATACTATCGCTCAAGTAGCAAAATTACAGTTGATGTAATTATTGTTTGAAGTCAAATGACTGTCTCAATCATCTTTCTTGATAAGAGATATTAAAAAAGTCCATTTGTCATAAATCTGCATGATTTTTATCGGTATTCAGCACACTGTACTGTAACAAGTTTTTAAAAGTTATCATGGTTTATGTTCCAAAATCTGTTATGATTAATACCATTTTCGTGAAACAATTTAAGTGACACCGTTTAAATATTGCTGAAATTATTTATTTTAATATTTGTTTTCTTTTAAATAAAAATAGTCAATGGATCTAATAAATAATCAATGACTCTTTCATTGTCTGAATATTAAGTGACATAAGCATTAATTTGTTTTTTTAATCATCTGATACATTTATTTATATTGGATTGAATTCAAGTATTATTTGATATACATACTAATATAACAGTTTTCCGCACAGCACAAACAACGTCAACTTACAATCCTTTTATTTTATAATTTTTTTGTAATGATGATTGAAGATTTGAACTTGTGATCCTCAATTCGTATAGAGTACTTAAGAAATTGAAAGAAATGCTTGTCAAAGAAGAGAGAGTGTCATTTACAAATACATTTTAAGTCCTATGTTACTGAGTTGGGTGAAACTCTAGATGTGAGGGAATGTAGCAACAGGTGCCGATAGCAACCAGGAACTGAATACTCTCCTTCATTCTCTCTGTTACATTCCAAAGTTTCAGATGTTTCTACCAGCATTGGTTGTTTTTTTAACTAGGTAGAATGGAAAGTTTTTTTTCGCCCCGATTAAAATACTGACTAGTATGTGTTACAAAGGTTTTCAAAACTATATTTGTGAAAATTTACTTAATTCATAAATGCCTTTTTTTAAAAACCTTGATTGTAAATGTTAAAATATGCAAAATAATTTTATTAACCTTGATAGTTTTTTTAAATAAATTTTATCATTATTAAAGAAGCATGTGAAAATATTATGAAAATAAAAATAAAAATATATTTAATTTATAATTTTTTAAATTAATTAATAGTTTTCTATGATTTAATTAACAAATTATACGATTAGTATTTTTTTCTAATTTTTGCGCGTTCATTCAAGAGAATTGATGTTCTATCTTAATGGCATTTTGTTCGCATTTTCGGTTAACATATACTTATGGGCATGATTCGGCCAATCCTTATTGGCATTGTTGTCTTCTCAAGAACAACACACATCTAACGTTTAAAACACACACACGTTTTTAACTATATTTCATTTTTTTTAAAGTTATTCAAGCAGTCCCTTTATAAATTGATAAAATCACGCAAAAGTTGGAATTTCTCTACTGAAGGTGTTCAGGATACAATCCCAATATAACAATCTCAATCCTCCCAATTTAACAATCCCAATTTAATTAATAAATAATGATCATGATTTAATTAACAAATAGTATTAGAATGGTTTCTATTTTTTGCGTGTTCATTCTCGAGAATTGAGGTTCTATCTTAATAGCACTTTGCTCATCTTTTCGGTTACAATGGATTTAGAGACATGATTCGGCCAATCCATATTGTAATACTGCCCCTATTGTAAACGAAATCGCATTCTGCTGAGATTTGATGTTCTAGATAGTCACAAAGTTGTAAGGGAACAATACCTGGATATTTCTAACAGAATCTCTGCTAGATATTTATATCAAATTCCATTCTACATTACACATTATTTTTCATGGTCTCAGCTTTTCTTTATAATCTTAAAAGACTACAGGCATTTCAAAACAAACCTCTAGCCCCGATCACAGACACATTTTGGTTTGCACGACAGAAAATCATTCACAGAACAATAATATTTTACCATTTCTAAATTATATTGACAAACATTTCTGAAACATTTCATGTAAAATGCCCTCAGATAAACTATGAGTAATTCGTTCATTCACTGTTTACCATCCTGGGATTCTGAGCTCACAAAAGTGTCCCTGGGCCTTCTGTGATGGATATTGCGGGTGCTTCCCTTCTGTAGAGAGACACTGAGGTTGCTATTTGGGATAATTATCACCTTTTACACCACATCAGAGTTCATATTGTGTAGCTGAGAGCCAGTTATGATCCCTAATTATCCATCGCTGCCTTCTAGGCAAATGGCGCAATGGTTAAAGTAACGTACTCGCAACCGGAAGGAGATGGGTTCAATGCTGCTATGAAGTGCAATGTAGTTTCTTTTCATATTAATAATATATTTTTTATTATACTTCTTATCCTTTTTTAATTATAAAAAAATGACTAAATTCTTAAAAAAAAAAAAAAAAAAAAAAAAAAATACGATTTTTCTTGGGCCCTCACAAGGGCTTTTTTATTTAGAAAATTCATATATGCACAACATTGACTTCATCTGCAAATGGTCCTGATTGTACCTAATTTTTCTTTTAAAAATTCAATTCCTTTACCTTTATTTATAATTTTTTAACATTTATTTTTATGAAATTTTATTTTTATATCTACTATTACTACTCATTTTTTATGCCCTACTTTTTACCTATCCATTAATTATGCAGGCACACAAATTAAGTATTTTGGTATTAATCCTGATAATAGGTGCGGTACATATCTTAATAATAGGTGCGGTAGTTTCTAGGCTTAAAAATACAAATGCTGGTGGAATAAGATTGATTACAACGTTCACTGCCTAATTTTCAGTATGCATTTGCTTTGCGATAGCTGCATTATTTTAAGGGTAGACCACACCCTTATTAATTAACTATTTATTCGATATTTAAAGCCCTGTTTAAAATTTTCCTGCATTTATGAGTTTCATCAACGATCATGCATCTGTACTTTAAATACTGTGAGACTATATTTATAATATTATCCTATAATATTACTATGAATTCTGAGATATTTCATCGCAAAGTAAAACTCGTTTAATTTAGAACTTAAAATAGAATAATGAGTCAACAATATTGCAAAATAAAAACTAATCATCAGCAATGCTGTAATATTGCTCAATAATGGAACTGTAATGCTGTCTATTGGAAAATTTATTTTGTTGTTGTGACTAATCATCAGTGCCCTGCAGCTCGAGACGAACACTCCATGAGTAGTCTACTCAGTACCTTCCGGAAGGACCTTTAGGGGGACTACCCCTCATTGCGTATCGTATGGGAGAAAACCCAGAAAATTCTCACCAGGTAGTCTGACTAAGGAAGGAAGATGCTACACTTTACAAACGCCATCGAGTCTCCTCCGTTTTTGAAAGTGTCTGCAACAATAACACCAACAGATTGAACCTCAATTCTAATTCTCACCATCGGCGTACGTTATCTCTGAGCCATGAGTAGAACAAAAAAAAAAACAATTATATTACTTATAATAATATGTATATTAAAATTAATTAAAATTAAGTACAAATCAAACTAAGATGACATTTTCTTCTTGCGTATGTGTTTCTTTTGCATACATTTTAAAAAATGCTGTTTACAAACATCCTGTGATTAAACGTAAGTCTATATTTAACTGTGCAACAATACAAACAATAGATATAATTTGTAGTTCCCACGAAGCTGTATCTTGTTTTATAACTAAATTTATTACTCTTTTCCTGTTACTTCACAGCATTACGACTAATCTGACAAATCTTTTAGAAAGATAAAAGTAAATCTCATCCAAACTTAAAAAATAGATAAGCATATTTGATGATATATATGTTTTTTTTTTAAATACGAGTCTAAAAGGATTTATTTTTCTAAGGTAGAATAATAAAAAATTATTTTTAACAAGATTCATTGAAGCCTTATTTAGTAGTCATACAAAATACTCGGAATTATGCTTGATTATTTTATTGAACTAATTGGCTTACAAATATCACAAATAACACGCACAATGAAAAATATTCCGCATTTGTTCGTAATCATTTTAAATACCATATGATTCAAAATATACCACACAAAATTTATTTTCTATTGTTTCTGAGAGCAATACTAACTACTAACCGGTTTTTCTTTTAGTTTAAATGTTTATTCATTATAAAAAATTACAATAACAAAATTTCAATTTAAAATAAAAATAGAAGTAATTTGATGTAATATTGCATAAATATATAATGCAGCACTGAAATGGGTATTGTTTTCAGGAGATTGATTTTTCGTGTCCTTGACGTGTCAAGAAATTTCGTCGTCGTGTCAGTTTCGGAAATTTTCATTAAAAATGTAACTTTTTTAAAAATTATTTTCACGGACATTTATAAAATCGTTTGTAATTCGATAGTTTTTTTTTTTTTTTCTTCTTTCATAATTTTTTTAAAATCGTTTGAAAATTTACAATTTAAAAAAAAAAAATGTTTTCGATTTTTTAGCAATTTTTCTTTAAAATCGTTTGAAAATCTATAGTTTCTTAAAATATTTTTTTAAAAAAACTTATAAAATATACTTACATTATATATTTATAAACTTATATACTTACTTTTTAAAATATTTCATTTTTTAAAATCTATGTATTTTTATATTACATAATTTTTTTTTTCGATTTTTTTCACGAGCATTTTTATAAAATCGTTTGGAATTCTAAATTTTTAATATTTTTTTACGATTGTTGTTGTGCGTTTTATTCTTACATTAAATTCTCAATTTACTATCGTAAATTAAATATCTTCGTCCAAAATGTGTTAATTTTCAAGAGGTTTACAGATTTCATACAAAAATATTTTTCTTTGCCAAAAAAATTTTTACAGCATAACCATAATTTTATGGAATTTCATTTATTTCTGTTCCTAGGGGTAGTTATATTTCCTTAAATAAATCATAGATTCCATTTACTTTGATATAACACCATAATTCACAAAACGTCTACAAATAAAACCGTTAATCAATTTAGAACAATTATGTAAACAGTTATTCACTTAATAGTTAAGTAGTAGTCTTATTACAGTTATTCAGAACAATTATGTAAATAGGTTATCTTAACCTGAAAAGCAGTTTTCTGACAAGGAGAGTTTTTTATGGCAGATAACACTGTTATATATTGAGACTAATGAAGGGTTAAAACTTATGGTTCAAACTTAAAGAATTTCTATTCATTATTTATTTGTATACGAGTTATGAATTATTTATTGGATATAAGAATAAAATATAAAAATTATCATAGTTTGATAATGAATTGTTAACGATAATGCAGATGGTTTTTTTCTTTTTGCTAATAATGATGATTACTTTCGCTATTAGCAGATAAAAAATTTAAAAAGGGAATACAGAAATAAAATAATATTTCTAAAATAAAAATAAAAAATTTTTAAAATTCCACGCGGAATCAAATCTGTAGTAATTAACGTTTAAATTACTCTCGCTAATAATGAATAATTACTTTCGCATTAGCAGATAAACAAATTAATAGGGAATTTAGGAATAAAATGCATTTAAAAATAACATAACATATTTTGAATATAATATTGATATATATTTAATTTTTCTTAATAAATTAAGAATTTGTGAATTTGTAGTTAGTGGAGCTACCCACATATTAGGTATTCAACTAAGTTTCTGGGGTTTTTTTCTTAATAAATTAAGAAAAACAATTATGTTTCATAATAATTTTACCTATTGAATTTCTATATTTTAAATTTAAAGAAGCAAATAGTTTCTTAATATTAACTTCTTACTGTTGGATTGTGGAATTTTTTGAAGCGAATATACTGATTTTTCTTGCTCTTAAATACAGAAAAATTTGGAAATATTTTACATTTAAATTAACTGCCCAATAAGAAGATTTAGAGTACAAAATTAGAATAAAGTTGCATGCTAAAAAATCTTAAATTGAATGTGAATAATAATAATGCATTGTTCTAGATGCGCGAATAAGTTAACGAGTTTCTCACATAGATGGCGTTAACGGCATTTGTAGTGTATACTTGTCAAAAGTTGTGGGGTTTTTTTATAGCTTAGACACCTGTCAACAATAATCAGTCGTAATGCCAACACATATTGCAACTCAAAATATTTAACGACAAAGATGTCGAGTTTTGTTTCAAATAAACAGAAGTTTTAAGTTAAAAAAAATATACGACTAAAGTCCACCGGTTTGCTTGAGAAGGCGTACGGCCAGCATTCGCCATAAAATCCTGACTGTGTAGATTGGTTTAGAAGCTTCAGAAGTGAGGATTTCAACAGTGAGAACAAAGAGTGTCTTGATCATGAGTTGCTGAAATTGGGTCATAGCTATAGACAACAGATATTCAATTTGAATCCCGCATTTTTCGAAAAAAAGGCCAGAAAGGATAGAATATTGAGATTGAAGAACAACAAATCTTTCCGTGCCATCGTACATTCATCGTCCAGGACACCATGAAAACATTGAAATGATATCTGCTACGGCACCATCAGTATTTTTCTTTAAATAATATTTAAAGATCAGGTGATTTATTTTTATCATTTGTTTATGATAGTCATAGTTTGGCTGAGCTAAACTTTGCCAATTTTGAAAGAGTGCAGAATTAGTTTGAGGACCGATTTCGGTCCAAAAAAGCACATTTTATTTTTGCGGTATTCACGTGTTGTCAGAGAGATGTCAAAATGTGTAGCTAGTGCGGTTTGTCAAGTAAAATACTTTTTGTACTTCGCTTGACCTTTACAACTTTTTATTGTTAAAAAATTCAACAGCTTAGTTGCGTACTTAATATTTTCTAATTGCGTTGAGGACTGAGCCATATTGACCATATTCCTGTGAGCAGCCCAAAATGGGCTGCACCGACGAAGTGATGTTACTCAAGTTTAAAGTGGATTCCGAACCACTACAAACATCCATGGCCCCGTTGGCACTCGGACCCGAACCTGGGGCAATGTGCAGGTACCTAATATATGGATAGTTCCACCCACTACAAATAAATAAATTCCATATTCCTCAACTTCTTCATTCAGGCAGCACATATGCATTGTATTTTTTGCATTTATCGCCAAATATATCGTCGGTTTATGCTATGAAGAAAATGACGACCTGATCCCACTGTACGGTTGTGATAATTTGCTTTACAGCCTTTTAATAATGACAATTTATAAATAATTTTTATTGTAATTTTCATTATCTGTTTTAATTGATTATATATATACAATTGTAACAATTATTTGTCATGTATTTCTTCCAGCTTTAATTTTGTCTCTTTTCACTTTTGTAAATTTTTTAAACAATAAATCTTTTTATAGAACACAATATATATATATATAATATATATTTAGCTATGTGTGGTTATTTAAATATTTCGAAGTTATTTAAGTATTAGCTATGTGTGGTTATTTAAAAACATTGTTAAAATAATATTTACAATTTAAAACTTATAATTATAATTAAATTTTCACATTGAAATAAATTAAAAATAATATAATATAGATTAAAATTAATATAATACAACATTTAATATAATATAAAATCAAATTTAAAATTTTTTAAAGCATTATATGCTTTTTAATAAAATATTGATTTACATTAATAAATTGCTGATACTGTAAATAATAAACATGAATAAGAAAAAGGAAACTTATTTTCAGATTGAATTCAGATTAAAAATAAATAATTATATAATAAATTAAAATATTTTTCTAATTTGACCTATGTCTTCAGTATTACCCATGGCTTTATATATACAGTTTTAAAATTGGTTTATTTTGTATTTCAGTGAGGATGTTTTTGTAGACTTCTTACATACACATACATATCTCAAGATTCCACCTTTTCTTAGTACAACCATTTTCGGAAACTGGAAGGGGAGGACACTGCTGAGATTTATTTCCCGTGTCTCCCCTTAAGTGATATTAGATATAATTTGTGAAGCCCAGGTGCTTCCTACCACTTCTTAATAAGTGATAAGAAATGTTTATGTGCTGTGAATGCTGACTAAAATATGTGATATTTGCCTTTGCTCATTCATAGCATGGCTGAGGTAGGTCATTATCTACGGTAAGCTTCTACATAAATTCCCAGAAATATTGTTTTGGTTGCTGTTTTTGGATTGGGATACAGACAGTCTATTTATAATGTAGCTATACAATACTGTAACTAGGTGAAAGTAAATAATTAGGCAATTTTACTGATAAATGAAAGATCTCATTGAAAAGTAAGTTAGAATATATGTTTTTAATTAATATATTAACTGATGCATTAAAATACATACATCAATTTTGAAAGACTTATATAAATATATCAAAATATATCAATATAAATGTCATCAAAATATATAAAGCCCCATGAATCACACATGATTCGATTCACAACAGAAATACTCTTAAATAATCTAAATAAATAAGCATAATAAAAATAAATTGAAATATAATCTTTTGATATCTATGTTTATTTATTATGTATGCTTATTTATTGACTTTCAGTTACTTTGCTGCAGCTTATGAGCATTTCAGATGTCAATGCGTACTTCAAATATTTATGTCATTTTTAATGAGAGGTTTAAATCTGAGGAACCTCAGAAGTTTTGTATTGTGAATGCTATGATTTCTGGCGCTCTGTGCTATAGATTTTATGTTCAAGTCCCGCCGATGTAATGGGTGTTTGTAGTGGTTCAGAATCCACTTTAAACATAAGATCCCGGTCTAATATGACCATAAAGCGTTGGGCTTAGGGCTGGCAATCCTACCCCGTAAAGAGACAACATCTCCTGTTTCATAATCTGCCATTTGGCAGATGACCTTGGTCCAACATGGACTGTAGTGTCAAGGAATTAGTTAGTTAGAATGCTATTTTGCTATTCATTTGTGAGTACTTGCTGTAGCTTTTAGCGTGGAAAATGTTGATTCTAATAATTTCTTTGTTTGTTCTCCTTTCATATTTTGTGTCCATGTGTTGAATTCTTTACATACATAAGGAAATCAAAAACTGGACTTTTCAGGGGAAAACTTTTGTATTTTAAATTAAAATTTTATAAATTTATTAAATTAATCAAAAAATAATTAAATTTTAATTTTTTAAATTTAATTTTAAATGAAAACTTTATATTTTAAAGTAAAATTAACTGCATTTTTAAAAAATTCCAGAAAAAAATAAAGAAATTGGTTTACTTTGATGTGAAATGATTCACAATATTTCAGAATAGTTCTTCATAGTTAAAAAAAATTCCACAATCCAGCTGGTTTAATGGAAATTCCGTTTAAAGAATAATAACTTAAATGTAGTATATCAAATACAGAATGTTTGCATACATTTTGAATATTTTAATTTTGTTTTGAAGAGCTGAATTTAAATACTGAATTTTGTTAAAATGCTTTTAGAGTTTTCTGAGATTTCGAAAACCTATGGAAATTCAAATGTTAAACGCTTTTATTCGATTCACAAAAATTGCTTCTTTGTAATACTTTCTGCTTTGAGTTGATTTTGGAAGTCTCAAGTTTGAACTTTCTAAAATACTGCATATATTTTTTGAAACATTTTTCAATTCTTTTTTTTTTCTTTTATAGATATGCAACAACATTTGTCAAAATTCTTTAAAATACAAGATAGTGAGGTAAAATATTTATGGAAAATGTATAGATTTGGCATGGCGCAACTTCTGAAATCTAGAATGAAAAATTGTAGTATTTTGTCAATCATTAAAAATACTATTAAGAAACATTAAGCAAGAAAATTATTGGAACATAAATATAATGAAATATAATATGTGTATAATGGAATATAGATAACAGAAATCCATCAAATTAATAGTTGAATAATATCTAAAATATTTATGGAAAAATATAAAAATTTTACGGAAAAAATTTTTTTATAGAAAATATTTATGGCAAATATATAGATTTGGTACTTTCCTACTTCTGAAATCTAAAATAAATATACTGAAATATTTTGTGAATCGTTGAAAATATCATTAAAAAACATCAAGTAAGAAAATTATTGTAATATAAATATAATGGAATAGAATAACGTAATATAATATGTAAATAATGGAAAATAAATAAGAGAAATACATCACACTAAAAGTTGAATGATATCTAAAATATTAAATAGCATTTTTCTAATGTTATACAGACATTAAATTAACGTTATTAATGTCCCTCATGTCTGTCATTTGAGATACAATCGCAGTACACAAGCATCTGATTATTCTATCGTTCTCACACAGAGCGCAGTACGTTTCAATTACATAGCTAATACTGTGTGTGAATCTACAAACACAGATACTCTGTAATTCATGATAATTAATTTATAATGAAATGCGTGATCATGTTCAGAGGAATCAGAAATTGTTCTAGATGTTTGAAACATGTATTTCAATAAGTCTTCTGACACATAATACTCAAAGGGATATTTCTAACTGGTTTGATTATCAAATATTTTTTGAGACTTATAAAAATGTAACAAAAGCAGCAAATTTAAGCAGATGTTCATTTATTTTAACATCTAATTAGTTGAAATGTGTCTGAAGTAATATTAAGAGTTTTAAAATGCAAGTAATAATAAATTATAATAATTTTTAAAGCAAATTTGTCAGTAATTAATTCTGACACGTAATCAAACTAAAATAGTATGCACGCGATTAAATTTTTCTTGTATACATGGAATAAATTAGATGAAATGTGACATTAAAGTTATTAGTTTCCATTTATTTTAAATTTGATGATGTAATTACTTATCACATTATGACTTCGTATCAATAAATGTAGTAGCTATCTAATGATAAAAATAAGACATGGAGAAAAAGGTAATTGCTCTGTATAATATCTCACGAAAATTAAATTAGAAAAAAAACGTGCACAAATAATAAAATTGGGGTAACTTAATAACATTTAATGCATAATTTAATTATATAATCAATAACATGCAAATGTTTATTATTTTTAATTTTGTTGATACAACTATTACATTCCAAACATCTGTAAACCCATATTGCAGTTATTAAAAATTTAAATAAAAATAAAGTTTATAATAAATTTAAATAACATGTGCTTAATTGAATTCATCATAAACGATTATGTTTCAAATTATTAAAAGTTGCATTAGTGAATTGATTTTAATTTATATATTAGAAATCTCTTAACAGTAGAATATTTATTAAACAGTTTTTCAAAGTTTTCTCGTGTATTTTTTATTTTATTTCGAAGACAAAACTGTATATTTATTTTATTATTTATTGTAGATAATATATATTTTTAAGTTTTTCAACTTGAAATGTTTTGTAAATTACGTATATAATAGCGTAGGAAAGAATTCTATGTTAAATGACTGAAAATAAAAACAAGTAATTTTGTTTTTTGCATGCGCGTGATAAGTAATTGTTTTTGCCACGTATTAAACTAAAGTAAAACTATTATTTAATAGTTAACATTAAAATAATTCTAAACAGTAACCATGACAACTCTTCAGACAATTAAATTTATAAAGCTTGAAATCATTACTAAATAATACACAGAAATCTTGTCGTTTACATTCGAATTTATTACTACATTATTCGATTTATATTTAAAGTTAAATAAATAAATAACTTTATATTTGAATACATGATATAAATATGAATACATTAGTTAAATGCATCTTTCATAAATGCAAAATGAATTCATAAAAACTCGTGGCCAAATGCCATTTAACCCTTGAATATTGTTTGTAATTTAGAAAATAAACGAAACGCTTTTCTATCAAAACTTCACTTGCAATTCCAGAAACTGTTTGCAACTTTTTAAGTGGTTGTTCCGTGATAGATTACTTTCTAGATAAATATATTTTAAAAAAATAAAATCTTGATAAGCAAATGCTGTAAACCACGGTGACAGTTAATCAATCACAGGTGCATTTGTAGCTACTAAAACATTTCAAAATAAAAAAAAATGACATATCTTTTGACGTCTGTGTGTATGCGTCTCGTAAAGCTCTGTTTGTCAGTTTTTTAAGTCAAACATCCACCAATTAGACTCGAAATAAGGGCTTTTAGTTTTTCGTATTTGAAGCTTGAATGTTATTTTGAAATTAAACATTCATGTTTGTAGTATAATTTGCTAAGTCAATGACAAATGCAGTTATATAAAAAAAAACACAATTCGATATGTAAACCGACAGACGGATAACAAATTACTTAGGAATAAAATAACATGACCAAAAGTCTTGAATGTTGGTTTTATTCCGTTGGATATTCAACGGTGCTGCAAGTAATTCTGTTTCAAAAAGTCATGTTATAAAGACATAAATTACCACTATGCTTCAAAAGAACATCTTAATCATAAAATCAATATTTGCCTAAACTCTGGAATTTACATTTAACCTTCTACTCACCCTTAAGTTTTGGAATTAAAAAATGTATTCTGTCAAATTAAAAGAAAAAATGTATATAAACTTATTTTTTCAAATAAATTCTTCAAACTCAGAAAAAATAAATACTCTTTAGAATCAAATGACAATTTTTTTTTACTTAATCGGAATTATTGATTCTTGTACATTTATAGTAAATAAATCTCCTGACGTACATTAGACTAATTTAATAACTATGTTTACTAAGAAATGGCAAAAAGTATTGATTTATAAATGTTTTATTTAAATAGACATTTCTTTAAACGAACCGGAAAACGAAATAACGAAACTTTTCTTTAAAACGGAACTTTAAATGAATCACATAAAACATGTATAATTCTGCAATAGAATAATTGATTTTGATAGATATTATAAATTAATGCGTTTTAAAGTTATTAAAACAATCAGTTTTATTGGTGTTAGAATATTTTCGAAGCAATTACCGTATATTATCTGTTGCCAACATCAAATAGGTTTTATATTACTTCTAAGGAAAAAAATATTTTTCAAAGTTAATTTAGTGAAACTTGGGGGATATCTGTTTGACATATAAGCGGAAATTAAGAATAAATTCATATAGCCACCCATACAATGGCGCAAATTGTTATACAACCATTACCAAGATTCCAATTTATTCATTGAAATCGAAGTTAAAATTTTAAAATCATTTATTTAATTTAATTAACCCCATGGTTCTAAAACTGAAAATACATTGTTAGGCTGTTTTTATAAGTACATGATGTCCAAATTTTAAAAAACTCTAAATTAGGAAATATGTATGGTATTTTAATTTTTTAGTACAAAATTTCTTTCTTGAAGTTTTTCAAACTTTTTCACACAAAACAAGAAAAAAAAGACTTAAAATCTCCTAACTATTCACCTAAAGGTTCCCATGACTCTAAAAGTAAAAATATATTGTTGGGTTGTTTTATAAAAAAACATGATATTCTAATTTTTGAATATTCTAAATTATAAAATATATATGATATTCTAATTTTTGAATATTCTAAATTATAAAATATATATGATATTCTAATTTTTGAATATTCTAAATTATGAAATATATATGATATTCTAATTTTTGAATATTCTAATTTAGAAGGTATATATGATATTCTAATTTTTGAATATTCTAAATTATAAAATATATATGATATTCTAATTTTTGAATATTCTAAATTAGAAAATATATATCATATTCTAATTTTTAATACAAAATACCCTGTCGAAGTATTTCAGACTTTCTCACACACCAATAAAAAAATAATACTTAAAATCTAACTATTCACATAAAGGTTCCTCATGATTCTAAAACTGAAAATTCATGGTTGAGCTGTTTTATAAAAAAACCTGATATTCTAATTTTTGAATATTTTAAATTGAAAAATATATATGATTTTCTAATTTTTTTAATAAGAAATGCTAAGTCGAAGTATTTCAGGATCTCTCACATACAAAAAGAAAATGGGCAGCATTTAATTACTTTGGATAACTTTAAAAAAATTATTGACCGTTCTCTTAACTCCTCCATATTATTTGAAAGTCGAATCGAGATGCTCAATATAATAGCAATCAATAGTTAATTAAAATGCATGTAGAAATATATAAATTTAATACTTGCTTCAATGCATCGCTTCTTGCGTGTTTTGCAGTCAATGCTTTCAGGATTGAAGCAGCTTTTTGGTGATTGTGAAGTCTTATGTAAGTGTCACGCATAGACGTTCGTGTAACCTAGGTATAGTTTTTAGGGTTACACGCATTAACTTCTCTCTCTCAGATAATCTTCAAGGTTAACTTCCTTACTTGATAATTAAAGTAACTTACTTACTAGAGATACTTAATGTTTGGAAACAATTGCATTGCTAAAAAAAAATCTACAGAAGAATATATCTTTTTAATTAATATTATATTTTGTTCAAAGTGATCTTTATAACAATATATATAAAAAAAGCATTTTAAATTTCGATAATACCAGTTAATAGAACAAGGCATGGCCTGGTTACATATAAAACATTTTTAGTTTTGGCAAATTTTATTAAAAAAAAAATATCTGGAAAAAGCGTTATTTATCATTTGGTAAATTGTAAAGGACAAAATTTGTTGTAAATATTTGTTTATAAATATGACGAATCATAAAAAAGATGTTTAAATATGAAATATAGCAAGACAATTTTTAAAGATAAATAAAAAAATATATATAAACGATACAATCACCACCAGATGGTACCAGACACAAAAAAAAAAGAATATGTTTCATAAAAAAATTAGCAATAAAAAATGGCGACACCATACCCAGAGGGCAGTAAAACAATTATAATGGACTTGATAGTAGCCTGGAGGTGTTTTTAAAGGGACGTTTAGTAAAAACAAAGGGACTGCAGAAACAAAAAGAAAGAAGAGAAGATAAAAATAATTGCCTTATGAAATATATTAAAGAAAATAATTGCCTTCTCTTTAATATATTTACAGGAACATGAATTTATTGCTGTCCCAGATTTGTTAAAGAAATAAAAAGGAACCGAATGCAAATAATGAATTCCATGAATTTAAGAATTCTTCTGTTCAAAAATAAAGCCCGTGATTACTTCATTGATAGCAGAGCACCAGTTAATTCTTCTTATTAGGACGATTTATAATAAAATACTTAATTTTTATTTTTACACTGCTGTTTGCTATTTTTTATTACTATTTATATTATCGTTTTTGTACATAATACGAATGTTACTTTGATTAGTTTTTGTGAATGAATTTTTTTTTAATTTCAAACTTTAAAGAGTCTCATTTACAATACTTTTAGTTTGACTATTTAAATACGAAAGTAGATACAAAAATACATAAAGTTTTTGCTATGTCTCTGTTTGTCCTTTTTTATAAAGATATATTTACAGGGAGTAAGTATTCACCAATTAATTTCCAAAATAAGAGAAACAGGATAAACAGGTTTGGGAATCATTTGACTTAAAAGAAAAGTGAATTAAATTTAAAAAAAAATTTATTTATAATAAATTGCATAAAATTCATAATATTTTTTAAAATGCTAACATATAAAGTTTGTTTTAGTTTTTAAATTATGCTGTAACTTACATGCAAACACAAGCTTACATATATGTGTATCTTCTTGCACTATATTCTGCTGTCAACACTTCTCAACAATCTTCTTCCGACCCTCTTAGAAGCCACAGCCCGCCAACGATTGATGTATATAATCAAAGGAGAACTGACAAGAGTTGAGTCATAAAAATTTTAAAGTGCTTTATAGAAACACAATGAAATTGTATACCAGAATTATCCTAATACGCACAATACAAAAACATAGAAGTGCGTCATATTCAGATTCCTTGAAAAATTAGTTATTTCACACCTAAACTGCATATAAGCTGCATAAACGAAACTGAAACACATTAAACAAACACAGATATTCGAAAGAGGAACAGCTAGAAGTAAATACATAGGCAGATAAAAGAACACAAATATTTATATAAATAAACTTGGTCTGATATAAGTTGTCCAGTAAATCAGTAAAGCGAGAAGAAATAAATTTTAAAATTCAAACAAGGAAGTATTTATAACATCTGGAGAATAGCTTTATCAAGAAATGTGTACAGAATATTATAAACCATGTTATTTCTGATCACAAGATAATTCTATGGTAAAAACACATTTAGACATCTAGTAACATATTTCTATTTATATATATATTTACATATATATATAGATATACATATATCTATCTATCTATCTATCTATATGTATATATAGATAGTTATAGATAATTACATGTGTGTGAGTCTGCATGTGCACATGTGTAACTGCACTGATGAGCATTTTAAAGAAACATATCAGGGAAAAACTAAAAAAAGGGTTAAAATAAGAAGTGCATTCGACATTTCATTTGCATGTAGCGTTTTCAATCTACTTTTATTTTCATCAGAGTAAAAATGATGGAACGGGTTCTATTTTTAGAGTCGTTCCCCCCATGCTTTAAATCAGCGTGTTTAGGATGTAAAACCCTTGGGTGGTGACGTGGAGGGAGAGCCGGATAGCAATCTAGGAACGGAAAGGAGATGCTGAGAAAGATAAATATAAATGAAGCGAGAACTGCGTGTCGTTTACTGGTGCAACAAACTACTCTTTCTTGCAGGAACCTTTGAAGTGTGTCTTGGCAGGGCAGAAGAAACATCAGCGGAAATTTATTAGGATTGCGAGGTTGTAGTGCTCATTATGTAGATAGCCATTTGAAGTGTAAAATTCCTTTTAAAAATATACATACTCATTACTGCATGAATATATTCAATTATTCCGGTGTGATGTAAAATATAGAAAATAATTATTTAAGAGATTTAAGAATTGACTAATTAAGAAAATTAAGATTAATAAAGAATTGCAATTAATTTAATCGTGCAAATTAATTAATCAAAATTTCAATTAATTAATCAAATCATAATTAATAGTTAATTAACTGTATAATTATTCATAAATTTAATTGTTAATCTTATTTAATTAATCGTAAATTTAGTTGTTAATTAATTGTATTTAATTATTTGTCAATTTAGTTGTTAATTAACTGCATTTAAATCGTTAATTTTTTTTAATTAAATATTTAATTAATCATTAAAGTAATTGTTGATCAATATTATTTAATTATTATTTAATTGTCTATTAACTGTATTTAATTAGTCTTTAACTGTACTTAATTAATCGTTAATATAAAGGCATTTTAACGATTAATGATATTTTACAATTTAAAATTTAATTATATTGTACAGATGAAATTTGCTTATATATTTTTTTCAGTTTGACATTGGGTTTCGAGTTTCGACCCAAGTTCGACCCTAATTGGTTCGGTACCAATTGCAGGTTATCAATAAACCCGATTTGAAACAGCAATTCAGTGCGACTAAGGCTGTAACGAACAGGCGTCGAAGAAGAAACCTTTCATAATCAAA
The DNA here is from genome assembly GCA_021605075.1 of Caerostris darwini. Lineage (NCBI taxonomy): Eukaryota > Metazoa > Arthropoda > Arachnida > Araneae > Araneidae > Caerostris > Caerostris darwini. Next base: position 174,661 of record BPLQ01004127.1, read on the forward strand.
ATCATAAGGAATCAGATTTAGTATCATCCTATTTTTTGTAACTTATTGAGCATTCAAGAAATATTGAAAAATATAATAAAGCTGTCATAGGTATGGTGATTAGCGCGTTAGAGTATTAAAGTGGTAGAATAGGATGATAGTAGAATAATAGTAGAATAAGTAGTAGTAGTATAAATGGTAGAATTATGTTCTAAATCTGGCAACAGAGTGGATTAAAAAATTCCTGTGTTTGTCTAGTATGAACCCGATTAGATCCTTTCCTTGGAAATCCCTTCATTAGGTTCTTTAAGAACCTAATGGAGGGAGTTTGCTAATAGTCAGCTGATATCTCTGATCGCTAATGGTAAGTTGATATACTGTTTCAAATTCCAGAACACGGCGTATGCCAACCGACTAAAGTGGTTATATAATATACAATAATAATCAACAAGCTACTTGAATCGATTCATAGAAGCCTAAAGCAAAGGTGTATTGAAAAATACTGAAAAAATATTGAAAGTAACTGAAAATCAAAATTAATTTAAATGAGTAACTATAATGGTTTGGTTTGCCGCTCTACGATCATACGATCATTATGTGCTCATTTTATGCTAATTAGACCGGGACCTACAATTTAACGTGGATTCCGCACCAGAAACAAACTCCTTGCCACAAACTGCCTGCCTTCGAATTGGAAGCCTGTGGTATCAAAGACTTTAATGAGTATATATAATGAGTATATTAAAAAGAATCTATAATGAGTTAATTAAAAATAATAAATATATTTGCATCTATACTCATCTATACATTTATTTATTTATTGAAAAAGGTAATAATATATGCTAAAGTGTCTTTTAATTACTTTGCTAAATATATTTTTTTTCGATTTAGGTTTTAATAAAGCAAATATTTTACTTCGATGCATTCAATTTTGTGGTAAATATATTATTTTAATCGTTAAATTATTAATGGGTGATACGAAAGTAGTTTACACTGATATGAAAGAATTGATATCCTTTTTAACTAATATACTTATACCGTATTAAAAAATTATGATCTCAGTAAAAATATGTTGAATTTTTTTTCTTTACTATAGAGTGATTATCGTCCTAATATAGTGGTACGTATTAGAATGTTGTGGGATAGTTTAAAACAAGGGTGGTCATCCTTGCGGGCCACTTTGGAAATGCATCACAACTCCGTGGCAGGCACATAAAATTATATATCGCCATATTATATTTAGACCCACTATAGGCATTTTTGGAGCGAAAAATTGAAACATAATGAGTTGTTATTTTTGTGTTTACTATTACGTCACTGAGGTCACTTAAAAGATGAAACATAGAACCTATTATATTTGTTGCAAAATGCGCCCGCCTCATGAGTTCGCATAATATAATTTAATTATTCTGCGAAGTCATACCTGTAAAACATAAATAAAACAGACAATATCTGTCTCATATTCGGAAGAATATTATTTTGAAATCTAACTTAATTTTTCTCTTAATTTCGAAGGTTAATTTTTGAATATATAGTTGCACAAATAATGTTTTTTTTATTACATTGGTTTTCATTACTTTGGCCAGTATAAAATAAATATATCTTGTAAAAGTGTGATAAATCTCACTGGCCGGAAAAATGTTCAAGACACGCTGCGGGTTGGCCACCCCTGGCTTAAAAACTTCAAGAAAAAAAAAGTTTTTTCATATTATTCTTCTCCCCACAGAAATAGTTAAATAACGTGTTAACAGCATTATTAAAGAAAAAAATACAATTTATTTTAAACAAAAAGGAAAGAATATAGTGGGAAGATAAGAAAAACGTATTGAATAAGCAATTTGTAGGTAAGTTTTTAGCTTAAACGCGTTTTATTTCAACCGTTTAATCTCCATAAACAGTTGTAAGCCTCTACTGGTTGAAGAGATTTGTCAAAATATTTATTGGGCGAGATTATTCAGTGGGAATCTTTACGCGAAATTCGCTCTCTAAATCCTTCAGATAAGAGTGTTTTGAGGCTCTAAGGTGCTATAAAATTCTGTTCACGCGATCTATTTTAGGCATTAGGACCATATATATGGATTAAATCGCTTATTCGTTGAAAAAAGGTTTTCAAAATCTTTACTGGTGTTACTTTTTAGGCGATAAACTTGAAGAATCATTTCCTGGATAGTATATTCACAATTTTTAGTTAAAAATAGTTTTATTCCTTTTGTTTATTTTTCTTGAAATCACCGAAGACAATCCTACATTGGAATAATCGTTGATAATTTTTAAATGATTATTCGAGTTAATGTAAATTCATGTAATTGATAATAACAATATCATCGTTATAAAGTATGAAATTGTCACAGGAAATGTATTGTAATTCGAATAATTAAATGATTACAAGCTGTTTTCGAATTTCAGACATTTCAATCTGAAGTCATTTGCAGCTATAACGACAGGTGTGTAACAGGTTCAACGTAACCCAGTATAAACTAGGAGAAAGATCTGAAGTCATTTGATGCTATAGCGACAGATGTGTAACAAGTTAAGTGTAAAGCAGTTTAAACAAGAAGTATGATCTGAAATCATTCACCAGTATAACGACATTAACAGATTCAAAGTAACTCAGTATAAACTAGGAAAATGATCTGAAGTCATTTGCTGCGACAGGTGTGCAACAAGTTCAAAGTAATTCAGTATAAACTACTACTAAACTATAACTAAGTATAAACTATTCAGTATAAACTAACTTCTACTATAAACTAGTATAACTAAACTAGACTATACTAAACTAAAAATGATCTGATGTCATTCACCACCATAATAACAGATAACAGGTTCAAAATAACTCAGTGTAAAATAGGAGAATGATCTGAAGTAAATTGCTACTATAAAGATAGATGAGCAAGAGCTTCAATGTAACCCAGTGTAAACTTGGAGAATACCATGTTGTACCCATACAGAGCCACAACAATTTGAACGAACACTCTCAATAGGAGTCATTAGGGGCATTATCAACATTCTAAAATTATAAAATATGAATTAAAATTCATCTATAAAATAAGATGTGAATACAAATACCATATACTTCCAGCAAAAAAAAAAAATTAGTACAGTTCTCTTGTTACATAATCTTTAATTCTTAAAATAAATTGGGTTAATTTATAGAATTTCTTCAAGTAGGCTATTACCTGAGAGAAAAAATTAATACAGTATAAAAAGATCATATCAAAATTATGCTATATAACGGAAGATACTATTTAAAATATTCTGATGCGACCTAATACAATTCATGCAAAACTTAAAAATTATTTTTATCTCGTAGAAAATATTATTTGCAAAAGAAATAAATAATAATAATTAATTAATATTATAAAAATTAATTAATAAAATAATTAAATAATATTATAATAATTAATTAATAAAATAAATTATAATTAATATAATAAAATAATTAATTATAATTAATATAATAAAATAATTAATTATAATTAATATAATATAATTTCTTATGCTTAGCATATAATAATTAATTAAATATTCTTATTCGGATGAAAAATTTAGTTTATGGCAAGAAACAAATCTACAGTACTTTTAAATTCTATTCCATCACCTTGCTCTTATATTTAAAAAAAAAGGGGCTGAAAAAAGTTTAAATAAGGTACAGTAATCTAAAACACTTTATTTCTCTAACTAGCCTACTTTACAAGGAAAAGAACAAAAGTAATAAACATTATTCAAAGTTTATGTTACGCCCTGAAAATTTATAGTTATTGTCATAATTTCCACGCGCATGGCTTACCTAAAATGCCTTTTCTTTTAGCCCTTCATTCTATGCATATAAGCCCAAAGAAAACAAAACCACAAACAGGAAAGTAATAAAGGTAGGTTTTCTCATTATCCACTTATGTGTTTTCATCACATCTGAGGTGATGTATACCCACATGATAATACGCATGGGTACCTTCAGAGTTAAGTGATGCTTCTCTCTGGAGGATTATTTTACGCCGTACTTAAAAAGCATGAGGGATTGTCAGTTTGCATGTACCACAACTCACTGAATTACTTCTGTGCCAAGAATTGTTTTTGTGGTGTTTTCTTGCAAAGTACGTTTAAAAATTATGATTTATGTTTTATTTGAGGATGGTATTTTAATTTGAAACAGTATTTTCATTCAACTGTTTTGACAATTATATTGACACAATTATTAATAATACGTAAAGTACAAAAACAGAAGATTGATTATCTTTTAATTTTTTTTTTTAGAATTTATTTAACATTCGGAGACCCGACAACCAATTTCTCTTTTTAAATTTGTGTATATATATGCATTAAGTGGAGAGTAGTGCTATTCACTTCCGTAGCCTATCTTCAAGCTACGCGTGCCCCTAGGTAGTGCTAAATGAGTAAAAGTGTTTATAGGTGCAGCCCACACGACATGCCTTTAATAGGGTGGATGATGGAAGAGTGGCTAGAGCTCTGGCTCTCGGTACCCCAGGGTTTGGGTTCGAATTAAGATGGTGCCATGGATGTTTTTAGTGGTTCGGAATCCAATTTAAACCGCAGATCACGATATAATAGTATCGTAGAGCTTTGTGGGGGTAGTGTTACTCGCGTACGTTGAATATTTTCAAACTACACCAAACTACATGTGAGACCTACGTAGTGCTAAATGAGTAACGTGCACCCTTTGCAAATGGCATGAAGATTAACTGTCTCTGTATTGCCAGATGTATTAGAACAACAACATATGAATTAAGTAAACACAATACAGCAATTCATTTGTTTCTTTAAAAGGGCAAAGAAAACAAATCCACAAACAAGAAAGTAATAAAGGTAGGTTTTCTCATTATCCACTTATGTTCTTTCATCACATCTGAGGTGATGTATACCCACATGATAATATGCATAGGTACCTTCATAGTTAAGTGATGCTTCTCTCTGGAGGATTATTTTACGCCGTACTTAAAAAAAGCATGAAGGATTGTCAGTTTGCATGTACTACAACTCTCTCGATTACTTCTGTGCCAATAATTTCTTTTTTTTTTGGAAGGGGGGCTTTTTTTCATGTAAAGTACGCTTAAAATTTACGATTGTATGTTTTATTTGATGATTGGTACTTTATCAATCTAATTTGAAACAATATTTTAACTCAAGGACAAAAAATTAATAATATGTACTACTGTGACCAAAAAGTAAGACCAATTAATTGTTTTTCAAAACTCTTTATTTATTCTTCCAAATTTATTTCATAACCTTCAAAGTAATAACCTCCGGATACCATGAACTTGTACCAACTTCTTTTCCAATCCACAATGCATCCTAAAAAGTCATCGACTGGCATTGCCTTCAAAGCGATTCACGTTGAATCTCTTCAATCGACTCAAAACGGTGTCCCCGGAGTGGTGTTTTGAATTTAGGGAATAGCCAGAAGTCGCACGGTGTGAATACAGTGGTTGTGCAACAATATGTGTTTCATTTTTGGCGAAAAGGTCACGAAGAATCAAAGTAGTGTGAGCTGGCGTATTCTGTATATTCGTTACCAATCGATATTTGACGTGTTTGGGGCCCAAAATGGAATTGGCCGATCCTTTTGAAATTCCAACATCAACAGCAAGGTCTCTAATTGTAAATCGACGGTTCGCAAGCAATAAATCTTTAATTTTTCGGACGTGAGCTTTGTCAATTGAGGTTCATGGTCGACCAGAGGGCTCTTCGTCTTCAACGCGTTCTCTTCCTTCTTTGAACTGTTTTTATCACGTTTAAACATTTCTTTCCGACATAGGAATGCTCACCGAATGCTTATGCAACATTTTATACGTTTCCGCAAACAAAATTTAATGCAAGTTCTTTGCTCAATTAAATAAAACATTTCAAAAATCGGCATAAGCAGTTTTAGCGTCTCACGAAGCCAAGCGTAACTCAAACACTAGTAAATATTTTGACGTCAAATTTCACACAGACAGAACAGTGCCAGCAACCTAAAAAATAAAAATAATAAAAATTTAAATTCAATAAGCCGCGGTAATTTTAAATTAACACATCACATGTGAGATGATGTATACCCACATGATAGTACACATGGGTACCTTCAGCGTTAAGTGATGCTTCTCTCTGGAGGATTATTTTACTCCCTACTTAAAAAGCATGAGGGATTGTCAGTTAAAATGTACCACAACTCGCTGGATTACTTCTGTGCCAAGAATTTTTTGGGACTTTTTTTCTTGCAAAGTACACTTACAAATTATAATTGTATGATTTATTTGATGATTGGTACTTTATCATTCTAATTTGAAACATTATTTTAACACAAGAAAAATAATTAATAATTCATAAAGTACAAAAACAGAAGGTTGATTAGCAACTTAATTTTGTTTAGAATTTATTTAACACTCGAAGATCCGGCGATCCCCTTCTCTTCTTAAATTTGAATATACATATAAATTAAGTACGGGGTAGTGCTACTCGCGTCCATAGCATATGTTTAATCTACATGTGCCCCCTTGGGTAGTACTAAATGAGTAAAGCGTTCGTCGGTGCAGCCCACACGGAATGCCTTGAATAGGAGGCCTAATGGCCGAGTGGCTAGCGCTCTGCCTCTCAATACCACAGGTTTTGGGTTTTACTCTCTTCGGTTCCATGGATATTGTAGTGGTTCGTAATCCACTTTAAACCGTAGATTCCGGTCTAATAGGATCGTAGAGCGTTTTGAGGGTAGTGATACTCGCGTCCGTAGTATATCTTCAAGCTACGCGTGCCCCTTGGGTAGTGCTAAATGAGTAACAGCGGTTCAGTCTTACGGCATTAAGATTAACTGTCTCGTTATTGTCAGCTGCATTAGAACGACATAAGAATTAAGTAGACACAATACAGCAATTCCTTTGTCTAATTAATAGGACGAAGAAAAAAAAACACAAACATGAATGTAATAAAGGTAGGTTTTCTCATTATCTGCTTATGTGTTTTCATCACATTTGAGGTGATGTATACTCCCATGATAATACGCATGGGTACCTTTAGCGTTAAGTGGTGCTTCTATGTGGAAGATTAATTTACGCCGTTACTTAAAATGCATGAGGGATTGTCAGTTTGCATGTATGTGCCACAGCTCTCTGGATTACTTCTGTGCAAAGAATTTTTTTTTACTTTTTTTCATGCAAAGTACACTTAAAATTTATGACTGCATGTTTTATTTGATGATTGGTATATCATCAGTTTAATTTGAAACAATATTTTAAGTCAAGAAAAAAAAATAATAATTCGTGAAGTACAAAAACAGCAGATTGATTATAATTTGAATCTTTTTTTGGAATTCATTAACACCCCAGGATATCTGGCAATCAATCGTTCTTCCTAAATTTGATTATATGCATATATATATATATATATACATATAGGAATTCAATAAATACAATACAACAAATCATTTGTTTAATAAAAATGGCATGAATTAAATTGGATGCAATAATTAATTTTTATCCTTTTTTATTGCTGTTAAGTTTTTGATATTTTTTTTTTCATCTCCTAAAAATTAAATTATTTGGTTGGATATGGAAATTCAATTTTACAGCATTTTATTCATTAACTTTTTCCAATTAATGCCTGAGGTTTTTTTTTTTTTTTTTTTTTTTTTTTTTTTTTTGAACAGCTGTTGAAATTTGAAACATTCGAAATTGAAATCCAATTCGAAATACTACAATCGAAATGTGAAAAACTCCAATCGAACAAAAGCGCTACCTATCGGATTTCAGTCAAATTACAGTATAAATAAACTTGACAATTATAAAAGAACACGTCGTAAAATATTCGATAAAAAAACACAAGCGATTATAAATTTCAAAATTACAAGTCAAATCAAATTTGAAGTGGCTATTGAATTTATGGAGTACACGCATTAACATTGCTTTTTATTTGCTTAAATTGTCATTATCTTTTAGTTTTAAAACTTTTTTTTGAAAAAAAAGATCAATAAATGATTAATTAAAAAATATTTTTTTATTAAATATGAGAAAACTTTAAAAAAAATAAGCAATATTTACAAGTAAATAATTAAAATAAAATATAAAATAATTTTTTAAATTTAATTTCTCGATGCATGTTATTATTGCAGTATGAATCACTAATGAATTTCAAAATGAAAATGAATTTTAAAGCATCAAAGAAGCTAAAGTACAATGCTTGGGCATAAAAAATCATCAAAATATTTAACTAAATGTCGAAGTTTAAACATAACATACTCTAACAATAATAAAGGTAAATAATTTTTGCTAATATTTATCTAATTCTCTATACAGTTTTACACATATAAACACAATTGTAGCTATTAAAAATGACACATTTTCAAAATATCCTGCCTCATTTAGCAAGGACATTGTAAAAATTTAATTTATAAAACCAATTTCAAAAACGAGAAAATCCAATTTCTAAAACGATTTTCAAAAACGAGAAAAACCAATTTCTAAAACAATTTTCAAGAACGAGAAAAAATAATTTAAATCAAAAGTTTTGTTACCTAATCTGTGACCTTGCATATATATTATTATTTTATCTTTATTTTGGACGAAAGTTAAAACAAAATTTAATAGCTATTGAATTGTAGGCGTTTGAAATAAGAAATTTTAAAATTGTCCTGTTTTATAAAACAAATACAACAATAAAAATAAAATGACAAAAAAAGGAATTAAAGTAAAAGTTTTGTTACATAATTTGCGGTGTGACCTTGCCTATCTAATATTTTATCTTCGGTTTGGATGAAAGTAAAAACAATTTTGAAAACATACATAAAGTACCAAAAATCAAATATATATATTATCTTTAGCTAAAAATCGGTGATCAGCCCTTTAAATACAGAGATAGAAGATCTTGAAAAAACCAATAACGCTAGAGAGCTGTACTCCTTATGTGTTCTAAAATAAGCTAACTTTGTTCGAAATTGGGTGAAATATTTCTAACCCAATAGGTTTTACATTTATCTTACTATAGTAGCAAGTTCAATGTTTTGTTTGAATCGAAAGTGAAGTATTATTTGAACTGTTGAAACCATTCCTCAAAAGAAAAAAAGAAGAAAAAGTCTTTTCCATTCATAAAAAACGATATATTTCAATGCACAACAAAATATACTTCTACAAAATCCAAAAAAATATTTATCTTCTCAGGATTCTATTTTTTTTCTTACCATGTGGGATCTGAAAGGATTCCTGGCTTACAACCGGAGACAGCATTTAGAGATAAAAGATTCTTTATTCTGTAACCAAATATTTGATCTGTTTTGAAAGATGTTCCCACGTGTTTTTAACATTACATCTTTCTATTACAAAAAATGCTTTTATTTCAGTATAATTCATAGAGAAAGAACACAGATTCAGAAGAATATTTTAATATTGAGACTATTTTTTTTTCTCAGTGTTCCATTATTCATAAAAAGGTACAAGGTACAAATTTATAATTTTGAAAACCTGAAAGTTTATAATTCCTTAAAATACTAAAATTTAAAAAAAGTTTTTATAGCTGAAATAATAGCAAGTATAATAGTCACTGAATTGTAGGCATTTAAAATAAGAAATTTAAAAAATGTCATGTTTTATGTAACAAATACAACAGTAAAAATAAAATAAAAAAATAAATAATAAATAAATAAAGTAAAAGTTTTGTTACATAATCTGCCGTGTGACTTTTATATATTGTTTTTTCTTTGCTTTGGATGGAAGTGAAAACAATAAGCAAATTTGAGAACTTCAAAGTTTGTACATTTATAATATACTAAAATTCAAAAAAAGTTTTTTTTTTAGTTTTAGTAATAATCATAATTGTAGCTGGTGTAATAGCCGTTGAATTGTAGTTATTTGAAATAAGAAATTTTAGAAATAGCGTGATTTATGTAACAAATACAACGGCAAAAATCAAAAATGAAAAAAAAAATCAATTTAAAATAAAAGTTTTGTTACATAATATGAGGTGTGACCTTGCATATATATTATTCTATCTTTGTTTTGGTTGAAAGTAAAAAAAAAAAAAAAAAAAATTAAACAATTTTGAAAACCTCCAGAAAAATATATATTTTATTTTTAGCTGAAAATCAGTTTTTTAAGTGGTCAGCACTCTAAATAGAGAGATAGAAGATCTGGGAAAAACAATAATATTAGAGAGCTATACTCCTTATGCGTCCTAAAGTAAACTAACTTTGTTCGAAATTGAATGATATATTTCTAACCCAATAGGTTTTACATTTATCTTACTTTAGTAGCGAGTTCAATGTTTTGTTTGCATCGAAAGTAAAGTATTGTTTGTACTGTTGAAACCATTACTGAAAAAGAAATGAATGAAAAGTCTTTTTCATTCATAAAAACGATATATTTCAATACACAACAAAATATACTTCTACAGAATCCCAAAAAAATATTTATCTTCTCAGGATTCTATTTTTTTTACCATGTGGGATCTGAATGGAATCCTGACATACAACCGGATACAGCATTTAGAGATAAAAGATTCTATATTCTGTAACCAAATATTTGATCGCTTTTGAAAGATGTTCCCAGGTGTTTCTAAAATTCCGTCTTTATTTCACAAAAAAAAAGTGGTTTTATTTCAGTATAATTCACGAGGGAAGAACACAGAATCAGAAGAGTATTTTGATCTTGAAACAATTTTTTTCTCGATATTCCATTATTCATAAAAAGGTACAAAGCACAAATGTATAAATGTCTAACGTGAACAAAATATGCTTATTTAACATTTGAAACAATTATAATTGAAAAAGTACAAAACATTATTGTTGTTATTTTGGTAATACATTATCATTTTTATTAAATCAATAATATTAAATTTATAATTTTAATTTAAAATAATAGTTTTAATTAAAATTATAAATTTCAATTATATTTTAAGTTTGTTATAATATAATTTAAATTATCATAATTTGCAGTTATAATTATTTAAATTATAATTAAAATTTAAATGTATAAAATTAATTTTATCGGTATACTTTTATAAGTTTTATTTATAATTTAAAAGTATAAAGTTTATATTTATATTTATTTAAATTAATTTAATTTCGTAAACTTATACTTTATAAATTTAGTTAATTTTCTTTTATAATTTAAGTTATTATTATTTTCAGTTTAATTACTTAAATTATTTTAATTATAATTATAATTTAAAAGTATAAAATTAATATTTATTATTATACTTTTTGTATTTTTATTTATAATTTAAAAAGCAGAATGTTTATATTTATATTAATTTAAATTAATTTAAAACATATATTATTTAATTTAAGAAGTTAGTATAATATAATTTAAATTATCATAATTTTCTGTTATAATTACTTAAATTATTTTAATTACAATTATAATTTAAAAGTAGAAAATTAATATTTTTACTAAAACTTTTATGTACTTTTTGATTATAATTTAAAAATATAATAAGTTTATATTTACATTTATCCGCTAAATTAATTCCAAAATTATAAACTTGCCAGTATAAATTTAATAAATTTATTATAATATAATTGAAGTTATTCTAATTTTCAATTATAAAATACTTAAATTATTTTTAATTGTAATTATAATTGAAAATTATAACATTAATATTTTATTACTATACTTTTTTATAATTTTAATTAAAATTTAAAAGCATAATTGTTATATTTTACATTTAGTTTAAATTAATTTTTAAATTATAAACTTTAAGTTTAACAAACTTATTGTATCACAAATATTTTAGTAGAAATATAGTTATAAATAAGAAGAAAATTATAATTATAACAACAATTATAACAAGTTTTAAAAAGGTTTCTTTTAATGTACAAATATCGCAAATGTCAAGACTTTAGATAAGTGATACAGGAAAAGTAGA